>JAGFMF010011800.1:1183490-1213741 GCA_019455555.1 Galemys pyrenaicus | reverse complement strand
AGGGGAGCAGCGGGCACAGCAGGAGAGGTCTGCCACACCATGTGGGTCCCCCCCCTGGCCGGCAGCAAGGATCGAACTCGTGCTGCAGTGGCTGCGATTCGCTTCGTAGTGCATTGCTTAACCCACTGCGCCACCAGGGGAGGCCCCAAACATGGTTTTTTAAAGTATGCATGGTATCTTAGAAAATGAAATAATCACAAAGAATGTAACAGAACTTAAGATCTGAAGACAGTAATATAAAGTAGCATTTTACCTTTGGGGGGAAATCACTCAAAAATAACAAGCAGGATGAGAAGAAAGAAACTACAAGGCAAATCCATAAAGAATAAAATAAGTGAAAGGTTGCACGTGGGAAGATATTAAGAGTTCAGGATTTGGGCTAGGGTTGAATGATTAAATTACAAAATATATTGTAGAAAGGTTAAGACATAACTTCAATCTCTTGTAGAGAGCCTAAATTTTTTTTTTCCCCCCAAAGGTAGGAATGAGATTCACAGGCTGGTTGCAGGAACTTCCCTAGAACTCCTATTGTTTGAGGAAGTAGGTAAAGTACAGCAATATATGTATCACACAACCAGTATTTGCAGAAAACTGTTAAATCTCTGACCTTAAGGTAGAAGAGAGACTTTGCTTGTGAACATCCCCATAATTTATCTCTATCTGCTGGGTAGATACCAAGATCAAATAAATACCCCCAAAATACAGGATCATCAGGAAAATTACTCCTGATTTGGAAAACAGTAGGGAAGCAGAGAAACTGGAAGCAGTCTCGATTGGGCAGGAAGCCAGCAAGAGCAGTGTTTCTCTGGGGAAAGATTCCTATAGCAACATGATTGTATTATGAACACCAATGCTTGGGATGCAGCTCTGTGGACAAGTTAACTCTAGGATACTGATAAGTTAAAAACCCCAAGGCGGAACTGGAATGGTTTTGTTTACAAGTAAAAATGGAAATGAACCTTCTCTGGAGGAGAAGCTCTCCATCTGTGGTTTGGGGGGACCAGCCAATTTACAACCAAGCAAAGAACTCACACACAAGATCACCAAACAGGCAATAACCATGAGTGAGAGTCTGCAGAAAAAAGATGCAACAGATTTAATTTCTCCCCCCAAAATTTCAAGATGGGAATTATTAGTGCTGTCAGGAGATACAGTAAACACGAGATATTTGAGGTGCAAGCATGCAATGCTATGAAATTTTGATTGCTATGATGTCACTAGAAGTAGGAATTTTGGGAACGCCACTGGATATGTTCACCAAAGCATCCTTGTGTGGTAGGTGACTATACATGAACAAAGAGTTTTGAAAACAAAAGAACTTAGAAATAATTGTTTCCATGAACTCATTTGAAGAATCTGCCAGTGAACAAGTTTTACCACACAGGAGGGACTGAAAGGCATAGGTAGAGAACATAGAGACTGCGAATTAGGAGAACAAAGACTAAAACAAACATAAAAGTTATTGTTGTTATGTTAGGGGGAAAGGTGGTCCTAAATGGATTATGGGTGTGTGGACTCCAACCCCCACTCCAGACCATCAGTGTTCCAGAACCACAAATCCGATAAGATGATTATCGCAGAGTGGATCACTGGGAACTGAGGGTGGAGTTAAGCAGCCAGGCTGGCTATAAAACCAGAGGTGAGCCTTGGGCGCTCTCTCTTACTGAGGAGCCAGACCCCTTCCTTCGGAGCCATCTCATTCGACTTGGAGCCAGCTCTCAACGCGCCATTGCTTAGATCTGGTAGGGTATTTGTGGACTTGTATCCCTTTCTTTTTCCCTTGGTATTATTACTATTTTATTCCCCTTTCTTTCATAAAATAAAACATGCTAATAACTTTTGCCATGTGTACCTGGAGTTGGGACTTTTAAGTCTTCTGAGTGCGCGGGTGGAGAACCCAGTGTGGGGAACCCATTTTATATTAGGGTTGCCCTGTAACAGTTAAACAGAAAGATAGACATTAAAAATGATAATATAATTAATTAAAATTGGGACTTTGTGGAGAGAAGGGAGGAAGGCTATTGCTTTGGGCAATACCACACTGACACACAAACAGGAGTCGTGGAGCAAACGGTTTTGGAGGAATGCTGCTGAGAAGGCAGAACCTGGCCTTTTTATTGAGGGAGTGATTTTACAGAGTCAATTACTCAGGGCAGGAGGACAAAAAGAAAAAATTTAGGAGGAAAGGATGTATGTTTAGGTTATCTGCACTTTAGGGGAGAGGATTCTGCTAGTCCAAATCAGATTTACAATCCAGTTTTATGGCCTCATGTCTGAAGATCGAAATCAGGCTTCTGACCCTCATTCCATGGTTCCAAACCATTCTGCTGATGAACCTCTGGGATGCAAAGTTACCTGTCAGTCAATGGCTCCCCAGGCATTCCTGGTCATGCCTTGTGAATTTGTTACAGGGCAGGGAGAGGGGCACCCCAGAACTCCCAAAGTTGCCCTTTTTAAATGGGTTTTGCTATTTGCTGCATTAAGACAAATATATCAGGCTTTTAATGGAAAGGAATTTTAATATAACTAGGGTACAATATAGAAAGGACAAAGAATATAGTTACTTAATCAGCATCCGAAGTTACCCATCTCCTTGAGGGTAAAAGTCTAGCCAAATAGAATTGGCCCAAAGCAAGACCCAAAAGCCTGCCATAAGTCTAAAGCACCTTGTGGTGGAGACCCATAGAAAAGGCTAAGAAAGAGTCAGACAAATCTGGAAGGAAAAGAGCAAAATCAAAACCAAGATAAAAGCTGCCATTGTTAAGCTCCCCACAGGTCTCTCACCCACATCTGTTCCAACCAGTCCAGCAAGCACAGTTTCTTCACATGTCCCTCTGCTCCACGTACCTCCTCCAAGTGTCCTTGCTATTCTCCATCTGGCTTCCTTCCTCCTTTCCTTCCTTCTTCTCTTTTCCAGCATCTTCTTATCCTTGCTCAGCTCCACTCTACTTATGGTGGGGCAGGGATCCTGGAACTTTCCATTTTCCTGGGAACCACCCTGTTACAACATGACCATGTCTAAACATATCTTTCCTATCAGTAATAATAATTATAATAATCATAAATGAGTTTAAATCATCCAGTAAAATGGTAAAAGCTAGATTGCATACAAAACAAAACTAAACTAATTCTATACCATAAAAAAAGAGAAACCTAAAAGTAAGACCTTCTGAAGGATGGAAAATGAAAAGAAAAAATGAGAAATCAGTGGGTAAACCTGAGCAGGCTAGTGCAGCATAGTGGTTGTGAGACAGGAAGCGACACAAAGCCAGAATATTGCTGTGCTTGTGGGCTGGTAAGATTTAGGGAAACCCTGGCGATTCTAGGCCCAGATACCTGCTGCCATAAATTTCCTTGACCCATTGGGTTTTTTTTTTTTTTCATTACTGATTTCCCCAGCTTAGGCCTTCCCATGCTGTTTTTCTGCAGCTGATCAAGTTGGCTGCTATGAAAATAGGGGTCACAGACATTGAGACCAGACCAGTTCATGCTGGAGCCATAGACACGCTGAAGCATGTGGACAAACCTTCTCCTTGAGGTGTTTGTCTTGGAGGTGGTCAGGAAAACTGCATGAGCACTGAGCTGTAGCTGGTTGGTGCCCACATCTGGCAATAATAAGTAAACCAAGTCTACTCTCCTTGCTTTCTGAGCTAATAAAGTCTAATTCCTTTTGTTATAGGGCAGGGAGAGGGGCACCCCAGAACCCCCAAATCTGCCTGCTCTAAATAGTTTCTGTCATCCATTGCATCAAGACAAAACATATAAGACCTTTAATGAAAAAGAACTTTAATACAATAAGTATGCATTACAGAAAAGTCAAAGAATGTAGTTTCCAAACCAGGTACCCAAAGTTACCCATCCCCTTGTGGGTAAATGTCCAACCAAACAGGGTTGGCCCAAAGCAAGGCCTGAAAGCCTGCCACAGTCTAAAACACTTTCCATAGAAAAGGGTCAGAAACAGCCAGGTAAGTCTGGGAGGAAAAGAGCAAAATCAAAATCGAGACCAAAGCTGCCATAGTTAAGCCCTCCATGGTTTCTCACCCACATCTGTTTCAACCAGTCCAAGGCCAAGAAGCAAGTGAGGCTTCTTCACGTGTCTCTCTGCAACATGTGCCTCTTCCAAGTCTCCTTGCTCCCCACCCTCCTTTCTTTCTTCCCCAGTTTCCTCTCCAGCTTCTCCTCCCTGCTCAGCTCCACCCTCCCTTGGGTGGGGGCAGGGAACCTGGAACCTTCCCTTTTCCTGGGGACTACCCTATTATAATTTATTCTCGAGCCCGATTTCAAAAACCTATACAGACCGCTAGCCTGGCACCTCAAAGAGTCTCATGCCCAGAGAGGCTCTCTGGAGCTCTCTTTTCTTGCTCTTTTGCCAATCAATAAATGCTGACTCCTTGCCTACCCTCACTGTGTCTATGGAGTCCTCTTTGTAGTCTTGACCAGTGTCTCAAGGGACATTTCCAGCATGGGAGCAGGGCCCCTCGGTCCATCGCTCCGACTCCTTGTGGTGCAGCAATGAAGAGCAGTTGGTACATTGCCAGCTTATTCCCCTGTGTTATGGGGGAGGTTGGCATAGGGTTTTGGGGTCCCATTGATTGTGTCACCATTTGTGTCAGTCCTAACTGTAATTTCAAATATGACTCGATTCAGAACAAAGAGCTTTAAGTATGTCAGAGAAGGGCAGAGATAACAGTTGTAAATATCTTTGCTCAAATACCATAGCTATGTAAGCAGAACTCTTAGAGGTTAGAGTTTACACAGAGGCGTGGACAGCAACATATCAGTGTCAGGATACTTTAATTCACCCTCTCAGTCCCTGATGGACAGAGCAAACAAAAAGAATATAGGCGATTTAAATAAGATACTTGACAAGGTAGAGTCTGTTGATAATGACATTCCCTAAAGTGTTCACCTAAGTTTTTCCCAGGATGTCCAGAGCAGGTTTTTCCCAATATGTGTCATGTTGGCATGTAGAACTAAGGTCAATCCAGATCCCATGAGCCTCTAGAGAAACTGTTACCTTCACCTTAAAGAGTGAAGACTGCCCAGGTCTAAGGTCAATTTTTTTTTTATTATCAGAAATTTATCTAATGGGAATAAAGTGGAACAGCTGGTTTGGTCATACGAGTCATCTGCTCATGTGAAACCCACTCCTCTCCTTGATGCCCCAATTCCATCCCATTCCTTAGCTTAGGGAATAAGTCCTCAATTTGGCCTGTATGCTCTAGGGTTTATACCCCTGTAAATTCTCCATTTGTATGTAATTAAATCCATTCTACCCCCCTACTAATGTGTTTGACGTTAATTTGTTTGCTCAGCTAGCCAGAGGACTACCAATTCCTTTTGTTATAGGGCAGAACAAACTAGAAAGACCTATTCTCCACCAGAGAGGTAGGAGAATATTTACCCTTTATCCCTACACTATATGTCAAATGCTATCATTCTGAGAATAGGGAATATATCAACTTATATTTCTAATATAAAAGGAAACCTCACTAAATTTCAAAAAGCTGAAACAGTACAACTTTCTCAAGTAGCAATGTAATAAAAATTAGAAGGAAGTAGCATAACAAGGAAACAAAAGCCCCCACCCATTTGAAAATAAAATATTTTGAGTTAAATTTTTCCTGGACCCAAGGGAAAAGTCCCAAAGAAATTGTAGACTATCTGGAAAATAATGAGAATAAAAACATTATACACCAGAATTGTGTGATTCTCCTAGAACTGTGTACAGAAGAAATAGTTTAAACGATTTTGTAATATACCACAATAGCAGGAATATATCTGGATTTTTTTAGAGTAGCTGGGAATTGTACTAGAGGATTCAAAAAACCTACTACATACATAGATATACTGTTTCATAAGCAAAAAGTAATGAGTGGTAACAATCCAAAATAAATGAAGTTCTAGGACTCAAAAAGTTTTTCAAACTCTTCTGGTATCAAAGCAAACAAATGTGGTATTAGCAAGGCAAGACTTCATCTAGTGAGACTGTTACACTGGGGATACAATCTCAACCTAACCATCATCTCGAATGAGAAGTGAGCAGGTAAAACTCATATGCAGAGGCATGGGCTGGGGGGCAGTTGAAAGAGGAAGGGGTGCATGAAAATTGCTAGGTGAGGCTTGAAATTAACAAACTGTCAAATGCTGCAAAAACCAGGAAGGTTAAGGCAGGAAATTGAGTTAGCAGTTAGCGCATGGTGGCATTTGGGTTAGCAATGGAGCAAACAAGTAATTATGCAGAAAGTTCAGGCCCCGATCAGCTCTAAAGACTAGAGCTCTGTGAAGCATACAGTTGATCCAGACTTAGCATTTGCTGTTGGAACCTTCTTACATGATTTTGGTTTTTAAGCAGACATAGATATAAATGGCAAGTATTCCAGGTTATGCTGACACAAACATATCCCAGATTCTGGCTTTAAATGTTCTTAACTAGGTCTTATCCACAGGAGCATAAATCACACAGCACCAGGAAAATTTCATTATACTAATAGATAAAAAAAGAATGAAAATAAATGAAGTATCCATATGAAGTCAAACATAAATGTCAAAAACAGAAAAGTTCAAAAAGATAAGCTGCTTAATTAGAAAACCCAAAAAAGGCAGAATTCAATAATCCAAGAGGTGGTTCCATGAAAAAAAAAAAAAAAAAAAAAAACAGATAAATGTTTAGCTAATTTTTTTTTAAAGATTTATTTATTTATTCATTCAAGAGCTGGGGTACAGGCCAGAGGTGTGGGAGGTGAGAGGATTCACCAGAGACAGAGTAGGGAGCAGAACAGGCAGACTGACTGAACCACACTGCTGAGGGGAGCAGCGGGCAAGGCAGGAGAGGTCTGCTGGGCCATATGGGTCCCCTCCCTGACTGGAGGCAGGGATTTAACTTGTACTGTAGTGGCTGCGGTTTGCTTCATAGTGCGTTGCTTAACCCACTGCGCCACCAGGGAGGCCCTGGTTTAGCTAATTTTAAAAAGATTTATTTATATTTATACATACAAGAACTAGGGTGTAGGCCAAAGGTGTGGGGGGCTAAGAGGAGTCACCAGAGACAGAGTGGGGAGCAGAACAGGTGGATCTACTGAAAAACACTGCTGAGGGGAGCAGCGGGTAAGACAGGAGAGGTCTGTTGTGCCATGTGGGTTAGCTCAATGGCTAGGGATCGAACTCATGCTACTGTGGCTGGCAATAGTTTGATAGTGCTGAAACTTTAACCCTTGTGCCACCAGGGAGGCCCAAATGTTTAGTTAATTACTAAGGGGGAAAAAAAAAACCAGAAATATGCTTGATGCAAATGTGTAAATTCTAGAGAAAATGGAGTCACCAAAACTGATTTCAAAGAAACAAAGTCTAAACTAATAAATTATCATAAGAGAAAGTCCAAAGAGCTATCCCACAAAAATTGCATCATCCCCAGGTATTTCATAGTGACTAAATATTACCTTCAAGGAACAGAATTCCAAAACAATTTAAGCTATTCCGCTATTCCAGCATATAGAGAGAGAAAGGAACATTCTAAGTTCTCCATATGAAGAAACATTAATTTTGATATTAAATCTGACAAAAACTGCAGGAAAAATTACCCATTAACTTTACTTCTAAGTATTGATTATATAATACTAAATAAAATATTAGGAAAAAAATACCCTGCAATATCTTAAAGAAGTAACAGGACAAAATAAGGTTTATTTTAGGAATGTAAGAATGACTAAATACTAGCACATCTAGTGTGTAAATAGCTCTAAGGAAGATCAATTGTGAAGACTTTGAAAAAGAATTTTATAAAATTT
Organism: Galemys pyrenaicus; assembly: GCA_019455555.1. Lineage (NCBI taxonomy): Eukaryota > Metazoa > Chordata > Mammalia > Eulipotyphla > Talpidae > Galemys > Galemys pyrenaicus. The sequence continues at coordinate 1,205,954 of JAGFMF010011800.1, read as the reverse complement.
TAACATAATTCTGAATGAAAAAAATCATCTTAGAAGAATAAGAATATAATACACTTCCTTAATGTGTAGCTATTTTAAACCCAAACCAATTTATGTTCAATAGGAAAACATTAAAAGAATTCCCATTACAAAAGTTAAAAACTGACTATTACAGCTAACATTTTCCTAATATAATTATCTTTATAGTTTTGGGGGACATTGGAAGTTAAATACTGGAAGCAAGAATGCTTGCTCTTACCACTGCTATTCAATATTGTATTAGAGGTTCTAACCGGTGCAATTATGCAAGAAAATGAAATAAAATGCATCTAACTTGGAAAAGAAGTAAACCCATATCTATATGCATATGAAATCATCTTAAGAAAATACTAAAGAATCTACACACACAAACAAATTAGGGCTAATAAATGAGTTCAGTAATGTTACAGAGGGGTTAAATATCAGCACTATGAAGCTATCAGCAGCCACTGCAGCATGTGTTGGATCCCTGGCCAGGAAGCAGACCTCTCTTGTCTTGCCTGCTGCTCCCCTCAACAGAGTATTTCAGTCAATCTGCCTCTTCTGCTCCCCACTCTGTGTCTGGTGAGTCCTCTCAACCCCCTACACCTCTGGTCTACACCCCAGCCTTGTATGCATAAATAAGTAAAATAAATCTTAAAAAAAAAGTGTTGCAGAGATGTAAGACCAATATATAAAATGTGTATTTCTATATTCTAGCAATAAGAGTCCAAAATGAAATTAAGAAAAATACTTCCTGTACCCCTATGTTTATTGAAGCACTATTTATAATAGGTAAGATATAGAAACAACCCAAATGCCCAAAAATAGATGACTGGATCAAGAAGATGTTGAATATATACATAATGGAATACTATTCAGCAATCAAAAAAGATAAACTCATGCTATTTGTAGCAACACAAATATGCTCAGTGAAATAAAGCGGAAGAATAAAGAAAAATAACGATGGTTTCAATGATAGGCGGAATATAGGGGGGCAAGTAAAATAAATATCAGGGGGAAAAATAACAAAAACCGCCAACAAAACTAACAGGCAATTATAAATCAAATATTCTGCAGGGGAGGGGGAGGGAAAGGGATCAAAATAGAGGCAGAAAAAGCACAAGAGACTATGGTGATGGTACACAGGTGAATTGGTGGTGGGAATTTTATGGGGACTACACTTGAGAGGAGGAAGCAAATGTACAAAAATGAACAATGATGGGGTCTCCCTGGTGGCACAGTGGGTTAAGTAATGCACTATGAAGTGGACCACAGCCACTGCAGCACGAGTTCAATCCCTGCCACCTGCCAGGGAGGGGACCCACATGGCCCAGCAGACCTCTCCTGCCTTGCCTGCTGCTCCCCTCAGCAGTGTGGTTCAGTCAGTCTGCCTGTTCTGCTCCCCACTCTGTCTCTGGTGAATCCTCTCACCTCCCACACCTCTGGCCTGTACCCCAGCTCTTGTATGCATAAAAAAATAAATTTTTTTTAAAAAAAGAACAATGATGTAAAATATATATAAATATACTTTTAAAAAGAAAGAAAATTCTTCCATTTACAGTAGCACCTAAAAGAGTCAACTACTTTGAGGTATATTTAACAGTGGGTGATATTAAAAAATACAAAATACCATTGAAAGAAATTAAGGATGACTTATTTAAAAGGCATCCATTTACATGGATTGGAATTTATACTGTTGCTGAAATGGCAATACTCTTCCCAAATTTATCTACCAATTCAAAACATCCCTGTCAAAATTTCAGTAGACTTTGCAGAAATGAAAAGAAAAATATCGATGGTTTCAATGATAGGCAGAATATAGGGGGGCCAAGTAAAGGATCAGGGGAAAAAAATAACAAAAACCACCAACAAAAACCGACAGGCAACTATAAATCAAATATTCTTGAATTCATGTGAAATTGCAAGTGGCTCTGAAAATACAAAACAGTGTGGAAAAGAGTTCAAAGCTAGGCTCACACTCCATTTCAGAATGTACCTCAAAGTACAGTAATAAGGATAGACACATCTAAGTCCAGAAATACACTTACAGTCAGTTGATTTTTAAAAAGGTGTGGAGACAATTTGATTAGGGAAAGAAAAATAAACTGGACAGAGCTAGATATTCATTTACAAAAGAATGAGTCTGAAACCCCAGCCCCACGCTGCATAAGAACTAACCCCAAGTAGATTATGACCCGAATCTAAGAAGTAAGAATATAAGACATTATTAGAAAGTATGCCCGTTAACCTTTGCGACTTTGCATCTAGGCACGGGGTTCTTAGATATGGGACCCAAAACACAAAAAGCTAAAGAAAAAATTGATAAATGGGACTTCATTAAAATTTTAAAAGGTTATGTTTCAAAGGACACTAGCAAGTGACAAGACAATCTACAGACTGGAGTAAAATATTTGCAATTATATATGTGATAAGGGACTGAGAGAACTCTAACAGTTCAAAACAAGACTTCTGAAAAAGAACTGAACAATGGTTTTGGGTAGGCATTTCTTCTAAGAACACCTACAAATGCCAGTGTGGAAAGACTTAACACTGCTAATCATTAGGGAAATGCAAATGAAAACAATGATGAGATATCACTAAACACGCACTATGGTGGTTATAATAATTTGTTTATAAAGATACTAACATGTGTTGACAAAGATTGGGGGAAATAGTAACTCTCCTACATAGTAGAACTAAAACCTGGTTTCAACTGCCATGGAAAGCAGTTTGGCAGTTCCTTAGAAAGTTAAACCCACTGGTACAAGAGGTTAAAGTGCAGCACTATGAAGCTATCTGCAGCCACTGCAGCATCAGTTCGATCTCCGGTCAGGGAGGTAACCCACATGGGACAGCAGACCTCCCCTGTTTCATCCCCTGCTCCCTCAGCAGTATATATCAGTAAATCCGCCTGTTCTGCTCCCCACCCTGTCTCTGGTGACTCCTCTCATCCCCCATGCCTCTGGCCTCTACCTCAGTTCTTGTATGCATAAATAAATCTTTTATAAAAAAGAAAGTTAAATCCAGGACCTCTCTGGTAGCCTAGGGTTAAGTCTCAGCACTGTAACTGCTACAGCCTGAGCTTGACCCCTGCCAGGGAGGGGACCCACAGGGTGCAGCAGACCTCTCCTGTCTCGCCTGCTGCTCCCCTTAGTAGTGTATTTCAATAGATACACTTGTTCTGCTCCCCACTCTGTCTCTGGTGAATCCTTTCACTCCCCGCATCTCTGGCCTACACCCCAGTTCTTGTATGCATAAATGAATAAAAATAAATCTTAAAGAAAATGTTAACTCCAGAGTTACTACACAACAGGACAGTTTTCCTGTATATAACTTGGAGAAGTAAATTCACAGCCACACAAAATTGTGTATAGAAGCAGCATAATCCATACTATCCCAAAACTGGGAATAGCCCATGTTTATCAGTTGAGGACCATGTGGTATATCCATCATTGGAGTGCCATTTAGCTTTAAAAGACAATGAAGTGCCAAGATACATGCTAACATGTATGAACTTTGAAAAGTTATATTAAGTGAAAGAAGCCAGACACAAAAGCCACTTTATAGGTGTGTTGGGAGAAGAGGACATCCTGAAAAAACTCCACAAACAGGTTTTATGGACCCCACCCCCACCCCAGATCAAAGAGATCCAAGACACCAAGGACTACAAACCCCATAATGTCATCACCACCGAAGGGAGGCTTGCTGGGACCTGAGGGTGGAGTTAAGCATCCAGGTGATGAGGGGCACCTAACTATGCTGTAAGGCAAAAGCCCGTCATAGGGGAACTGCCCTGAAAAAACGCTGGCCCTCCTCGGACTCCTTTTTGTTTTGGCCGATTTAATTATCAAAGTTTGCAAGTTACTAAAAACATGCTTGCTGGAATATCATCCATGGGGGTGGCTGTATAATTGGCTGTTATATTTATTAAGCAAAGTAATTGGTTGCTACGCATTTTGATGACGTACTCCTAATTGGCTGATATTATAATACAAATTCTAGAAAATTAATACAGTAAAACCAGGTAAAAATAGATATAATTGGAATGTGGTTATTCTACAAATTCTAAGATTAGATTGTTAGGAATCTTTTGAACTCAAACATTTTATTTTGGGCTACAAACCTCAGGAACCTAAGCATAACTTTCATGACTGGGCCAGTATGAAAGGCTTTGCATTTCTGCTTTTGTTAAAGGCAGGTTCTGTATTCCTCAGGTGATAATAGTGCAGGACCCTTCCTCCCTTCCCCTTTTTGCTTTTGTGTTAATTAAATTTAATTCAATACAAATGATACCTTAGTAACATACATTATCAATCAAATCTAAAGACAATGAAACTAGTGATTCCTATTGAAAGCCAAATGCAAGGGTACAGATACTATTCAGATATTAATTGGGGTATCTTCCTCTCCCTTCAGGCCTACAGTAGAATGCTGACACCAGTTTAACCTTAAACTAATAATTCATTTTATGCTCAGAGTGAAAATAGAACAATTAGTTGTGATTGCATGAAACTAGTATACCTGCCATAATATAAATTAACCAATCATAATAACTCTAACACTAGTGGAAAGGTGCTGTCTTCATTTTGTAATCACCTATGTTATCTAGCCTGGTTGGAGGTCACATGACCCCAAGCTGCTCTTGAAAAAATGCAGTCATTGTTACCTTCCTGATCAATGCATGTGTTGATGTAATCCCGCCCCTTTCTCCTTCATGTATAAAGACCTGCTGAGACTTTTTCAGTAGGATGCATACCATACCCCACCTCATGTAACCCCACTTCATGTAAGCCTGAACCCCACCTCATTTCGCCGACTGCCGTTCCATCCTTTGAGGACCTGGCCTTCGCCCGGGCTGGACTGCGGCATCCAGGCTTGGTTATAACCAGACATCTGGGACTTGGGCGTTCTTAGTTTTTCACTTGCTATCAGCGTGCCATCAGGGTCCCAGCTCAGTGGAACTGGTAGGACACATTCACCAACTTATCTCTCTTTCTCCCCAGGTTATTCCTCTCTTAGTTACTGTAGGGTAAAGATTGATCAGGTATTTCCACCCTCGCACCACTGATGATGGACACCTGTGGTGCTGCAAGCATGCGCAAGTGGGCGCACCTGTGTGGGACACGGGCATGGATGGGCGGCGTCATGAGGGTGCCAGAACTGTGAGAACTGTGAGGACCAACAGACAGAACTGCGAGGACTGACCAACCGACAGCACTGATGAGCAGCAGCAGCAGCAGCAGAGAGAGAGAAGAAGCACCTGAGAGGGTGAGATGCGCTGGGGGCTGGGAGACCTGCCAGCCTCCTGGCCCCCCGGCACCCCTGCCTGCCATGTACCTGGCCACCTCTACTAAATAAAGCATGAAAAGCCACCGAGGGCTCCAAGACTCTCCTTCCCTGACCCGTCGGCCCAGAACCATCCTGAACCTTGCTCCAGTGCCACCCCTTTCTTGCCGCTATAGTTACCCTTTTTGTAAATAAACCTTTTATTAATCTTTGTGTATGTCTGCGTGCATGCCTGCAGTTGAGTCTCATTATAAGTCCCTTTAAGCACACGGGTAAGGAGCCGCTATCAGGACAACCCATTTCACATTGGGATTGCCCTGGAACAGTTGGAGGTATTTTAGTCCATTTCTAGTGAGGATGTGGGCCCTGAGAGTTCACACCCATAAGCAATGCATGGATTCCGGCAGGGTGTTTGAAAATGCAGCTCATCTCACTGTGGACCTCAAGGTAATGTCAGGTTCTACAGGTTGTAGCCTCAGTCTCCCAAGACTGCCCTCTACTTCAGCCCAAGGTGAGCCCCAGGCAAGCTTGTGCTTCTGATCTACTGCCTATATAGATCAGGGTCCCCTGGCCCCTCCTAAGACTTTGCATGCCTGTTTCAAGTCCTTGTTATTATCTATGCATCACTGGCAATAAATCAGAGGTTTCCAGAACACCCATCCAGGTTTGATTAATTTGCTACAACAAAACTCAGGAAACACATTTACTCACAAGATCACCAGTTTATTACAAAGGGTGTAACTCAGGAACAGCCAGATGGAAGTGGTGCATGGGACAAGGTATGGGGGAAAGGCACAGGGCTTCCATGCTGTAGGGTCTGAGAAAAGTCTCAGGCTTTTCCACCCTCCCGCCACTGGTATAATGATGGACACCTGCGGTGCTGCGCGCATGCCTAGGAGGGCATGCGCAAGTGGGTGCACCTGCGTTTAGACACGGGCTTATATGGGCGGTGTCATGAGGATGCCAGGACCAACGTGAGCAGCAAGTACCAAGGAGCAGCAGCAAGAGAAGTAGCAGAACAAGAGCAGCAGAACGAGATGAGAGCAGCAAAGCAGCCGAGAGAGTGAGATGTGCCGAGGGCTGGGAGGCCTGTCCGCCTCCCAGCCCCGTGGCCCCCCGGCCTCCCTGCCTGCCATGTACCTGGCCACCTCTGACAATAAAAAGCATAAAAGCCACCGAGGGCTCCAGGACTCCTTCCTTTACCCCCGTCTGCTAGAACCATCCAGAACATGCTCTGTGCCTCCTTCCTGCTGCTACACATGCCCTCTGCAGACAAGCCATACTCCCCAAAGCCATATTCACCTGTCTCCCAACCTGGAAGCACCCCAAAGCCCCTGTATTTGGACTTTCATGGAGGCCTTATTATATAGGCATGACTAAGTCATTGACCTTTGGCAGTTGAACTCAACTTACAACCCCTCTTCTCTCCCTGGATGTCAAAGAGGGGCCTACCTTCAATGCCTGTTGGTTTCCCTGGTAGCCAGCCCCCAATACTCAGGTGTTTCCCAAAAGTTGTCGTCATTAACATAACAAGAGACATCTTCTCACTCTTAGCACTTAAGAGAGTCCTGTGAGCTAGGAACTGTGGATGCTGACCAAATATTTCCTACATACCATAATATCACAGTCATGTTGCATAATTCCATTTATATGAAGTGTCCAGAATAGGCAACTCAATTAGAGACAGAAAGTAGATTAGTGGTTCCCAGAGGTTGGGGTTGGAGGGGTGGGGGAGGAGTAGAAATTCACTGTTAATAGCTTTGGGTTTTATTTTAGGATGACAGATATGTTCTGAAATTAGATAATAGCAAGAGTTGTATAACCTTGTAAATATACTAAAAATTACTAATTTCCATACCTTAAATGGTGAATTTTATCACATTCTAATTATAACTAAAAACCCTGCTAAGTTTTAAGCTTATTAAATAGTAAAACTTTCTAAAAGTGAAAAGTTAACTTTGGGGGAGAGGAAGTAGCTATTGTATAAATTATTTGCAAATGAAATTATATACCTGGAAAATCTGAGAGAAGAACATCTTATAAATCATTGATTGAAATTATAACAGGGTGGTCCGCAAAAGTTTCATTTTGATGATGGTTAAGCAAAGTGTTCATTAGATATTCCAAGTGACAACTGGGACCTGAGAAGCAAACCAGCAGATCTGTTCCAACAGTCACAAGTTTGAGTTCCTTTATCTCCCTTGTTACAGAGTGACCTATGTGTAGAAAAAAGGAGTGAGTCACTGACATTAAAAGTGTAATTATTCTTGACAGGAAGCTTCTGGTTTTCATCTATAGGTTTAGATCTTTTGATTTCCTTCTATCTTGACCTAAAGAAATGTGGGTGTTATCTATGGACAGAGGAGGGCAAATGCTGGGGTGTAGTCATTATCCTGGCTTCTGAAGAATGCTCTGTGGAGACTCAAAGGCTGGGTTCCTGAGTCAGGTTGGTTTTTCCCGCAGGCACTAGATTCCTGTATGGCTGCTTTGCAGAAAAGGATTAGATCTTTCTGATTTAAAGTCTGTGCAGACGGCTTTGCTCTATTGCCTACAAGGACACTGGTGAGGATGGTGGTGGCAGGGATGGGGGGTGGGGAGGTAGACCAGAGCATTCACAATGTATTTACAATCATAAGTATTTACAACCATAAGGTGGGCTTGAAATCGTTTTTGGAGGTGCTGGATCGGAGAGCGGGGTCTTTGGGTTCACGCTGGTAAAAGTTTCAGTAGAGCTTCCCTTTCAGCAGCACCATGAGTGTCTCCATGAGACAGAAACATTAGTTATATCCAAAAGGGAAAGTTTATCACAAGACAGGGAGAGAAGAATAAAGGAAGGACACTTGAGTAGACACCAGCGGCAGAGAGAGCTGCCCCCTAAAGGGATAGGTTTGCTAAGAGAGAGACCTGTGTGGCATTAGGCAGGCAGCCTTGGTAGGAAGCTGCTTCTGCTGCTTGCAAAGGGAGAAGGTCAATGAAGAGAAGCACCAGCATAGTCAGAGGTCACCCCTTGTGACAGGAGGAGGGCTGGAGGGCTGCTGCCCCTTGCCAGGGCAGAAATTGTACTGATACAGTCTTCTCTTTGGGAGGGGCTCGTGCCTTTATGGAGTGGTTCATTTTTAAAGATTTATTTATTTATGCATACAAGCGCTGGGGTACAGTTTAGAGTCCAGGGCGGTGAGAAGATTCACCAGAGACAGAGCAGGGAGCAGAACAGGCAGATGGACTGAAACACACTGCTGAGGGGAGCAGTGGGCAAGGCAGGAGAGGTCTGCTGTGCCATGTGGGTCATCTCCCCAGCCGGAGGCAGGGATCGAACTCATTCTGCAGTGGCTGCGGTTTGCTTCATATGCGTTGCTTAACCCACTGTGCCACCAGGGAGGCCCTGGAGTGGTTCATTTTTGTTGATTTTGGATAACTATGTAGAATTTGACAGGGACCAGAGATGCTACAATGGTCTCCATCTCCATACCCTCATCTCGGCTCTGTTCCCTGTGACAATCTACAACCATCTGACTCCTGCTTGAGTCTGCACCTCCTGAGTAGATGTTAGGACTTTCCACCTCTATTGCTAGTTTAACAACTGTGTTAACCACTTCTACCCCTGTCTCCAGCTCTAGGCACTGAGTGAGACAGGTTGCTAGTCTCGTGGTGCCTCCTTTCCAATTTCTTTACTCTTCTCCTCCATCAGGTTGATGTGAAATTGACATTCAGTAATCAGTCATTTCATAGTACAAATAAATAGTAGTGCAAAAAGATCTGTTGTTATTTAGCAATAGGAAAGAAAGCATTCTTGGGAATACTCTAAGAAGAAATGAACAACATCTAAACAGGTGTTTCAACTCCCTGAAGGGGAAATAGGAGAAGATTTAAGCAAGTACAAAGGTACAGTTTATAACCTAGGAGAGCTTGACTCAGCGTCATTAAATTCTAAGTTAATCTGTAACACCACCCTACCCCAGACTCCAAGGACTTTTTGAAATAAAGATAGTTAATTCTATAAGTTCATACAGAAAACTTGAAAAACGGAACATGTTGGATAAAGAGAAATGAGTCAGTCAAGCAGGGGGCTATTTTAAAACTGTAGTCACAGGGGCCTCTCTAGTGGCACAAGGGGTTAAGGCGCAGCACTAGCAGCCACTGCAGTAACAGTTTGATCCCTGGCCAGGGAGCTGACGCACATGGCACGCCAGACCTCTATTGTCTCACCAGATGATCCCCTCAGCAGTAGATTTCAATCTGTCCGCCTGTTCTGCTCTCCACTCTGTCTCTGGTGACTTCTCTCGCCCCCATCTCCTTGCACCTCTGGCCTGTAGACCTTTTCTTATATGCATAAATAAATAAATGAATGAATAGATAGATAAATATTTAAATAAATTGATAAATATTTAACAAATAAATATTTAAATAAAATAAAGCTGTAGTCACAGAGGTCTGGAACGTGGGCATAACCAGATAGACCTGTGGACAGAGCATAATGGACTGCAGGATTTACATGGACATGCCAACTGTATGTAGGAATTAGTGTACGATAAAGTGATATTTTAATGCACTAGAGTGAAATGTATTATAGAGTACATGTTTCGATAGTCTTTTTAAAAAAAATTTTTAGAGCTCTTTTTTTAATTTAAAGATTTATTTATTTATGCATACAAGAGCTGGGGTACAGGCCAGAGTCGCGGGAGGTGAGAGGATTCACCAGAGACAGAGCGGGTTGTAGAATAGGCAGACTGACTGAAACACACTACTGAAGGGAGCAGCGGGTGAGGCAGGAGAGGTCTGCTATGTGGGTCCCCTCCCTAGCCGGAGGCAGGGATCGAACTCATACTGCAGTGGCTGCAGTTTGGTTCATAGTGCGTTGCTTAAGCCGCTGCGCCACCAGGGAGGCCCTTGACATTCACTTTTAAAGTTACAAATTCACACACCTTTTGACCCAACAATTCTGTGTCTAGGAGTTTGTCTTGCAGAGAGATTCCAATGTCCATGCACTGACATTCGAGCAAACGTATTATGATCTTCTTTCTAACATGAAAAGAAAATAATCTTTTGAAGTCCAGGCAGCTCAAGAGAGTGGAAGGCGAGAGGCCTCAGCAACAGCATCATGTGGTCACTGAGAAAGGAAGACCTCACCCACCATGAGGGTGGTTAGCAAGGTGAACAGAGATGTGTGCAAGTGACAACAGGGATTACCCACAAGTTGATAGAAACTGGAGAAAGAGAACTCCTCAAAGAGTGCTGAGAGCTAAGTAATTGAATGTGACTGAAAAGACAATGAAAGCACACTGTACAGAGGCAGTTAAAGAGAAAGGAGTAGAACACGTTACTGTTCATGACTTGGTAGCTAAAATCACACCAAAAGGCAGAGAGCCCTGTGCCTGAGAGTGAAAAGAAAGATCTTCTACAAAGAATGTTACCAAACTCATGCTTGAAAGACCACCGTCCTACTCTTGGAGAGGGCAGGGTATTTTCACAAAAGACTGAAAAAAGGGGGAACTGGGCAAGGGATGGCAAACCTTTTGCTGCAGGCATCTGGGCAGCCAGGGAGATTGGCTCTGCTTTGTTAATCCCCTGCTGTTTAATTTCCAGATTATCTTCTTAGGAATGTTCTTTCTATGTGAGAAGCAGAATGTGAGAAGACCAGGTTGTTAAAACAGGAGGCCAAATACAAGAGATAGGGACGCTTATCTGATGGGGCAAAAAGAGAGGCCCATCCTGTCACTGTATTCAGAATAAGGACATTTCTTTCACCATGTGCCCGTTTTTATGGTTGAATTAAATTGTGTTGCTCTGTAGTTTTATTTCTGAAAGTAAAATGTCATAAATTGCGAATCATTTCCAAATTTTTTTTATATAATGGGGTACATTTTTCAGTAATGATGTACATATTGTATTCTTTCCTCCCTAAATATGTTATTTTAATAAATATATCATGAGTGGAAAAAAAAATCACAAAATTTTTGTGTCAATTCAAGAGTTCTCTGTGCTATAAAGAGGAAAAGCAACTCTTCTTTTTTCTTTTTGGGGCTTATTCCTTATTGTAAGATTTTTATTTATTTTGTGTAGAAGAACTAGGATCTAGGCCAGAGGTGTGGGGGGTAAGAGGATTCATCAGAGACAGAGTGGGGAGCAGAACAGGCACATGAACCGAAACACACTGCTGAGGAGAGCAGTGGGTGAGGCAGGAGAGGTCTGCTGCGCCAGGTGGGTCCCCTCCCTGGCTGGGGATCGAACTAGCGATGCTGTGAACTCGTGCTGCTGTGCCACTGATGCTTCACAGCATGGCGCTCAACCCGCTGCGCCACCAGGGAGGCCCATGTGGTAACTGATCTTAATTTCACATTTGACCATCGTTCACTTAGTGAACAAAATCACCCCTTTGCTCTTCCCCCTGAAATGGCCCAGCTGTTGGTACCTGACAGGCCTCCAGCTGATGACTACTTGGGCAATACTACACAAGGCCTGGAAACATCCAGATCTCAGAGTCTGCCACAGGCGGGCTCTGTATCTTTATCCATACCCCTGAGGAATAACTATTACGTTATTATAGCCGAGAACAAATAGGTTGTGCCCACTGTGGGGAGGCTGACGGTGGCGACCTTTGTCTTGACTTGTATTTTGGTTTTGCTCTTTTCCTTCCAGACATGCCTGGCCCTTCTGCCCCTTTCCTAGGGGTCCCCTCCAAGAGGTGCCTTAGATTGTGACAGGCTTTTGGATCTCAGGGGCCTCTCTTTGGGCCAACCCTGTTTAGCAGGGCATTTACCCATGAGGAGATGAGTAACTTTGGGTAACTTTTTTTCCTCTCTTGCACACTAATTGTCTCTCTATTGTGCACTAATTGTACTAAAGATATTTTCCATTAAACAAGAAATCGTGTTCAGAAAAATGTGGGAAATTTTTAAAAGTAGCAGTTCTAGAAATTGCTGCTTCTGGACAAATGAGGAGCTTCAAAGAATGTTAACTTGGAGTGGTATGATAACTAAATTACCAGTTCTCAGAAGTTAGGACTCTGTATAGATGGGATGAAATTTAACGACCCTCTTTGTTTTCTTCAATGCGTGGACAATCAGAGAGATAAATTAAGCCACCTCTACCAGGATTTTTCTTTGTGAGAAATTCTTGAAAATGCTATCTGAAACCTCCTTCAACCATGTGTGATTCTCTTGGAGAAGGACCTCAGAATTTGGGAACTGCCCCATGGTTACCTAGTGGCAGTGCCCTGGAGGAGTCCTCAATCAGCTGCTCCATCTCTCACTTACTTCTGATTGCTTTGGTTTACTCAAGCCAGCAGAAATCTGGCCTCACTTTACTAGGCCTAATTCAAGGTGTCAAAAGGCTGGTGTTTCTCCCTTTCTTCTAGAAACTTCTACAAGCTGCCCACATTCTTTGGCTCATGGTTTCCCTTCCTCCTGCTTCAAATCCAACAACATGGTATTCCTCTGACCCTGCCTGTGTTGCCCCTTCTCTCTCTCTGATCCTGTCTTTTCACTTATAAGGTCCTTTAGACCATAGAGCTGCCTGGATAGTAGCCCCTAACCTGGAGGTCCTTAATCCTGGCCACCAATTCCCCTCCGATATGTAAGTGGCAGGAGAGGATATTTCCCCCTTTCCCTCTTGGGGCTTCTGGCTGGTCAATAATCAGATTGACAAAGCAGATCAACATGACGGAAAAAAAAACAAGTTAATTACACATGCATGGAGATCCCATAGATATAGGACCTATATCTTAGCAGAGCTATATTAGCAGAGCTATATCCTTTTTAGACAAAGAGTGGATAGAAGGGTGAAGTCTGTAGACTAGTGGAGAGGTGACCTAGTGTTGGCACACACTCTTTAGGCCTGGTTCCCTATCTGTGCAGATATTTTCATTCCAGGCAGACTCCTGAGGGAGTCATCTCCTGCTTGCAAAGACAAAGGAGTGTTACAGTGTTCTTTCTGCAAGGCCTCTTAAGTAACTACATTTGGTTCAAAGTAATCAAGATGCCAAGGTGGCACCTTTGCGGGGAGAGAGTGAGGCAGGGATGGGAATTGGGAACTCTGAATCCCTTCATAAGGTAGTTTAGTGATAGGTTCCAGGGACTAATTCAGGAACATCTTCAGGGGATATTTATTCTGCTAACACTTGGAAATGGAATTGATAGACATATCCCTGTACTTGGTTGAACTTGACTGTTCAAAGGAATAAGTGGTCTCTGATGCCTCAGGACGTCTGCGGATGAGCTGTGTGAGGCAGCCATGCCCCCCCCCCCCCCCCCCCGCCNCTTGACTGTTCAAAGGAATAAGTGGTCTCTGATGCCTCAGGACGTCTGCGGATGAGCTGTGTGAGGCAGCCATGCCCCTCCCCCCCCCCACCTGACTTCTCATCTTGCTCTCCACCACAGCTAGAGTGACTGTCAAATCCCTGCCCTGCCCCACCCAGGCCAGGACATGACCAGAAATGGGCAGTACCAGAACTGAGGCATAGGGCTGCCGCTAGCCGCAGGGACCTCTAAGAAGGTAAGTTTTTAGTCTTCCTGCTTCTCTAAAAAGGGAAGGAGACTGGAATCAGGGTTGGAGTGAAGGGTGGAGGTGCCAGTGTGCAAAGGACCCTCCCCCACCACAAGAAGACGCTTCACCAAGGACTCCTTAAGTCTACTCCTGCAGAGCATTTCAACCCTGGCGTGTTACTCAGCACGGGAGGGCCTTGTTTCAGAGCCGGTAAAGCACTCCAGACATCCTGTGCATCTCCCACACCCGCTTAGCTCTAAAAAACCCCAGGACCAACACGAGACCAAATCCCCAGTTCTGCAACCTCATCTCCTTTGCCCTCCCCACCCAGGCTCTGTGGCTGGAGATGAGGTTCAACCCACGTGGACAGCTTCATTGTGGGTGGCTGCCCTGTGTTCATACCTGCCAGGGCAGCGGCAGTATGTCAAGCTGGTTGCCCACAAGGCATGCATCCTTACACTCGGTCAGCCTGGCCCCTGACCTTCCCATTTCTCTGACTTCTCTGCCCTCTGAGTCAGAGGGTCACGAAGACTCACAAGTCTAAGGTCACATCTCCAGGGCCCTAGGTCTGGGGTCAGGGTTCTTCAGTTCAGCAGAAGACTCTTCCGCTGGGCTAATAAATATTGTCCCTTTCTGCCCCGTGAACTCAGGGTGGGCTGAGAGAGGGATATAGGGATCAGACATAAAAATAGCACCTTAGCAAAACTGACTTCCCAGGTAGATGTGGCCAGGTGGGGTCTCTGCAGAGAGAGCACACCTATTCTCTGCAAAGCTGGAAGAAGGAGAGACTTGACTGTTGACTGAGACTTGACCCCAGCTCTTATGTCCAGCTAGTCGCTCCTACAGATGAGTGACAAATGAGGCTCAGTGTATCTCCTGGCTGCTGGAAGTCACCCCGGTAGCAGACTAGCAGCCAGGTGGAAAACCCTTGGTTCAGCCCGGGTCATGGTACATGCAAGCATGAGGGCTGGAGACCACTAGGGGAGTTCAGTGTGTGTGTGCGCGTGTGTGTATGTGCATGGGAGTGTGCATGTACACACACACACATTTTATTTTGAGGTACTTGTAGATTCACATGAAACTGTCTCCACATAGCCTTTGTCTAGTTCTCCAGAGGTACCCTCATACAAAACCACACCGAGTATCACAACCAGGGCCCTGGCACAACACACTGAACATGCAGGACAGCCCTGTCACTACACACTCTGTGTCATCTTGTCTCTGCAGGGTCTTTTAACTGTGCCCTGCACTTTGGCAAAGGGCAGATTTCTTTTGATGAGCTTTCCTTCCTTCTGATACAGAACAATGGTAAAGACACTTTTTTTTAATTTCCTTGACCAGTAAGCCTATCTCAAATCCTCTGTCTCCAGGCTTGTGTTAATGCTTGTTTGCAAGAGGGTTCTTTGGGGAAAAGGGTGTATAGAAACACAAGTTGGTACATAGAACATTCCTCAGACATTCTTCACTTAGTTTGCAAAATACCACGATCAATATAGTTTTCATTTTCCCTCTGTTCAACACAAACCATAAAATCTCTGGAGCAGCTTTTATTTTTTAAAGATGGCTATGGCAATTAGTGGTCTCCCTTATACATAAGTTTCCAATTAACCAAATCATGAGCATGCTTCTGACTTTCAGAAACCAAAACATAATTGGAATTTCATTTATTCTTTATGACCCTTCATTGACTCATCTCCACTTCTCATGGCTTCTCTCACAGGGTTTCCAGAATTTATGGTATCATCTCAGAAGATTCTCAGAAATGCCCTTCTCCCACATGTCCCTCCAGTTTTTCTGATTTTCAGATGCCCTTTTGACCTCACTTCCTCCCTCGCTCACAGGCTCCATCATCCATCATCACTTCCACCTCTTGTTACGCATCCTCTGGTCTCTCTTATGCTATTCGCCAGCCAGACGACTGTCCAGCATTCTGACGAGGAGGTAACTTGGCAGTGAACATGCAGCACCGAGCCTTACATCCCACGAAGAGAGCTGCATATCTTCATTCTGTTCATTTTTTTCAGTCTGTGCTATTTTTCTCTACAGTAAATATTTGCTGATTTTTGCTCACTACCATCCAACAACTCCCCAGTATGGGTTCTGGTCTTGGAGGCAGTCCCTTCACTAAACCAATGACCCTTTGCTGGAGTTGCACTGTAACCTACACAGGCAGCTGGGTCCTCAGGACTCCGTCTCTGTTTCCACTAGAGGGACCTGTGAAAATGCATTGGTTGGGCCCTCCCTGGTGGCACAGTGGGTTAAGCAACACACTATGAATCAAACCGCAGCCACTGCTGCACGAGTTTAATCCCTGCCACCGGCCAGGGAGGGGACCCACATGGCGCAGCAGACCTCTCCTGCCTCGCCCGCTGCTCCCCTCAGCAGTGTGTTTCAGTCAGTCTGCCTGTTCTGCTCCCCACTCTGTCTCTGGTGAATCCTCTCACCTCCCACACCTCTGGCCTGTACCCCAGCTCTTGTGTGCACAAATAAATAAATCTTTAAAAGAAAAAGAAAGAAAATGCATTGGTTCATCAGCTTTCTCATGTCCTCTGATGAAATTTTTTGTATTTTTTTTTAAAGATCTGCCTTTATTTGTTTATGCATATAAGAACTGGCATGTAGACCAGATGTGGGGGGAAGAGGATTCACCAGAGACAGAGTAGGGAGTAGAACAGGTGGATCTATTGAAATACACTGCTGAGGGGAAGCAGCCAGTGAGAAAGGAGAGGTCTGCTGTGCCATGTGGGTCCGCTCCTTGGCCAGGGATTGAACTCAGGCCACAGTGGCAGGCGATAGCTTGATGGTGCTGGGACTTGAACCCCTCTACCACCAGGGAGGCCTGAAATTCTCTTATGTTAACCAGGGTAATTTTCTGTTGTTTACAACTATATCACCCTAGCTGTGGAAGTTTAACTTAAATTTTGTATAACAAAATAATTATATTTATATATGTGGCTATCACGAGGATTGAATGGGAAGACAAGCTTAAGGCAGGTAGCATGCCATATGCAATAACTGCCATAAATCCATGACCACTAAACGCAAGTGAGCTTCCAACAGGGCTTGCCAGTCTCTTTATTTGTTCTGGGGCATCTGCTTCTCCAAAAACCCCTTAGCAGATTTTACAGACATTTGCAATTTTTTTCAGGCTACCCAATCTCAACAGACTATGTCAGTCATTCAAGGAGAGTGTCAAGGGGACAGAGGCACCAGGCTTGCAGGACCCACGAGGGCTCCATTCACCTCGTGATTCATGTCTACAACATGATGGCGCCGACCCAGCTGGTAGGTATAAACTTCTGCAATAACATACATAGTCAGTGTCTCCCAGAATTTACAACAGTGGTCAGAGACTCTTTACCCTGATCTGCATCCTATGATAAATGTTTGTGATACTGAGAGTGACTCAGGGCTCCTTTTGCATGCATATAGCACTCTAACATGCCTGGCTCCATCTGTGAAGCCAGATTGTCATCTGCTCTGCAGCCAACATCCTTCCTTCTAATTTGACAATGTTGGGCGTGATGTCATAACCAGCAGCTTGTATTCTGTGGGCTTTTGGTATTTGTTTCAACAACTGTCAGGGTCACAACTTTCCCAGTGTGTTCTGGGACAGAGAGGCTGCTGGACAGTTTCTGTGCCTTCTTCCCAGCTGAGCATCAGAACACCAAGATGGCATGCAGTTGCAAGTAATTTATGTGGCAAAGGATCCAAATCATGTCTTAAATGTGAGAGGGTCTAAAACATCCTCAGTATAAAAATACAGGCATATCAGTATAAAAGAACACCAGCCATAAATTTATGAATCCCAATAATAAGTTAAAAGTAGCAGCATGTGGTGAAGGAAGTTGGATGTTAGCCACGCCTTGTCGCTTTCTCATCAATTTCTAGGTGAGGATGCTCCCTTTATACATTTTTTCTTTTTTCCCTCCCTTCCTCATTACTACCTCCCCCTCCTTCCCTCCATTACCTCCTTCCTTCTGCCTTCTTTCTCTCCCTTCCCTCCCTTACTTCTCTCATGCCTTTTAAAAAGTCATAAATAATATAGGGTATTAAATTTGTCAGATGTGGCATTTTTTTCAGGATGTACATTTCAAATTTTCCATTTAAAATGTGATCTTATTTTGCAACATCGTTCCACACCACATAGATTTTTCAGTATTTAAGGATGTTCGCTTGCATACAATGTTTGCTTTTGTCCGTGAGCAGTTTTGCTACGGCTGACTGTCCTCTTGACTTGAAGCACAGAGCTGGTCATGGTGGTGAGGATACGTGGGGTGCTAGGAGCCAAGCACCGTCAGATGCTCTGTGTCCATGCCGTGGGCAACGCTGGTACCAATAAGACCTCTGCATTAGACAAAGCACATATCTGCCTGCCATCTGGCTTTACCCACGTAGACATGTTAAAACTTTCTGATCTTGCACACACTTGGACATCAGGCTGTTCTTGGTGCCCGTGACTGGGTGCTGTGAGGTGACTGTGCCGGAGGCAGTGTCTCTCACAGTGTGTTGCTATGGTGCAAATGTGGGGACAGCAGGGGCACCTGTCCCAACAACTGCAGGGTTTTGGAGACTTGCCTACTTGTGGGAAGTGACTCAGAGTCTAGTCCCAGGACCGTGACTTAGGAGAGGTGTAGGTAAAGCCCTCAACATTCCTGGGAGAAGTGGCCTTACCTGAGCAGTTTTGTCTAGGAGGACAGAATGTGACAAGATTCTGAAGAGCCAGAGTGTGACAAACGTCTGAAGGAGGCACTGGATGATAGGAGCTGGTTGGGAGGCGGGTGCGGTTCTGACTCTTACCATTTTCTGCAGATAGTAAGTTTCACGGTGAGGCTTCTGATCTTCTTTGTGTCAGTTAAAGTTCTATGGAAGGGTTTGGAGGACATGCTGGTGGCTCCTTCCTCTGTGGGGTCCACATTCCAGCTTGCTTTTGCATTAGAGGTTCTACCAGGTTCATATGGAGATAGGATTTCCTTTAGGACTAAATATATATATATATATATTTTTTTTTAAAAAGATTTATTTATGCATACAAGAGCTGGGGTACAGGCCAGAGGTGTGGGCAGTGAGAGGATCCACCAGACAGAGTGGGTTGCAGAACAGGCAGATTAATTGAAGTGCACTGCTGAGGGGAGCAGCGGGCAAGGCAGGAGAGGTCTGCTGCACCCATGTGGGTCCCCTCCCTGGCCGGTAGCAGGGATCGAACTCGTGCAGCAGTGGCTGCAGTTTGCTTCATAATGCGCTGCTTAACCCACTGCACCACCAGGGAGGCCCTATATATATATATATATATATATATATATATATATATATATATATATATATATATATATATTTTTTTTTTNATATATATATATATATATATATATATATATATATATATATATATATATATATATATATATATTTTTTTTTTAAACTTCTCCCAATGAGAAGTTCTCAGAAGTACTCAACACACTCAAGTTGAGCCAGCATATCTATCAATTGAGAAACTTGTGGATCATCCACACTCTTAAGCAAGGAGCTGGTTCAATGATGTGGAACTCAAGAAAGAACTAATCTGGATATTTGGATTTGGCAGGAGCATATAGGCAGTCACTAAAGCACTAGTATGAAAGAGTTAGGAAAGAAAGTTTAGAATAATATGAAAAAAAAAGAAGTGAGGGCTGAGCTGTGGAGAAAAATCAATATTCATAGAGTGATAAAGGGAGAAGATAAGCAATGGAATAGCAGTAATGAGAGGGTTGGGGCAACAGTCAGAGAAAAAGGCATCCAAGGGAGAAGAGGTTGCTGGAAAACAAGTGCTACAGCCATTAAGTAAGGACTAGAGAATATTCTGGAAATTTCAACCAATAAGTTCTTACAGTGTTACCGTGACCACAGTTCCAGAGGAGAGATTGGGATTCTGATCAAACTGCCATGGACCAAAGAAGTGGGGAAGTGCACGTGTGTGTGGATTTCTCTTTGGGGTACAGCAGGAAATCGCAGGAACCTTCTGGACAATTTCTTAAACCCCTTCAGCTTGAAATGTTCCACAGTGTCTTTGTAACAGGGTGGCCCCCAGGGAAAAGGGGAAGTTCTAGGTTCCCTGCCCCACCCAAGGAAAGGTGGAGCTGAGCAGGAAGGAGAAGTTGGAGAGGAGATTGAGGAAGGAAGGAAGGAGAATGGAGAGTCAGGAAATGTGGAGGAGGAACATGGAGCAGAGAGACATGTGAAGAAGCTGCACTTGCTTCTCGGTCCTGGACTGGTTGGGACAGATGTGGGTGAGAGACTTGTGGGGAGGTCAACAATGGCAGCTTTTGTCGTGATTTTGATTTTCTCCTTCTGTCCCAGATGTGCTGGGCCCTTCTGCCCCTTTCCTGTAGGTCACCACCAGGAGGTGCCTTAGACTGTAGCAGGCTTTTGGCCTTCAGTGGCCCTGCTTTGGGCCAGCCATGTTGGGTGGGCATTCACCCATAAAAGCATGGGTAACTTTGGGTACTTGATTTGGAAATTATATTCTTTTCCTTCTCTTTGTTGCACACTAATTGTATTAAAATTTCTTTCCATTAAAGGTCTTATGCACTAGAGTATATTTTGTCTTGATGCAGTGGATGGCAGAACCTACTTAGAGTGGACAGGTTTGGGGGTTTTGGGGTACCCTCTCACCCTGCTCTGTAATACCATGGTGCTGTATTTGGGGTGCCATGAACAGACTGGCTTTGAGCAGAATGGACTCTGCTTCTTCTGAGAAGCTATCAAGTCAGATCATTCTCATAAGTTCTTGTTCTTCAAGCTTGCCCTTTCTTGGTTAGACTTGGCATTTTAAAATATTTCAGGGCCTCCCTGGTGGCCTAAGGGTTAAGTTTCAGTGCTAGCAAACTATCGCCAGTCATTGCCATATGAGTTCAGTCCCTGGCCAGATTGCTGATCCACAGGGCACAGCAGACCTCTCCTGTCTTGCCTGCTGCTCCCCTCAGCAATGGATTTCAGTGGATCTGCCTGTTCTTCTCCCTGCACTGTCTCTGGTGAATCCTCTCACCCCCTGTACCACTGGCCTACACCCCAGTTCTTGTATGCATAAATAAATAAAATAAACCTTTAAAAAATAAAAAATAAAACATTTCAAATGCTAAATTATAACCAGACTCTAACCTTGAAGAATATTTAAAGCATTAGAATGTTCCCTGCTTTTCATAGGATATTCAAAGTTGGCTACAATGCCTCTTTTCTTAACTGCTATTCTTTTAATCATACATTTGATAAATATTTACTGTACATGACATTTTCATAAACTTTAGAGAAAGCAGTGTTGCTTTTAAAGTATTAGTATGGTATACATAGGTTATTCAAATTATCTAGCAAAAAGGATTTAATCAACAAAGAAATATACTGGCATAAAATCATGAATGAATACCTAAGTAATGTATGTGAGTAGTTAATAATCCAGGCAGGATAAAAAAAAATGATATATGGGAAAACCCAGGCATGCATGAAGTACAATCTGAGACTGTATCAAATAGAAATTATGTTCAAAGCAAAAACCATGTTTGTATGACAAACAGTAAGTAGACCATCAGTGAAGACAAATGAAAACCTTTGATCTCAGAACAATGAGAAATTCTTCCAGCAAGTAAGCAGAACAGCCAAATGGGATGATAGAAAAGAAGTCTGAAGGGAAACTTAATTTTGAGGCTATAACCAGGGTAACGGAAGTTGCTTCTTGAAGTTCTGCTTTAGGTTATCCAAGAGAGAGCTGTGCTTCTTTAATTTAGCCACGTTAAGAAGTGTAAGATTCATGCATTAAAAAATGATTCTGCTGGAATAACTTTGTAAAACCATCAATCATTTCCAGTTCATTAGGCCTTTATTCTTGCATTCATTGTAGGATGAACAACATGTAAACCATTGAGCAGAGGTTAAAATAACAAATGTCCTTAAAAGAAATGAAAGTGGTGAAAAGAAATGAAAATGGTGTATTTTTTAAAAATTATGTTTATTAATATAACATTGGTTTACAACACTGTTTTAGGGGAACAGGGTCATACCTCTTTTACATGTTACCACACATACCTGGCGTGGGCCATGCTACTTAAGCTGTGCGACAAAGGTTCGGCATGAGGGACACTCCTGAAAAGTCAGGGGCTCCGAAGCCGGCCTCTGCTGGATTCCCTTTTATTTTGGCTGATTTTATAATTCTGCAAGTCTCATGATATGTGCTTACTGGAAAATAATCCACGTGGGTGGTTATGATATTGTTACTCGGCTGCAGCCAGCAGGAGGAGTGGTCTCTGGCTCCCCTGCACATTAGTGTGGCAGTCCTTCCTCAGAAACAGGCAGTCCTTCCTCAGAAACCTTTTATGGTAGCAGTGTGCTGCCTGGATGTGGAATGGACCAACTGGGTGTGAGCTGTGGGTTGATTGATACCAGGACTCCGCCTCTAGCACAAGTCAATGGTAGCAGAGCTCCTCTTGTAAATTACACTTCTTGAATTCTGAAACAGGCCAAAATGGACCAATCAGGAGCAGGATTGGAAAATGGACCAATCAGACTGTTGAAAGTGAGTATAAGGCAGGGTCAAAGGGAGCTTAGGGATATACATTTGGATAGGGAGCTGATGGGGATTCGGAGCAACCTGGAGGAGCAGATGGAGAAGCAGCTGCCCAGAGGAAGAAGCGCTCCTGCAGAGGAAGAGGAGAAGACAGTTCCAGCCTTTGA
>JAGFMF010011800.1:1172138-1183440 GCA_019455555.1 Galemys pyrenaicus | reverse complement strand
GCATAAACCAACAACTCACAAGAGCTGTAACACTGGGTGTTCACTGGAACACTGCCTCTTCTGTAGTAGGCCATTGCTCCTGGACAGTGCTGCCTAGAATTGGTGACCGGTGACTGCCAATGCTGATGCTGTCTGGATGAAGCAGCCAGCCTCTTGTGGATACGTAAGCGCTCTTGTTTCCCCTGTTTGTAAATAAACCCCATGACTGTTGCTCCTGTAGCCTGAGGTCCCTTGCAATTGTGTGCATGGGTGAAAACCCATAGACAGTGACCTGTATTCTGGTCTGTGGCTTTTTGGCTTTTAGGGGCTCCTGGGGGGCTCTCTGGCCTGGGAGCATCCTCTACCCCCTGTTTCAATATTAGCTGTTCTGCTAAACAAAATAATTGGTTGCTACGCAATTTTGATGATGAACTGATGATTGGCAAATACTGTAACACAAATTCAAGAAATGCAATACTGTAAAACCAGGTAATACAAAATGTAATTGAAATGTGGTTGTTTTACAAATTCAAAAGTTAGTTATTAAATAGTTCCTCAGACCTAAACAACTATTATGAAAAACTATCCTCAGGAACTAAGAAATGACCTCTGTAACTTGGCCCATTATGAAAGGTTCTGCATTTCCAGGTGATGAATAAGTTCCATGAACCCTTCCTCCCCTCCTCCCCTCTTTTCTGCCTTTGTTCTGCTTAAATCAATTGTTAATTCTTAGGTTCAGGATATATTGATGTTAGCGGTTACTTTTGAAGATTAAATGGGGTCTAGATATAATTTAGGTTTTAATTTTAGTATTTCCTTTTTATCAGGGAATTGTAGTTTTTAAACATTAACACTATTTTAACTTAGACCTAGTAACTAGCAGTCGAACTTATACTCAAAGTAAAAACAAAAATCATTAAGTTGTGATTGTGCAAGGTTGCTAGCTTATTTTAACATTAATAAATAACTTATATAACCATTGAAATTAAAACACTGATAGGAATATGTTGTTTTGCAAATAGGCTTTACTTTGTAATAGTACATGTCATAAATTTTGGCTGGAGGTCACAAGACCCCAAGCTGTTCTTAAGAAAAATGTAATGATTGTTATTTTCCTGCTCTATATACATGCTGATATAATCCCACTGCTTGCTTGTAATGTATAAATAAAGATCTGCTGAGACCCTCAGTAGGACATACTTGCACTGTGATTAAGTGTTAACTGTCTCCTCACTCCCCCTCATTCTCCAATACCTTCACTTCCTGTGAGAACCTAGCCTTAGCTGGAGCTGGTCTTCAGCACACACCCACCGTCAGGGCCACAGTCCACTGGGCTCCATCTACCCTTTGCTTCCTCTCCCCTCCCTTCCTCCTTGCCCTCCATAATCTTAGCTCTGCAATCAGATTTCTAGAATTTGTTTTGGTTTGATTTTTTTCTTTGTTCTTATTTCTCTTTCTCCTGCCATATTTCACTCAGCATCATCTCCAGTTTCATCTATGTTGTAGCAAATATCTTTTTTATAGCCAGAAATTACCCCATTGTATATATAAACCACATCTCCTTAACCTCTGCATTTGCTACTGGACATTTAGGTTGTTTCAATAACTTGTTGTAAATAGGAGTACAGATTTCCCTTTAGTGTTTTTGCTTTCTTCAGGTAGATACCAGAGGAGTAGAAATGTTGGACCATATAGTAGATCTATTTTTAATCTTTTGAGAAACTTCCATACTGTTTTCCATAGGGCCTGGACCATCTACCTCCCATCATCCTTTATTGCACTTTGGGTTTCACTAAATTGAGCAGGGTGGAAGGCAGTGTGAGCATGAGGCTTTTCCAGGTCATGGACGAGGCAGACCCCTCCACAAATGACCAGACCTCACTACCTGTCTAGAGAGAGGTCAGCCCCAGTGGACAGGCATGGTTTTCATGGTCTCCCATTCATAAGTTTTAAGAAAAGTTACTGGACTGTCATTGAAAGACCTCGACCTGAATTCTGGTTTTTCTGTTTAGTAGCTATGTGATACCAAACAGGAGAATTTACCTCTCTGGTTTTCTATGTCTCCTCCACAACATGGAGCTAAAAACCTGCCATCATTACTTTCTGGTTTTTCTTGAATGCTTTTCTTAAATGAATTTCACATCAAATATATGTGAAGCTACTTTTTAAAATTTGGATTACTATAAACATTATTTTTATCGTTGATGCTACTATTCCTTTTTACGTTGGATCTTTGTGTTCTTGGCAAAAGTCAGGTAGATTTTAGTTTTGAATACAGTGTGAGAAAGGCTAATAGCTAATGCTGGGGGAGAAAAGTATGGCTTTTAAAAGAAATCACAAACACATTTGAAATTGATTTTTGAATCACAAAATTATGTCTGAAACGAATCTACATTGCTGGAAAACATTAAATGCTCATGTTACAGAGAAAGAAGGATGGGTCTCTCTTCCTGTCCCACCAGATAAATCATTTCTATCTCTTTGTATTTACTCTCCTGATTTAACCTGGTCTTCTCACACTCTAAGGAAAAGAAAGAACATTCCTAAGAAGATGATATGGAAATTAAACAACAGGAGTTAACAAAGCAGATCTGGGGTGGACCCCTGCCAGTCTCCCCAGAAATTTCCTGATGCCTGCATCAAAAGGCTATTCCAACCCACCCCCTCTCCCCTTTTTCACTCTTTTGTATAAATACCCCTGCACTCTCCAAAGAGCAGGTCTTTCAGATGCGAGTTTGTCCACAATTTAAACTACTTTCTTTCTCCTCAAACTGTTTCTTGTCACTGTCTGAGGGAAACTGAAGCTGTTGTTTGGTAACACTTATCTCCTTGAGTCTGCTTTCCAGAGGGGACCTATTCGTCCATATGACAAGACCAACCTATTAATGTTTGCTTTGAAGTGGTTGCCACAAAACTAAAACAGTGGGTCTCTCTGGTGACGCAATGGGTTAAGCAACACACTAAGAAGTAGACCCCAGAGTTTGATCCCTGCTGCTGGCTGGCCTGGGAAGTGACCCATATGGTGCAGCAGACCTCTCCTGCCTCCCCTGCTACTCCCCTCAGCAGTGTATTTCAGTTGATCTGCCTGTCTGTTCCCTGCTCTGTCTCTGGTGAATCCACTCACCCCCCACACCTCTGGCCTGTACCCCACCCAATTTTTGTATGCATAAAAAATAAAACAGTGATCTAATTTATGGATTATGTAAAAAACAAGTCCCTTAGTATATTTAAAAATCATTTTCTGATTATACCACGTTCATTGCAGAAACTTTGGAAACTCCCTGTAAGTGTAAAGAGAATTATTAAATCTTGTAAATAATTACCATAATTACCTAATTACTATAACATTTTTCATTAACAGTATCATTGTTAATATTTTTACAAACTTAAAATTTCCAGTTTCCTTTTTCTTCTTGCTTTTTTCCGCATATTTGAAGTTATAAGTACCATAGCATTATATACTCTTTCAAACTGTGAATTTACAATAATATTTCAAAGTTGTCTTTGACTATATAATCAAAAGATTTTTAGATCTAAAATCTTAAATTCTTTTTGAAACAAATCTGAATTTATTTCCAACTTTAACTTTTTTTCCCCCTGAAAGTATTTGTCTAAGGACCCAGTTCTTAGATCACATTGGATTTCTTCTCTCTCTCTTTTTGGAAATCAAGTCTAGGTTGACTTGCTTTTGATCAAATCTGAATCTGATCACTGAATTCTAGTCATTCTTTCTGTTCCCATTGAGGGCCAGGCCGCTCAATCCTGGACTCTCCTTTACTGAAGTTGTTTCCTGACTGTTTTCCCCTCTAGTCTCTTTCCTCTACTTCTAGAGAAACACTCCTGACTTGGAGTGGCAAGACTGAATACAGCCTGCAAACGTGCTTTATTATCCCTCGGTCTTTGGGCAGTGTTTTTAATTAGTCGGTGTCCTTTAGATGGACCCCAGGCTCCACTCTGTGACCTGCCTGCTTTAGGCTTCTACCTGGCTACATAGATTTTACGTTTGACACCAGGGGGCACTGTGCCCATGGCACCCCCAGAGCTGTCCCAGGCGCCACATGGACATTCAGTCCGTTCTACCTGCACTTGCCCAAGGAGGCTGATGGACATTTGAGGGTCTGCACTCCAGGCTCTACAATGTGAGAATGAAAACTGATGCCTACCAACCCCCTCCTTCTACCTAATGACCAATCAAGCACAGGAAGAAAAGCAGACAGTCCTTAAAGCCTTACACTCTTAAGATAAACCAGGAAAAACAGGATTATTCTAAAAGCCTTGAACTCCAAGATAAGCCATACTCTTATTTATTTTTCTTCAAAAGACAGAAACATCTTGTATTCCTTTTTATCATTACCAAGCCAGAGTTTATCCAATCAGAATTGCCTCTGACAGTTAGTGCTATCGCTTGACCTTGTGGTTTTTCTACTCAAGAACTTCTTCTTTTCTTGATTAGGTGAACCAGTTCTCTACTGTTAGGGTGCAGGTGAACATTTCCACCACCACCACCACCACCACCCCCCCCGCCCCGGGTTCTTCTCAGGCTGGACGAGCAAACAAATGACTATCACACAGTGGGTGAAAAGATCAAATTTAATAACATAAGTGTAGGGAATTTATAGACCTGTCAGTTCTAGAGTAAATGGTGCAGGCTGAGATTTGTATCCTGAGCTAAGGAATGGAACGGGTGGGGAGGTGGGGGTAGGGGTGGGGGGATAGGGGTGAGGGGGGTGGGGAGCTAGGGGTCAGGAGAGAGGCGGGGTCTCACGTGAGGAGGAGGGGATGACTTCATAGGACAAAACCTTGTATCTACACATTTGCCTTGCCTTAAGATATTTTTCTCTGATAAAAAGCTTATTCTGGAGATGTCCCTGGATCTAGTAATCTACATTCTTTAAGGCTAGTTTCTTCAGAGGCTCCCTGGGCCTTGCCTGGCCTTAAGTCCACATGCCACAGGACACGTGCAGGAAAGGGCCTGTTCTGGACACCTTGGGAAAGGTCTATCTGAGCCTTTTTGAGGAGGCTGACCCCACACTACTTAACTTGTCCCCTTTACAAAGGCAAATTAAAACCCTCCTTGCTTTTTGAATAAGAGTTTTGCAAAATAAAGTGCAACTTCCTTAAATTCTTTTTTTAAAAAAAGATTTATTTATTTATGCATACAAGAACTGGGGTACAGGTTAGAGTTGTGGGGGGGTTAGAGGGTCCACCAGAGACTGAGTGGGGAGCAGAACAGGCAGATTAACTGAAACACACTGCTGAGGGGAGCAGCAGGTGAGATAGGAGAGGTCTGCTGCGCCATGTGGGTCAGCTCCCCAGCAGGGGTCAGGGATTCAAACTCATGCTACAGTGGCTGCAGTTTGCTTCAGTGTGTTGCTTAACCCACTGTGCCACCAGGGAGGCCCAACTTCCTTAAATTCTAATTCCAAATTCTTTGCAATATGGACCCGACACCTCTCTCTCCCACAATTTTCTCCTTTGCATAAATATTACACTTGAGACACACTTCCTTCTATCCTTCCCTCTTAATACAAAGTCTATATTTCTTTGTTGCAACTCTCATTTCCCATCCTCTGTCTTCCTTTTCCTGTTTCTTAGCTTCTTTTCCACCCTCAAGGCCGATTTCAATACCCCCTTCCTTTTCATCCTTTTTCCCTCTGAACTCTTTTTGCTCTTACAGTCCACCTTATCGTTCACTTGACTCTGAAAATCCTACATGTCTATATATTTTTCTTATTTTAAAAGTAAAACCTCATCAGTTAAAAAAAAATGGACAGTATAGAGGAACAAAATGAAATGTTGAAACACATGTATTAAAACAACAAATATGAAAGAAGAAAGTTACATCATTTCTGTGTGGGAGGGAAGGGAGAAAGGGCCATCTAGTTTGATGCCAAAATGTATAAACCTTAAATGGGGAAATAGTAGTTTGATTTTGTAAAAGTGTTACATTTGAATGCAATATTTGTTCCATGGAGTAAAATATGAAGTGTCTTTTTTGCTTAGGGGAGTTTTTAACTTTCAGAATGGTGCCATGAAGTTCTGTTGATTTCAGAAAAGGCTGATATCTTTAGTAATGAATTGGGTTTGGAGTTGAGGAGACAGGCCCCAAGGGGCTCAGTTCTTGTCTCTGTGAGGAAAGCATCAACATCGTGGAGGCCAGAGTTACCAAGAGATTTCTTGACAGATAAGAAGGACAGGAAAGCTCTCTGGGCAAAGAGGGGTCCTTCATGGGTAGCTGCTGTGGGGCATGGGGTGTCTCAGCCTGTGTCTCTTGCTGATTGGTTGAGGCCTGCTGGGTCTCCCAGGTTACAGAGGCCCTCTGGGTCTCTCACGTTACTTGGTCTGTTTTCCTGGAACAAGCTTCTCTCCATTGCTTTGGCATTGTGTGGGCTTTCTGAACAACCAGTTTTCACCGGGTTGGGGCACCCTGACCCTACCTGACAGCCTGTACTCAGCCTAACTTTTGCCTTCAGTAGGGTGCTTTGTCACTGGGGGAATGAACAAGTCTCTTCAAAATGAGAAAATAATTTGAGTTGGAACAAGCATGTACATCCCTCACACTTCAGGCTGGCTGAGGGCAGCATCCTTAGGAAGCTGGTGGATGCCTTCAGGGTCCATACCTCCCACCCTGACAGGGGCTCCTTCTACCCCACTAAGGCTTAATATTTAGTTAAGAGCTAGAGCTTGTGTAAAACAAGTGACACCAGTATCCAGGGATGTCGTGTGCATCTTTGTAAGGTTAAGAAGTCTGTGCCTGGTTCACAGGTGCAGGCTAAGGTGAATGGAGTGAACGGTGGGGAATTTGGCTGCCGTGTTGGAGTAGGCAATGGCCTCCCTGACCTGAGATAATGTGGACACAAGATGGCGTCCCTGTGGTTTTCTTATAGGTGCAAAGTCGGCAACCCCCAAAATATGTCTCTTTGGCCTGGCAAGGGCCGTGCTACTCATGCTGCCTGATGATGGTCCAGGTATGAAGGACACTCCTGAGATGTCAGGATGCTCCGCGAGCCAGCCTCTGCCAGAACTCCATTGCTTTGGCTGACATTACACGTTCCATTCGGTAAAAGGCATGATTAAGTGCTAGCTGGAAATTCACCCATGGGGGGTGGTTGTAAAATTGGCTGTCTTGCTAAACAAAATAATTGCTTGATGATGAATTACTGATTGGCAAATAATGTAACACAAATTTCTCTAAAACCTATACTGTATAGACCACCGATACCAAAAAACTAAATAGTAAGAGTTGTAATTGAAATGTGGTTGTTTAATAATAATAACTCAAAAGTTAGTTATTAAATAGTTTCCCAGACCTAAACATCTATTATGGGAAACTAGCCCCGGGAACCAAGGAGTGACCTCTGTGGCTTGGCCCAGTATGAAAGGCTCTGCATTTCCTTGGCGATGAATGAGTCACATAAGCTCTTCTTGCCCTTTTCCCCCCTTTTTCCCTGTTATTGTTTTACTTAAATCATAATCGTATATAGAAAAACTCCCTAGTAACAAAAAACATTACTAATCAGTTTTAGGTTCAGGATATAATGAGGTAGGTGGCTCCTTTTAAAGATTAAAAAAGGATTTAGTTTAGATTAAAAAAGGATGATTTAAGTTTAACTTTAGTATTTCCTTTTTATTGGGGATGTAAGAGTAGGTTAGCATGAGAACAGCCATCTTAAACTCCAAGAAGCCATTTCACTGAGTATGTGATTTGGGGAAGGGGAAACTAGGTAATCTTGAGGCACCAGAATATTGGGGAGGGGGACTTGGGGAAGAAGGAACTAAGTAATCAGGAACCGGAAGGTCATATCTTAGGGATCAGATGTTTTGGCTGAAAAGCCTATCTTGTCAGACCACCAAGTGTGGATGGGGCACAAAACCAGAAAAGTGTATAACTATGGAAAATTTTTATGAGTTGGCTGTTTTGGAAAGTGCTATATAAATCCTTGTCTTTGAGTGCTTGGGGTCCTTGTTGAAACCTGCTGCGTTGGGCAGATACTTGGACCCCAGCTAGCTGGAAATAAAACCTTGTTGTGTGACTTGCATTATCGTGAGGGTTCTCTGTCCATTTGAGGGGAGGTCAATACCGGACTCTAACAGGGGCTTATAGTTCTTTAGTTTGGCCCTAGACCTTGTGACTAGTACTTCATCTTATACTTAAAGTACAAATAAAATCATTAGTTGTGACTACGCAAAGTTGCTACGCCTACCTTGACATTGATGAATAAACTGAATAACCATAGAAACTAGGATACTAATAGGAACATGATTGTTTTATAGTAGGCTTTACTTTGAAATTGTATAGGTCATGAATCTTGGCTAAAGGTCACAAGACCCCAAGCTGTTCTCAAGAAAAATGTAATGATTGTTACTTTTCTGCTCTATGCAAATGTTGATGTAATCATGACATTGTAATGTCATGACATTGTAATGATGTAATTGTTAGGGGGAAAGGTAGTTCTGAATGAATTACACAGATGGGTGTGTGGACTCCACCCCCCCTCCAGACCACCAGTGTTCCAGAACCACAAATCCGATAAGATGATTGTCGAAGACTGGATCACTGGGACCTGAGGGTGGAGTTAAGCAGCCAGGCTGGCTATAAAACCAGAGAGGTGAGCCTGGGGCTCTCTCTTCCTTTGGAGCCATCTCGCTTGACTCAGAGCCAGCTCTCAACGCGCCATTACTTAGAAGATCTGGTAGGACATTTGCAGATTTGTATCCCTCTTTCCCTTGATATTATTACTATTTTATTCCCCATCTCTTATAAAATAAAACCCTTAATAACTTTTGTCGCGTGTGCCTGCCATTGGGGCTTATTATAAAAGTCTTCTAAGCACGTGCGTAAAAACCCAGTCAAAAAAGCCAGTTTTATATTAGGGTTGCCCTGTTACATAATCATGACATGATGTAATGATGACATTCACACCCTGATCAAGTGTCCGTTTGTCTCCTCAGTCCCTCATCATTCCCCAATGCAGTCTCTCCCTGTGGGGATCCTGGCCAAAGCCAGAGCTGGTCTCTGGCATTGACCTAAGGATTACTTTAAAGCAGGGGCTCTGAAGGCTGGGTCTGGGGTTGCCCATTTGAAATAGACATTTACATGTGTGAAGATATGGCCCCCTTACCTCTTACCAGTGGAGAAGGCTGCTAGTGAAATCTGCGTAATGGGACTTCCCTGAGGCCCTCTCCTCCTGGGGGCGGACCCACCCCAGCGTACTTTGTCTCTGTCTGCAGTTGTTTCAGCGGTGACTTAAGCATTTGTTGAGTTACTCACTTGAACTAATTTTCTCCCAGGTATGAAGAAAGTACACATGGTACTCTGGAATGTCTTTGGGTATTTCCTCGTCATACTGTCTGATATTAATTTGATTATTTGCCAGCCTGGAAGAGCTTCAAGGCATAGAGGGGAAACCGTCCCTTCACCCCAACACCTGGAACCTGGGGAGAATGACCTTCCCCTACGCACTTGACTAAGAGTAGCACATACCTCCAGGGAGCACTTTAGCTTGTGTAAAAATATGAACCACACTGACACATGAGAGAAGCTGTGGGTATTACGGCAGCCACTGATTCCAGACAAAATCTAACCAGTTCTGGCAAGAAAATAGTGGAAAATTTGTGATTGATGGAAACTCCCAAACCATAGATAGAATTAATCGCTGTGCTTTTAGACTTAAGGTTAAATGAAGCATTTGGGCTGGTCACCAATACTTTTTGAAGTTGGTTTTAGTGATGCTGGATTTGGAGAGTGGGGTTCTTGGGTTCATTCTGGGAAAAGCTTCCCCAGAGCTCCCCTTTCAGCAACACGGGTGAGTTTCCCAGATGAGTTTCTCCACAAGACAGAGACATTGGTTTCCAAAAGGGCAGATTTATTATGAAAGGGAGGGAAAAATAAAGGACACTCTATAGACATAAGCAGGCAGAGAGGTCTGCCCCGAGAGGGACAGGTTTGCGGAGAGAGGCCTGTGTGGTCATGAAAGGGGTGGGGGGGCGCAGGAGGAGGCTGCTCTGACTGAGACAGAGGCCAGAGAGCCCCAAAAAAGCCCCTAAAGGCCAAAAGGCCACAAACCAGAATCCAGGGCTATAGCAATAGGGGCTATAGCCTATCAGAGAACAGTGCCCGATACAGGTCACTGTCTGTGGGTTCTCACCCATGCACACAATTGCAAGGGAACTCAGGCTATAGGAACAACAGTCATGGGGTTTATTTACAAAGTGGGAGAAACGAGAGCGCTTACGTATCCACAAGAGGCTGGCTGCTTCATCCAGACAGCATCAGCGTTGGCAGTCACCAGTCACCAGTTCTAGGCAGCACTGTCCAGGAGCAATGGCCTACTACAGAAGAGGCAGTGTTCCAGTGAACACCCAGTGTTACAGCTCTTGTGAGTTGTTGGTTTATGCCACCAACAAACAGCTCTTTGAGACACCAGGCCCAGGGCCTTTGGTGCTCCTTCCAGTCAGTGTCACAGCCAGGACCGAGTCCCAGTCTCTCTCTCCTCAGAGGGTGGTGGCTGGAGGCTCCCCTCCTTCCTTCAAAGGCTGGAACTGTCTTCTCCTCTTCCTCTGCAGGAGCGCTTCTTCCTCTGGGCAGCTGCTTCTCCATCTGCTCCTCCAGGTTGCTCCGAATCCCCGTCAGCTCTTTCTCCAAAATGTCTCCCAACGAACTCCCTAAGCTCCCTTCAACCAGGCCTTATATTCACTTCTTCAGGTGCCCCCCCCCACAGTCTGATTGGTCCATTTTGCCTGCACCTGATTGGTCCATTCCACGATCCAGGCAGCACACTGCTACATAAAAGGTTTCTGAGGAAGGACTGCCACACTAACTTGCAGGGGAGCCAGAGACCACCCCTCCTGCTGGCTGCAGCAGCCCGGTAACAGTCATAGGTGGGCTGCCGAAGACCAGCTATGACAGAAGGCCAGGTCCCCAAAGGATGGAATGGAAGTCAGCGAAGGAGGGGGTTCAGCGAGTTGGAGTTTGGTGTGCATCCTTGCTGAAAAGTCTCAGCAGGTCTTTATTTTATACATTAAGGAGAAAGGGGCAGGATTACATCAACACGTGCATTGATCAGGAAGGTAACAATGACTACATTTTTTCAAGAGCAGCTTGGGGTCATGTGACCTCCAACCAGGCTAGATAACATAGGTGATTATAAAATCAAGACAGCACCTTTCCACTAGTGTAAGAGTTATTATGATTGGTTAATTTATATTATGGCAGGTATACTACTTTTATGAAATCATAACTAATTATTCTATTTTCACTCTGAGCATAAAATGAATTATTAGCTTAAGGTCAAATTGGTGTCAGCATTCTACTGTAGGTCAG
>JAGFMF010011800.1:1161360-1172088 GCA_019455555.1 Galemys pyrenaicus | reverse complement strand
TATGAAATCATAACTAATTATTCTATTTTCACTCTGAGCATAAAATGAATTATTAGCTTAAGGTCAAATTGGTGTCAGCATTCTACTGTAGGTCAGCAGCAGGGGGAAGGTATCCAAACCAACACTCAAACAGCATCTATATCTGTCCTTTACCAGGAATCACTAGTTTCCTTGTCTCTTAGATTTAGTTGATAATGTTGCCAAATTATCTTAAGGGAGGAGGGGTCCTGCAGCTATTATCACCTGAGGAATTGCAGAACCCACCCTTAAAGAAGGCAAAGTCATAAATTTAATTAACAGAGAGTCACCTGAGGAATGCAGGATCCACCCTTAACAAAGGCAGATATGCAAGGTCTTGAAAGTCATGCTTAAATTTCCGAGGTTTGTAGCCCATAGTAAAATGTTTGAGTTTAAAAATTTTTCCTAATAACCTAATTTTAGAATTTGTATTATAATATCAGTCAATTGGCAGTACGTCATCAAAATGTGTGGCAACCAATTACTTTAATAAAAAAGCCAATCATACAACCACCCCCATGGATGATATTCCAGCAAGCACGTTTTTTGTAACTTTTAAAACTTTAATTATTAAATTGGCCAAAACAAAAAGGAGTCCGAGGAGGGCCAGCTGTGGAACCTCTGATTTTTCAGGGCAGTTCCCCTATGATGGGCTTTTGCCTCACAGCATAGTTAGGTGGCCCCCATCAGTGGGCATCCTGGGGGGAGCAGCCCCTGGTGAGGGGAGTCAGTGAGGAGAAGCCCTGGCATGGCCACAGGTCACAGGTAGGTGGGCAGGAGGGCAGGAGGGCCCACTACCCTGCCAAAGGAGAAGGTTGGGGTTGAGGAGTCCTGCATAGGCCCAGGCAGGCAGGAGGCTGCTGCCCCTCCCAGGGCAGAGATCGCCCTGATAGTCTTCTCTTTGGGAGGGCTCACTCCTTCATGGAGCGGTCTGTTTGCTATTGCTTTTGGGTACCAATGTAGAATGTAAAAGGGACAGGAGACTCTTCACTGGCCCCCATCTCCATCTTTACCTCTGGTCTGTGCCCCTGACACTGACAGCATCCGACATTGTTTGAGTCTGGGCCCTGGTGCTGAAGGACTTTCTGTTCCCAGAGCTGGTTTAATGACTATGTTAATCATTTATACCCCTGCTCCAGGTCTGGCCTTGCATGAGCCAGGTTTCTGGTCTTATGGCACCTTCTTTTCAACTTTCCTACCCTCACCCTCCATCATTTTGATTTCTGAGGAAAATCTGCCTTATTTTCAAAAATTCATAAAAGGAACTTTTTTCCCCCTGGGGGAAATGTGGTAAAATGGGGGATATGTGCAAATAAAGCAGACCACTGTAGTTGCCAGTGCATTCCCGCTTGTGTAGGGGTTCAGAGCAGGTCCAGCTGGGTGACCCCATCCCCAGTCTGTAGGCATGCCCACCACCCTTCACCTCGGGTGCCCTGGGGGAGTTTTCACTCTTTATTATAAGCAATTAGTATTTTCTCAAACCTACATGAACTATAAATAAAAGTTTCTTTAGTAAGTTGTGTAAGCCCCTTGTGTTATTACCCCAACAAGTCATCAGCCCTAAGCCCAACTCCACAAACATTCAGACAGTGCCACTGCCATAGACCTTTCTAGCAAATACATACGGTCACCCTAATTTCTGTCCCATCCTCTTGTAGTAGACAGGGTGGAAATAAAGCAAATAAATAGTGTTAGCTGTTAAGCATTGCCCGTACATTGGACGCTATTTGGCCTGCTTTACATTTTATAACACATTTACTCTTCACAGTGTAGATGTGCCTAGAGCTGGTCTCCTTTTGCAGATGACGACTGATACTGTGCTGATACTGAACACCGCCTCAGTTTCCCTCAGCCAGTCAAAGGAAACAGAGTTTGAGAAGAAACGTAACTTGATCTGTTGACAAACTGAGCAGAAGGACCACGTCCTGTTTGTTGGCAGAGTTCAGGGGTATTTATACAAAGGAGTTAAAAAAAAAAGGTGGGGAGAGATCTTGGGCAAGGGTCAGCAAGGGGAGGGGAGAAAGGGTCCCTGCAAGTCCTTTTGATGCAGGCATCTAGAGATGTCTGAGATTTCAGATGGGCGCCAGCTGGCTTTGTCATCCTGGGAATGCAAGAAGGCAAATCTGTTAAAGGCAACAGATAAGAACGCTTATCTGATGGGGCAGGAAGAGAGACCTGGCCTGTTTCACTGCATCAAGACTGAGGTGCAGGAAGACTGAGGAGCTTCTTCAAGGTCCCCAAGCTAATTAACAAGTGCTAGAATCAGGATTCTGATCCAGGTAGGAGGCTTAAGGATTCAGCTCCCAGTGACACCAGGGATGGAGGTGGGGGGGCTGGGTGGGGGCAATGGGTGCAAGGGGAGACTGGAAAAAGAATGGATGCTGAGTGCTGCGCTCTGACACTGAGCACATTGTGTTCTCAAAACCACCGTATTAAAGGCGCTCTCCCTCACTTTACAGAAGAGAAAACCGAGGTTTGGGGAGGTTAACTAATGTGAGAGGTCCCAGAGCCCTGAGAATTTTCCACGTGGCCCAGCTTGTCCGCTTTGCTCCCGTTGGGCCTCCCCGTTCCTTCTTGAACTGGGTCTTGCTAACTTTCCCTCCCATCATTCATCTTGACAAATCTAAATGACCGCAAATCCACAGTATGTCCTTCCCCTTCCAAGAAGTGTTTTGGCCAACTGTTCCCAAAACTGGCAGAATTGTGACTGTCGGCGCCCTCCCCCACCAGAGCTAAGGGTCTCTGTAGCGCTTGCCCTTCCTTTACAGAGCGGGACTGTTCTTCATGTTTAGATAAAGTCTTGTGCTAATGGGCCTGGGATGGATTTTTCCATAGTAATTTCCCTGAAGCCACCCAGCTGAGAGGGAGTAAAACTAGAATTCAGACCCAAAGCATTTAACTGTCGTACTCCATAGGTAGTTTTCAGTCTTAAATGTTATTGATTGAGTGGTTTATTTACAAATTGAAATGCCCTATCTCCTGGCATTACCCCATGCTCTGAGCCAGCCTTTCTGGCTGTTATAACCACCCTGAGCTGCCACAAGTGGGGGAAACCAGGCAGCGGAGAAAGAGAAGATTAGATTGGAGTGAATGAGAGTGGCGGACGAAAGCTCTGGGAGCATGTGCTTGCTGAGTCTTTTCTGACTAAGAGTCTGTGGCCACTGAAAGACACACCCGTTAACCCCACTGTACCCTTGTCTGGACTCCCTATGAGAAGAGCTGAGACCAAGGAGGGGGAACAGGAAAGGCTGAGACATGGGACAGTGATTTTAAACAATGTAGGAACAGAAGGAACGAAACAGCTCCCAGGAAAATAGAAGTGTTTTACTGAAATGTTGCTGAGCCAGCCCCCACCTTGTGCAAGGTCCCATTACAGGATAATCAGGGAACAGAAAACAACCACCATGAAACTTCCCGACCACCTAGTACCTAATCGATAATCTGGCACAATAAACCTGACAGTCTATAGTCATAGACAGTGCTGGAGTGAATGGGCATCCTCTCTTGGCCCTCTCCTGCCGTCAGGAGTTCCCTGGCTTCAATAAATCCACGCTTGCTTTCACGTTCGGTGTGGTGGCTGTTATTCTTCAACCTGCGTACACATCCAGACCCACAGGCATCCACTCTCCTAACACTTGGGCTGTGACTTCACCCAGCTCCCAGTGGGATGACCTTGAACAAGTCACTTAATCTGCCTCAGCCTCAGTTTCTTCACTGTCAAGTGGGAGCTTGGACACTTACCTCCTGAGGGGGCTGTGGGAGTGAAATAAGGGTCTGTGGTGCATACTTGAATTTGTGAGATGTAATAACATAGAACTTTCTTTCTGCTGGCCCCCTACTTAGGATTCTAATCCCCTACTATGCTACTCTTGCTGAGTGACAAAAGTCCGGCATGAGGGACAACCCTGAGAAATCAGGAGCTCCAAAGCTGGCCCCTGCCCGATCTCCACTGTTTTGGCTGATACTACTGTCACCATCTTGTAAAGGCATATTAAGTGCTAATTGGAAATTCCCTATGGGGGAGCAGTTTTAAGATTGGCTGTTTTAACATACAAAATAACTGGCTGCTGAGCAATTTTGATGATGAACAATTGGGTTCAGGATGGGTTGGGGTTGGTGGCTGCTTTGGGGGATTGAATGATAAGGAATAGATATAGTTTGGGGTTTAATTTTAACATTTCCTTTTGCCTGGGGCCTGTGGCGGAAAGGCTAGTTCATTGTGATGGAGCTGGGTTATTACATCTGCCTCAATGTTTGGAATATGAATGGATACATGTTGTTTTATACCAGTTCGATGAAAATGTAACGAATGTTGTTCTCAAAAACATGTTTTTGGACAGGGCTGGGGCCTGAAGTTCCCCTGTTTTTCCTAAGAAAATGTTACAAATAATGTACCTCTGGCAAAACTCAGAAATTATTCAATTATTCAAATATGGCCACTTCTACTAAGTCCACTCTTTGTCCCAGGACCCAGCCCCAGACTTTGTTAGTGCCCAGCCCTCTTAGTCTGCTCTCATCTGTGACAATTCCTCAGTCTCTCTGTTCTTTTCAGGACCTTAATGCCAACCAGAGTGCTGTTCAATCATTCTGGAGAGGTTGCTCAACCTGCTGTGTTGGATGGCCTCTCATACTTAGTCTGAGGTCCTGCATTTTAGGCAAGAACACCTCAGAAGTTATGCTGTGCTCCTCCTGGGGGGTGACACGGATAGCCACATCAACACGTCTCATTGCTGATGATTGCTTCACGAAGGTGGTGTCCACACATTCCTCCTGTGTTCAAGTGTCCCTCCTTTTGTTCTCTGAGGAAAACTCACAATTGAGGAAGGCTGATTGACTATCCCTCTAGGGTACCAAAAAGGAGTGGACACACACAGACACACACACACACACACATTCTCTCTCTCTCAGATGTGCCTTTGTGGGGACACACACATTAAAGAAAAGACATTTAAGCCCCCTTGTATTAGTCAGCTACTGACACAACATTGCCTAACACACCTTCAGGGAACTCAGATCACAGACAATTCAAAGGGCTTTGTGTGATAGGGAGGGATGCTGCTTCAGACTGAGGGCTGCCTGGGAGTCTTCTGTCTCCCCTAGTGGTTGCAGGGGTAAAGGTCTCAGCCTTGTCAAGATACCACCCTGCCACTGCCTGGTGAGTTCTATCCCCGGCCAGGGAGCTGACCCACACATGGTACAGCAGACCTCTCCTGTCTCACTGCTGCTCCCCTCAGCAGTGGGTTTCAGTGGATCTGCCTGTTCTGCTCCCCACTCTGTCTCTGGTGACTCCTCTCAACCCCCACACCTCTGCCCTGTACCCCAGTTCTTGTGTGCATAAATAAATAAAAATAAAGCTAGTACTTACCTCATCTTATCCCTTGCCCACTGCTCAGGTAGCTGCCCAGCTCCTCCCCCAGGGTGACACTCACAGACCAGTGTGACTCCAGCCTTTGCTGACTGGTTCATCCCCCACTATGGTTTACCCCGAGGGGGACGCCATCTCTGTAGCGATCAGTGCCTGCCTGGGGAGTCTCACTGTGGGAAGCCCCCACCCCCACCTGTGACCAGTCCCCAGGGTGTTGGTGGCCTCCCTGAGATCTGATAGCTCTAAAACGTGACCTGGTCTTTATTCCCCCAGGTTGTGGCTGACAGGCAGCTGTTCAACTTACTGCTGCTGACCAGGGCGCTCTTCCCAAAGGACTGGAAATCCTCCTGAGACCCCGTCCACATAACCTTGCTTGCAGTTTTCTAAGACTTCTAACCAAAACCGTACTATTGACCATTCTGTGTAAATTCCACGTGTGTTTCCTACGCACGAGTCTGACTCGACAACTTGTGCATTCAGCAAGGGGCACTGAGCGGCTGGCCTGTGGCAGGCTCCGGTCTAGGCCTCGGAACACTGTAATGAACAAAACAAAGATTTTGCTCTTAAGCAGTTTCCAGCTAATTGGGAACACAGCAACTACACGTAAATGGGTAATCTAGCAAATGGTAATGCATGCAAGGGGGAAAGTGAGCTAGAACAAGGTGGCTGGACAGCCGTGGGGCCTGGGGGAGGAAGCACTGTTGTGTACAGGGTGGTCAGGGAAACCTTCACCGGGAAGGTGACATCTGCACAGGAAGTTGAAGGACATGAGGGAAGAATCCACATGGTTATGGGATGGAAGTGTTCCAGAGGGAAGAGTAAGTGCAAAGGCCCTGAGGAGGCAGCGTGCTTGTCTTCAAGGAATAAGAAAGCCAGCCAGGAGCTGAGGCCAGGAAGGTCAGGACAGTGATCTTAAGTGACAGAGCTGTCGTTTGAGGTTTGGAACCAAAATGGCAAGCTGTCGCATTTTAACAGATGAAGAATAGATACAGACAGGTCTTGAGATGAACTAGGGAGTCACTGCAGTAATCTGAGCAAGAAATGATGATGGTTTGGGTCAGAATGGTAGCCGTGTAGTGGGATGAGGTGATCATATTATGTTTGTCACTTAAAAACTAACAAAATGTGTTAAGGACTCATGTCGAGGTTGCTAATAGACAAATTGAAAGATGACTCCAAGATTTTTCATCTC
Organism: Galemys pyrenaicus; assembly: GCA_019455555.1. Lineage (NCBI taxonomy): Eukaryota > Metazoa > Chordata > Mammalia > Eulipotyphla > Talpidae > Galemys > Galemys pyrenaicus. The sequence continues at coordinate 1,165,513 of JAGFMF010011800.1, read as the reverse complement.
TGTAACAACAAGCTTCATCCACACCTTGTCTCTGACATCTGCCATCTCCAAGGACTTATCCTCACACAGGAGGATGTGTGAGTTAGGTGGACCAGACCTTGCTTCTGACAGTCCAGAGTTTTGACAAAGGCTCTGTAGTCAGCCACCAGGGCAACCTCTCCTTAAAAAATAAAGTATAGAGCAGGCAAGTTTTGGGTCTTCTTAAATATTTCCTTAAGGTTTTGGGCTCCTCCATTTCTTTTCTGCTAAAGCTATTGTTGTTGGAAAAGTCATGATGTATTTTTTTTCTGTTTTTGTGGCAAATCATGACATTTCTTTTTTTTTTTTAAAAAAAGATGTATTTATGCATACAAGAACTGAGATATAGGCCAGAGGTGTGGGAGTGAAAAGATCCACCAGAGACAGAGTGGGAAGCACAACAGGCAGATTAACCAAAACACACTGCTGAGGGGAGCAGTGGGCAGGTGAGGCAGGAGAGGTCTGCTGTGCCATGTGGGCCACCTCCCTGGCTGGTGACAGGGATCGAACTTGTGCTACAGTGGCTGCGGTTTGCTTCATAGTGCGTTCTTAACCCACTGCACCACCAGGGAGGCCCTGTGTCATGATATTTCAACATGACTTGGTGACAGCTCTGGGTCTCCCAGGCACAGCAATGCACAAAATGCCAACAGTTGTGTTCATTTGTGTTTTCATGATTACCATTTGAGGTTAATTTTTCCTTTCATACTTACATAGAATTGCTGACAAAAAGTCATAATCATTGGCTTGAGGCTCTTCTGAATTCTGCGAAAAGGACAGAGTACCGTCCTTTTCTGCTTATCCTTGGACTTTTCTATTTGGTTTTTAGTTGGGAATATTGCGTTGTGTGAGTTGTTAAAATAAAATGATTACTTAAGTTCATGTGCCACCAAGAAATAGAGAACAGACCATATGGCATGTATTTAAATGGAGATGGGGTGACTAGTTAGCCAAGACAAAGTCAGCATAAATGTGGCTTGGAATAGATGGTGTTTGGGGCTTTAAGGTTACCCCAAGTATGGTAATTTGCCAGAGGACTTGTAAGATTCAGTAGCAGTTCAAGTGCAGTGTGGGGTTACTGCAGCACGTGCTGCAGAGCACGGGTGAGGGGACGGGGCACGTCGAGGCAGTCCATGGCCCGGCCTTCAAGTTTGAGCAACACAGAACGTGCTTCCTAGGAGCTGAGGACAGGGATGTAGGTGCAATATGTACTCAGGGAAACCCACTCAGGATTTGGAGCCTGAGGCTTTTCGGGGGCTGGTCATACAGGTATATCTTGCTGTGCTACTGGCAGCAGCAACCCAGATTCAGGACCAAGGATACATCGCCAGCCTGGAAGTTTGTACACAGCAAATCGACAGGCTGGCATAGGATGGTACAGGGAACCAGGTGGACACAATAAATCACCAGTCAGTGACACAGGAACGTCTCACGGACATCATTCTTGCTGATGGCCAAGGGGCAGTCATCCTTCCAGATGTAGGTGCAGAACAGCAGGCTCACTCTATGGATTCACCCAGATGACCTCCTGAGAGAGTTGTCACCATTCTAGAAACTTCCTCGTCTCAAGGACATCATTCTGTAGGTGCAGAACACCAGGCTCACTCTGTGGACTCACCCAGATGACCTCCTGAGAGAGTTGTCACCATTCTAGAAACTTCCCCATCTACAAGGCTACATCCATTTAATATGCACAAGGAATTGAGACCAAATTGAATAGGGAAAAAACTCAAGTTGCAGAGAAAATAGTATGGAAGTGAATGGCATCAGCGCTGAGAAGGACCCATAGGTATCAAAGGTTACAAAGCAGTTTCAACCTCTCAGCTTAGGGGACTAGGGGTTAAGTAGAACTTAGATATCAATATTGCAACGTTCATTTTGAATTTTGGAAGAAATACCGAGGCCTTGCTGACTTCTAAAGCACGGATGGAACTTTTCTCTTGTGTTGACCCGAGTAATAACCTTTTAAGAACCCAGGACCTATGCATCTAATAATTGTCGGGTTGGGCAGCCATGACATTCAGGCATGCGGAAGGAGCAGCTGTACCGGAAAAGGTAGAAGGTCGAGGGCGATAAACCGCATACCTCCGGCTTATGCGAGCCTGAGCAGAAAAATAAGTTTCAGTTCCTTGTTAAAATTTTCCACCCAGGGGCCTTCCTGGTGGCGCAGCAGGTCGAGCACCGCACTGTGAAGCATCTATGGCACAGCAGCATGAGTTCGAGCCCCACCAGGGAGGGGTCCCACATGGCACAGCAGACCTTTCCTGCCTCGCCCGCTGCTCCCCTCAGCAGTATATTTCAGTCCATCTGCCTGTTCTGCTCCCCACTCTGTCTCTGGTGAGTCCTCTCACCTCCCGTAACTCTGGCCTATACCCCAGCTCTTGTATGCATAAATAAATATTTAAAAAAATTTGTTTTCCCCACCCAACCGTTTTTCCATTCCTCCTAAGACCTATAAAAACTCTTCTTGCTCTCTCTGCCACCCCCTGGTTTAGAGCCTCGCCTAGCAACTGGCCCTTACCAGAACATCTCTTTTTGAGACTGTATGTGGTTCTGGCGACCTTTCAAGAATGAGAAACACTGGCACAGAATCAGGGTCATAAGGAAAAACAGAGAGTGCAGATACCAGTGGGGGAATGCTGGTCCCCACGTACAGAAGAAGGCGTCTTTCTCATCTGCTCCAAATGTGCATGGTGTGCAAGCACATGGCAGGAGAGATTTCACCATTCTTGAAACTGGCCCTTTTAACATGGGAAGCTGAAGTGACCAGGAACTGCCTGTAGAAGAGGAAGTGAAAATGCTGAGAGAGGAAAAGAGTAGAAGCAGAAAGGGAAGTGGGGCCCACAGGCACTGTTGATTTTTCTTTCTTCCTCTTCGCTCTATAAATACTTGCAGGACACCTTTGAAATAAGCACTCTGAGCACTTAACATGTGTCCTGAGGCGTGAACTCAAGGGGGCCTGGCTCATGTTTTCCAGTAAGTGTTAAACCCTTCAGCTTGTCAGGTCAGCACCAAGACCCTTAACGCTAAGACCACTTACTGAGGCGTTGGACACCCAACGGGCTGCCTTACGCCTGGGCAGACCTGGATGTTTGGCTTGGTTCTTGGCCAACAGGACAGTGGAACTTACGAGGTATGTTTACAGTGGGAACCCTCCTGGCAGACCCTCAGGTGAATCACTGTACAGGTGGTTTTCAGTAGCCTGTCCCGTGAGCACACCTGATTTGATTATATGAACAGAGGCACAAGGCCTTGCTAGAAGCTTCTCTGGAGCCCCTCCTGCAGCCAGCCGGGCTTCCTTGCTCATATCTTGATGGGTCAAACACCAACTCCACCAGGAATACATAAGGACCCTAGGGAGTTTGTGTTCATTGTTGCTTTAAGCAGCTAAATTGGGGGGTAATTTTCTATGCAGTTACAGCTAACTAGCTAATTTGTCATGGCATGAGTTGGAGGAAATAAGGTTGAATGATAAAATAACAAAACATTTCATTTTGTTCTCAAGAGTTTTTATGTTCCCACCATATACCAGCACACCATGTACATTTGGAGTAGATGAGAGAGACCCCTTACTCTGTGTGTGGGTAAGGCTGAATTGGGGTACCATCAGACCACAGATAACATCCCAGGCAGGTCAGTTTTACAAGATTACAAAAGGAAGCTAAGACTCAGAAATTGGCTTAAAGTTATTCTTTCCCCCCTTGAAATTCATCAAGTTCTTCCAAGAACTGGTACTCTGGGTTGGTACCCCTAGAGCAGGAAACAGTGAATGTAATGACACAAGCAAGGGGTTCCAGTGGGTCAGTGCTCTTAGTGGTCACTGCACCCAGCCTAGCCAGGCATCGTCCACCAGGGCATGGCTTGGCTCCAGGGCCACAGAGAACACCCATGTGTTAGCACTGCCTCCTGGCTTTTGAAGCCTCTTGGGTTCCCTTGTGTCTGAGACAAGAAGACAGTTACCAAGTTGGTTTGTTTTAGACAACTTTTCTCTTTCTGAAATTCCTTTATTTTAGTACCCTTTTTAATACAGAGTTTTCTGGGGCCTCCCTGGTGGTGCAGTGGGTTAAGCAACGCACTATGAAGCAAACCGCAGCCACTGCAGCACGAGTTCGATCCCTGCTGCCGGCCAGGGAGG
>JAGFMF010011800.1:1133921-1161302 GCA_019455555.1 Galemys pyrenaicus | reverse complement strand
TGATCTGCCTGTTCTGCTCCCCGCTCTGTCTGGTGAATCCTCTCACCCCCCCACACCTCTGGCCTGTACCCCAGTGCTTGTATGCATAAATAAATAAATAAATCTTAAAAAAAAAAGAAATTGTATTATCTAACTTATTGAACTCAGGACGAAGACCTTTGAACTGGGCCAAGGAACTTTGTTTTTGTTTGTTTGTTTTTTAAAGATTTATTTACTTATGCATATAAGAACTGGGAGTACAGGCCAGGGTCACAAGAGGTGAGCAGACTCACCAAAGACAGAGTGGGGAACAGCACAGGCAGACTGACTGAAACACACTGCTGAGGAAAGCAGCGGACGAGGCAGGAGAGGTCTGCTGAGCCATGTGGGTCCCCTCCCTGGTGGGGGATCAAACTCACACTGCTGTGCACACAGTGCCGCACTCAACCTACTGTGCTAACAGGGAAGCCCTGGGTTAAGGAACTTTGGACTGGGATAAAAGCAGTTGTATTAAGTAAAACTCCAAGCAAATAATTTTTTGAGTACTGATGATTTTGGACTTTGTGCAGAGGCTAAAAATCAATCAATTACCTTTCCATCCATTCTAGGTAATCAGGAATCAGTTATGGACAACCAAGAATAGGTTACGCTTGTTAATGCTAACTACGCTTTTAAACACTAACTTCACCTTTCTCTTTTCCTCCCATAAAAACCCCTACCTTGGCCCCCTCCTTGGGGTATGTTTTAGGTTCTCTACCTGAATCTGTATACCCAGAACTCTAATTTTTTTTTAAAGATTTATTTATTTATACATACAAGAACTGGGGTACAGGCCAAAGTCCAGGGTGGTGAGAGGATTCACCAGAGACAGCAGGGAAAAGAACAGGCAGAGTAACTGAAACACACTGCTGAGGGGAGCAGAGGGTGAGGTAGGAGAGATCTGCTGCACCATGTGGGTCCCTTCCCTGGCCGGCGGCAGGGATCAAACTCATGCTGCAGGGACTGCGGTTTACTTCTTAATGTGTTGCTTAACCCACTGTACCACCAGGGAGGCCCTGAGCTCTAGTTCTTTGGTCCCCCTCATTCCCAAATTACTTTTCAATTGTGGATTTAATTGTCTTTTAATTGCCTCATAAATTTTGAGATTGACAATCTTAACCTGAGTTGAGTCAGTAAAGTTTGTCCAGTATTTTTGGTCTTCTGATCTTCTCAATCACTTTTAATCTAGAAGACTATTTTAATTTGCTGCACCTTTATTTGCTTGTTCTTCATAACATTGACTTTTGAAGACTAGACGTAACTACTCTATCATAGAATAAAGCAAATAATGAAATACATACAAATACAATGATGATATGTTCAATAACATCAATAAAAAAATGTTTTTGGAGACGAACTTTATGACAAAGGAAATAAAGACAAAAATTAGCAATTGGGATTATCTCAAGTTTTAATTTTCTAAATATCAAAACAGTGTGGGTAACAAACTTAAGATGTTCAATCAGAAAATCTTGGTAAAGAGCACAATGCTGTATGAGAAAATCGTCTAGAACTATGTGAGGAGGTGTGAAAGCTCCAAATCTCAGTTTATTTTAAATTGCCTATTAGTTTAGATATTATATATGTCTAATTTATTGTATGTATAATTATATGTATATTTATAATTTCTTGTGTGTGGACAATATCTCAATGTAGCTATAACAAAAATACCAATAACTTTAGTTGCTTAGAAAGGCTACTAATTGAGGGATTGGACAATACTTTGGACAGTAAATATTCACTTTCTCTTCTCCCTTTACTATGGGTCGACTATACTTTATCTCTGACCATGTGACTTGCTTTGGCCAATAGAATACCAGTGTTACCAGCTATCAAGGACTCCTTTGCCAGATGTGCATTAATGACAATAATATGCCACCAGGAGTCTGGAAAAGAAAAACCTTTATTGATCCATCACCTAAGTGGACATAAAAGCCACCAAACTCAGATCAGCTTCTCCAAATGGTCAGGGGGATGGATTTATACACATTTTGAGAAGCAGAGCTCTGAAGAATAACAAAGTTGAATTTCATTGGCCAAGAAGTAGGTTGGGTTGCACATTTTCAGGAGATCACTGGGAGAAAAAGATAGGTAGATGGAGAATGAAGAGTTGGCTGAAGGCCATTGGCAGAGGTGGGCTCTTGTCCATATAGGGGTTGATGTTAGATTCTTTTCAGTGAGGATGCCTTGTAGACAAGGGGTGGACTTGGATTACTAGATTTTCTTTATCTGGAGGAGAATTGCTTGGGAAGAGCAAGTTAGTCCTGGTGTTGTAACAAAGGATCATAAGTTATCTGATTTAACCAGTCAGGCTGAAAAACAAGTAGTTAGAACTGTTTTAGTACTAAGTCATGGACTGAGAGAATGCAGGGCTAATTTGGGGTGGGTTTCTGTTCTTGGCTTGATTCTTGGTTTAACATGCCTCTTGAAGTTCTGCCATTTTCCCTAAGAAAAACATGCCCAACAGCACTGCTCCTTTTGCCAGGGTCCCAGAATAAGACATAAGCTCCACTGAATCCTATTAATCAAGTACCTACACCCCAGTCGGAAGCACAGTTATCTGCTAACCTGCAGACCAGCAAGTAAAATAAGCTAAATCTTGTAAGTCACTGGGGGTTGGTGGTTTTTTTACACAGCATTGTTGTGACACTAGCTAACTCAGAGTTGGGGAAGATAACGTTCATTCAATATTCTTTTTATAAGTTTTGCATCAGGACCATATAAATATACTATTTATTTTAAAAATTAAAAAATATATATCCAGTCAATCACATACACCAAAAAGACTTGTACTGACAAGAGTAACCCTCATATTATTGTGTTTTTAGTGTCTAGTATGAACAGGACATTTATTACATATAGTATCGCATATAATTTTTCTATGGAGGTAATGTTGGCTTATAGTACTATCTATGTTTATGGTTATAGTTTCACACCTCTTCAAATTTATGTTAATACACCATACTTACCACCAAAGCACCCATAATCCTCCATCAGAGTGTATTAGTCTCTCTTCCCTTTGCTTCTATCCTCTCCTTTCCCTTCCTATAGCCTCAGTTCTGTAGTCAAGTTGCTAGGGCTTGATATCATCCTATCTTTGACTGTTCCTTTGTTTCTTTATACTCTACATATGAGTGAAATCATTCAGAATTTGTCTTTTCCATTCTGAGTTACTTTGTTAGCATGAGCATCTCTAGGTCCATCCATGTTGTCGCAAATAGCAAGATTTCATCTCTTTTCTTTCCTTTATAGCTGAGTAGTATTCTATTGTGTATACACCACATCTGAATCCACTAGTCTGTCCTTGGGCACAGAGGTTGTTTACCATGTTGGCTATTATAAATACTGCTATAGTGAGCACTGAATGAAAGAACAATGCATATTACTTTGAATTACTGTTTTTTTTTACTCCTTAGGTAGGTACCATGGAGTGAACTATGTTTATATGGTTGGGAAAAAATTAAAAGGAGAACTCTTTATGGTGCATGAAAGTGACAAGAAAATTAAATTTTGAAGTCCATAAATAAAAATTTTTTGAGATTCTCTCATAGTTATTTTTTAAGATTCTCTCATAGTTATCCATATATTGTATTGGCTGATTTTATGCTGCATGAACTGAACTGAGAGAGTGTATGGCCCATCAAGTCTGAGGTTTTATTACCTGCTCTTTATAGAACAAGCTTGCTGACCCCTTCCCTTGATGTGAGAACAGAAAGCATATTACCAAAGGGCTACCCAGCTACTTGAGGACAAAAGGAAGTTGAAAATAGGAAGAAAAAGAGTGAAAGAAATTCTTCTGTCTGACTGGGTAACTAAATCAAAGGCAGCTGAACCAAAGACATTTTACTCATGTCTGAGTACAAAGCTGATGGCAAGACACCTTGAACAAAAGTGTTTTCTCAAATGCAAACGTTAACACCAATGATGAAAAACAAATCTTGAACGTCTTCATATTCAAAGCATGCAGCACTTACTTTTCAGTAATTCTCTGCTTTTTTTAGGCAAAAATGTTTATTTCTACCACGGCAGGATGGCAATCAGTAAAAGCATTTTCCGATATATTCTATTGAACACACATATACCACTGGCAAAAAGTCACTCACCAAAATGTATGTTCTCTTCCAAAGTAAAAACAAAATAATCCTTCATGTTACATGTAGACCTTATATATTATCAAACAAAGATACTGGGAGTAAATGCGAAGTGTACACTTAATGAAAAAAATCATGAAAAAAGAGCGTTATTATCAGGCAAACTCTTATGAGATGGTATTAATAGATGTTATTTGCTTCTCTAGAACTTTGAAGTCATAGAGCCAATTTGTTAAATATACTCTAAGTGAGCTACAGAACCAAAAATGAGTTTACTGGCATTGTTTCATCTCCCATCAACAATTTCTAGGGTATCGAGACTGAGATACTAAATATACAAAGGCCAGAGAAAAACAAAAAGATAACATAAACAATTGGAACTACATCAAATAGAAAAGCTTCTGCACAGCAAAAAAAAAAAAAAAACAAAAAAACAACAACAACAACAACAAAAAACCAGACACCCTATTGAATGGGAGGAAATATTTGCCCACCATATATCTGACAAGGGGCTGACAGCCAAGATAAGATCTACAAAGAACTCTACAATCCAAAATAAAGAAAAACAACCTAATCAAAAAATGGGTATGTATCCAAATAGGCACTTATCCAAAAAGACTTACCGATGGCCAATAGATATCTGAAAAAATGCTCATAGTCTGGGGTCTCCCTGGTGGCACAGGAGTTAAGTCTCAGCACTGTCACACTATTGCAACTGGGACCTGAGTTCAATCCCTGGCCAGGGAGCTGACCCACATGGTGCAGCAGATCTCTCTTGTCTCACCTACTGCTCCCCTCAGCAGTGGATTTCAGTAGATCCACCTGTTCTTATTCCCACTCTGTCTCTGGTGAATCCTTATACCCCCACATCTCTGGCCTATACCCCAGTTTTTGTAGGCATAAATAAATAAAAATAAATCTTTAAAAAAAAGATGCTAATAGTCACTCATTATCAGGGAAATGTGAATCAAAATTTCAATGAGATACTCACAACTGTGAGAATTGCCCATGTTAAAAAGACAAGGAACAACAAGTGTTGGCGAATGCATGGAGAAAAAGGAGCACCTGTTGACTGTTGGCAGGAATGTAGACTGGTCTAGCCCCTATGGAAAACAGTATGGATATTTCTCAAAATATTAAAGATGGTTCTATTATATGACTGAGCAGTTCCACTCCTAGGTATCCTCCTGAAGAATGCAAAAACACTTTAAAGGAATGGATGAACTCCGACATTCACTGCAATACTATTTTCACGGAATGGACACAACCGAAGCATCTAGCAACAGATGAGTGAATCAGAAAGCTGTGCTACATATACACCATGGAGTACTACTCAGCTGTCAAAACAGATCTACTCTTGCCAATAACAAACTCTGACTTGTCCTTCCCTCCCTTTTCAGTGGTTTTACTTCCAACACTGCTGTATCTAATAATGCTAAGTGAAACAAGTCAGAAGGTGAAAGACAAATACCAGGCAATGTGGAACTCACATTCCCTTACATGTGGAATATAGAGAAACAAAACAAATGGTCAGATAAAACCAAACCAATAATAAACCCTAGAAATCTGATTGTGGAATTGAGGCTAGAAGTTGGAGAGGTGGAAGGAAAGAGCAAAGTGGAGATGGGGCACAATGGACTGTGGTGGAGGGCTGAGGGTACCTTGTTGGTAGGTGTGGTGTGGTGGCATGCATCTGAAGGGTGTGATACTGTACCTGTGAGTTATGTATAGTGTTGTAACCAATGTTACCCCAATATAAAAAAAATTAAAGTATAACCAAAACCATGTAAAAACCTCTCTAGTTGTTGATCCTAAATGGTCAGCAGTTGATAAAATACCTGGCAACTCTCAAAATTTTTGCCCCACTTCTGTCTTAGAACCAAGTAGAGAAGCCCAGTTTGCCCCCCTACCCATTGATAAAGGTTCCACTTCTAGTTAGTTAACCTACAGCTTCCGACCATCAGAGGACACACCGAAAGCTCCCCCTTCTGTCTATTGAATTTTCCCTTTGAATCACTGTCAAACACTGGTGCCATGAGCACAGAATAAATAGCCTTTGCTGTTTGTATCTGGGTGGTCTTCATTTATTTCCTCAAATAGGTTATTTTCACCAACAGCATCTTTTAGTTTTAATGCTTTGCTATTCCTTACTTGCTGTGGGAAAGACCAGGTAACTTCTAAGCACACATGTAACTTTGTCAGCACCTTTACATTCCAGGGGGCATTTCTGAGACCTCTTTGGCCTTTACATGATGAGTAATTACTCAGGTGTCAGAGAGGAGTGCCTGAGTGCTGGGAGAAGTCCTTCACCTTTAATTAGGGTGATTGCATCCACCCAAGTGTATGACTGGTGTGTTCCCCCTCTGCTCCAGACCCGAGCATGAAGTCTGGCCACCTTCCCTTTTTTCTTTTTTAAAAAAATGCTATTTTTTCTTGAGATAATGCTGGTTTAAAACACAGTGAAGGGTCTCTAGTGCAGTTGTGTACCTCCTCAGATGTGTTACCACCTCACTCCCATTCGCCTCCTTGTCTGGTTTTAGGGGGTTGGTCAATGGAAGCAGGAGACTCTTGAACACCAGCAGGTGGTGAGAACAAAATGTCTGTCTTAGTGAAGACTGAGGAAGGAAGTGGTTGCATTAGTTTTAGGAAAATGAACATCCAGATCCTCAACTTTTTTTTTTTTCAAGATTTATTTATTTATGCACACAAGCACTGGGGTACAGATCAGAGGTGTGGGGGGTGAGAGGATTCACCACAGACAGAACGGGAGCAGAACAGGCAGATCAATGGAAGTACACTGCTGAAGGGAGCAGTGGGCAAGGCAGGAGAGGTCTGCCATTCCATGTGGGTCCCCTCCCCAGCCGGCAGCAGGGATCAAACTTGTGCTGCAGTGGCTGTGGTTTGCTTCATAGTGCATTGCTTAACCCACTGTGCCACCAGGGAGGTCCCCAGATCCTCAACTTTTGTAGATACTTTTTTCCTAAGATAGATCTGCCTGGGAACTTGCCTGTAGTCCAGACAATATTGCTTCTTCTACTTGTTCGGCCCTTTTCACACCCACATTCCTCACACCTACACACACTTAACTGTGGTGTGCTGCTGGGGGGAGGCCAGCTCAGGGCCCCACAAAGGATACCCTTTGAAGACAGATGGTCAAATGTTTCCAAATTTTTGGCTTTCAACAAAATTGAAGGCAGTACTAAACAAGTTGACAAATGAGATTGCACTAAAAATAAACGATCTGAGAACAAGTTCAAATAATTGAATATCACTACAATCAAAACTGCTCCCTTCCCTTTCCCATCTGCTTACTTCTGCTACAAGGTATGAGTAACAAATCCAGATTTAAGTCAGAAGAGATTTCCCATCCCCCCTCCCCCGCAAAAAAAAAAAAAAAGATTATTGTGGTGGGGAGGAAGGGTGCTGCCAAAAAAAAAAAAAAAAACAACTCATCTGGAATAAACTAGGTCAGAAGGAAGGGGGTGTGGGAACGCCATGTTGGGCGTTGTGGTGAGCAGGGTGTGGCTGGACAGTTTCTCTTCGAGGTGAGCCCACACTGGGAGAGCATAGGGAGGCTTCTCCATGTTATAGTGCTTGTTTAAGCTCAAGGTGAATGTTCAGGGACCCTGGGAATGAGAGAAGCCTAACTGAGTTTGATCAACTCAGATTTGTGGCATATGATCCAGCTTATTGGCCAGTGCAAACAGGTCAGCTAATAATTTATGAGACATAGAATGGGACTTTGGAGGGTCTCTCAGCCCCGTCATAGGTCACCAAGGGACCATTCATGAATTTTAATCTAAGTCACATGGGGAACGTGGCTTTTCTTTTTTTCAAGATTTATTTTTATTTATTTATGCTACAAGATAAATATATTTATTTATCCCATACAAGAGCTGGGATACAGGTCAGAGGCACGGGGTAAGAGGATTCACCAGAGACAGAATGGGGAGCAGACCAGGCAGATGGACTGAAATACACTGCGGAGGGGAGCAGTGGGCTAGGCAGGAGAGGACTGCTACACCATGTGGGTCCCATCCCTGGCTGGGGATCAAACTGGTGCTGCAGTGGCTGCAGGGGCCCCACAGTGCGGTGCTCAACCTTTGCACCACCAGGGAGGTCCCAGGAAGGTGGCTTTTTGACAGTGAGCTATTTTCTGGAGCACAAAGAGCAAAGGTATTGGATGGGCCTGGGGGAAACTTTCCTGTGGCCAACAGTTCTTTTCAAAGTGATGCTGAATGTTAAGCCATTTTCTAAATAAATCATAGTCATTCATGATGGAAAAGCTAAAGTCAAGAGCACCCATATCACTATGTTTCCAGTAAAACTTTCATTTCCAACTCAGAGCAACCACCAACATAGCTAATGGCGAGTCTTAGGCTCAGGACTATAAAAAGACCCACTAGACATAGTTTGCTGTCATATTAAAAATTTTCCTGCCATTAAATTGAATTTTGAGCATCCTGATTGTTCTATCTAAGGATCCAAGGATTCCTCCGGTGGTTGCTGGTGTCCCCCCCACCCTTTTTTTTTTTTTTTTTTTCCCATAAAAGTGTCAGGTCTCTTCATTCTGTCCTAACTCCTAGGGATAATTTGATTAGCGAGGAAACTCAGTGAGGAGGCAATGCAGGTAACCACGATGTCCTTTCAATCCCCACAGAATGTTAGGAAAGCTATGAGGTTCAACCTTTGTTTCAAATCCTGGTCTTAGAGCTCTGACTCTTTCTTCCCTCCCTTTTCAGTGGTTTTACTTCCAACACTGCTGTATCGGTGCCATAGTATTTGTTCGGTGCCATAGTATTTGTAACCTTTCTCCTCTCTGCTTGTTTTTCTTAGTCAGCGCTAACAAATGGCATTTAGTCAGCTCTTAGTCAATCAGACGAATGCTTTTCAAATTCCACCTGTTGATCAATTCTTGGACAGGACCAAAAAATGTTAGCCATATCAAACAACATGGCAAGTCAACAACCTTTCAGGCATCAACAGTCTCTTAGTTTTGGTGTTATTGCCCTTTAACTAATACCTCCCTGTTTCCACTTCCTCTACCACCATTCATTCCACTCTGCTTCTCTAAATTTGGCTATTGTAGATCTCTCCTGTAAGTAGAACCAGGGCAGTATTCATCCTTAGTACCTGGTTTATTTCACTCAGCATCGTGTCCATTGTGTTCATTTATGCTGTTGCATATGGCAGGACTTCCTTTTTGTTTTAAGGCCTGATAATATTCCATTGTATGTATACACCATGTTTTCTTTATGCATCCATCAATGGGTATTTAGGTTGCTTCCACATCTTAACTATTTAGCAAACATGAGGGCACAGGTATTTCTTTGAGATCCTGTTTTCATCTCCTTTGGACAAATACTCACAAGTGGGATTGCTGGGTCTTTTGATAGTTCTATTTTTAGTTTCTTAAGGCATCATCCTACAGCTTTCCTCAGTGGTTGCACAGTTTCCATTCCCAACAGTGCACACCTTTTCATTTCCTTTATCTTCTCCAACATTTGTTATCTTTTGTTTCTTTGATACAATCATCCCAACAGGGTTTTTTTTTTTTTAAAGATTTATTTATTTATGCATACAAGCACTGGGGTACAGGCCAGAGGTGTGGGGGGGTGAGAGGATTCACCAGACAGAGCGGGGAGCAGAACAGGCAGATCAACAGAAGTACACTGCTGAGGGGAGCAGCGGGCACAGCAGGAGAGGTCTGCTGCACCATGTGGGTCCCCTCCCTGGTCAGCAGCAGGGATCGAACTCGTGCCGCAGTGGCTGCGATTTGCTTCATAGTGCATTGCTTAACCCACTGCGCCACCAGGGAGGCCCCCAACAGGGTTTAGAAGCTATCTCATTGTGGTTTTGAGTTGCCTCTCCCTGATGATTAGTAACAAGAGCCTTTCTTTATGAATCTATTAGCCATTTATGTATCTTCTTCAGAGAAATGTCTATTCAGTTCCTTGATTGTTTTAAAAATCAGTTTATTTTCAGGAACCTCTCTGGTGGCACAAGGGGTTAAATAACAGCACTATGAAACTATCCGCAGCCACTGCAGCAAGAGTTCAGTCCCTGGTCAGGGAGGTGACCTACGTGGTGCAGCAGGCCTTTCCTGTGTCACCCATTGCTCCCCTCAGCAGTGTATTTCAGTATATCCACCCATTCTGTTCCCCACTCTGTATCTGGTGAATCATTTCACCCCCTGTACCCAAATTCTTGGATGCATAAATAAATAAAATCTTTTTTAAAGATCAGTTTATTTTTGCTGTCAAGTAGTTGGAGTTCCTTATATATATGGTGCATATGAGCCCTTTATCAGACATATGGTTTGCAAATATTTTCATTCCTTAGACAGTCTCTTCACCATTGTTTGCTTAGCTGGGTGGTAAGCAATTTGAATTCACAGGCAAAATTCTTTATTCCCTGCCAGTTTTCTTAATGTATAAGAGTCTTGTCATATGGAGTTAGGAATCGTCACATCAGCTGTCACTTCTAATGCATGTTTGGACTGATGGAAAGACTAGAAACATATGCATTTTGCTATCTTTTTTTTCAGCTTTTCCAATTTTATTGTAATGTAATTTACAGTTCAAAGATCTTATTGAAAGGATATAGGAAAAGTAATTCTGCATCTTAGCAAGCACCACATTTCTGAAGATGTTTCAAGAGGTCCAAGCTCCACCATCTCATGCCCAGTTACAAGGGGTCAAGGGAAAGCAGAAAGGACCCTTTGGTTTGGGAAAACTACTCCACTATCTGTTCCCACACTTCTTTAACTCTATTACTCCTATTATATGTAACTTACTTTCTCCCCAGCAGTGGAATCATATCAAAAAAAGGTTACACACAAAATCGTAGGGACAACCAGATACATCTCACTCAGGAGAAGTACATTCTGCACCCCATAATTACTTTAACCAAACATTCCTGGGATTAATGTTGCAAGAAAGGTAAATTCAGGGTCAATTTATCAAGTGTTCCTGGAACTAGAACGAGAGTTCACTTCACTAAGGAGCTTTTTCTGTGGGTGTTTAATAAGTATTTCTTTAAAAATTAATTTACTTTTTGTGATCAATTATTTACTACTAATAACTGTAGTGATAATTTAATTCAGAGTACTTATCACTTAGAACTTTGAGATCATAGGAAATAAAAGTTCAAATTATTAAAACCCATGTACAAACAGTATGTATGGTAAGATGGTGGGTGAGATACTTTTAAGTATATATTACTTTAAAATATATGTTAGAATAAAATTTTGTAGGGAAAACAGTAGGAATATGTGTCTCCACTTCTCTTCTTGGTCCCTGGGTGCCAGGGAGCTCCTGGCTGGCTTTCTTATTCCTTGAAGACAAGCACGCTGCCTCCTCAGGGCCTTTGCACTTACTCTTCCCTCTGGAACACTTCCATCCCATAACCATGTGGATTCTTCCCTCATGTCCTTCAACTTCCTGTGCAGATGTCACCTTCCCGGTGAAGGTTTCCCTGACCACCCTGTACACAACAGTGCTTCCTCCCCCAGGCCCCACGGCTGTCCAGCCACCTTGTTCTAGCTCACTTTCCCCCTTGCATGCATTACCATTTGCTAGATTACCCATTTACGTGTAGTTGCTGTGTTCCCAATTAGCTGGAAACTGCTTAAGAGCAAAATCTTTGTTTTGTTCATTACAGTGTTCCGAGGCCTAGACCGGAGCCTGCCACAGGCCAGCCGCTCAGTGCCCCTTGCTGAATGCACAAGTTGTCGAGTCAGACTCGTGCGTAGGAAACACACGTGGAATTTACACAGAATGGTCAATAGTACGGTTTTGGTTAGAAGTCTTAGAAAACTGCAAGCAAGGTTATGTGGACGGGGTCTCAGGAGGATTTCCAGTCCTTTGGGAAGAGCGCCCTGGTCAGCAGCAGTAAGTTGAACAGCTGCCTGTCAGCCACAACCTGGGGGAATAAAGACCAGGTCACGTTTTAGAGCTATCAGATCTCAGGGAGGCCACCAACACCCTGGGGACTGGTCACAGGTGGGGGTGGGGGCTTCCCACAGTGAGACTCCCCAGGCAGGCACTGATCGCTACAGAGATGGCGTCCCCCTCGGGGTAAACCATAGTGGGGGATGAACCAGTCAGCAAAGGCTGGAGTCACACTGGTCTGTGAGTGTCACCCTGGGGGAGGAGCTGGGCAGCTACCTGAGCAGTGGGCAAGGGATAAGATGAGGTAAGTACTAGCTTTATTTTTATTTATTTATGCACACAAGAACTGGGGTACAGGGCAGAGGTGTGGGGGTTGAGAGGAGTCACCAGAGACAGAGTGGGGAGCAGAACAGGCAGATCCACTGAAACCCACTGCTGAGGGGAGCAGCAGTGAGACAGGAGAGGTCTGCTGTACCATGTGTGGGTCAGCTCCCTGGCCGGGGATAGAACTCACCAGGCAGTGGCAGGGTGGTATCTTGACAAGGCTGAGACCTTTACCCCTGCAACCACTAGGGGAGACAGAAGACTCCCAGGCAGCCCTCAGTCTGAAGCAGCATCCCTCCCTATCACACAAAGCCCTTTGAATTGTCTGTGATCTGAGTTCCCTGAAGGTGTGTTAGGCAATGTTGTGTCAGTAGCTGACTAATACAAGGGGGCTTAAATGTCTTTTCTTTAATGTGTGTGTCCCCACAAAGGCACATCTGAGAGAGAGAGAATGTGTGTGTGTGTGTGTGTCTGTGTGTGTCCACTCCTTTTTGGTACCCTAGAGGGATAGTCAATCAGCCTTCCTCAATTGTGAGTTTTCCTCAGAGAACAAAAGGAGGGACACTTGAACACAGGAGGAATGTGTGGACACCACCTTCGTGAAGCAATCATCAGCAATGAGACGTGTTGATGTGGCTATCCGTGTCACCCCCCAGGAGGAGCACAGCATAACTTCTGAGGTGTTCTTGCCTAAAATGCAGGACCTCAGACTAAGTATGAGAGGCCATCCAACACAGCAGGTTGAGCAACCTCTCCAGAATGATTGAACAGCACTCTGGTTGGCATTAAGGTCCTGAAAAGAACAGAGAGACTGAGGAATTGTCACAGATGAGAGCAGACTAAGAGGGCTGGGCACTAACAAAGTCTGGGGCTGGGTCCTGGGACAAAGAGTGGACTTAGTAGAAGTGGCCATATTTGAATAATTGAATAATTTCTGAGTTTTGATGCTTGTACTATAGTCATATGGGAAGTTAACATTAGGTTGAGTAAAGGATATAAGAAACTCTGTACTATTTTTGTGCTTTCACGGTGTCTAAATTTGTTTACCAAAAATAGTTTTAAAAGAATGCCACCAATAATTTTCAGAGTGACGGCTTTGAAGAAAAATTTAATGTTTCCATTTGGGATAACTTTTGCCAGATCCCACACCAATCAAAGCAGAATTTCTTTCTTTCTTTTTTAAAGATTTATTTATTTATGCATACAAGAACTGGGGTACAGGTCAGAGGTGGGGGGAGGTGAGAGGATCCACCAAAGACAGAGTGAAGAACAGAACAAACAGATTAAATGGAATCCACTGCTGAGGGGAGCAGCGGAGAGGCAGGAGAGGTCTGCTGAGCCATGTGGGTCCCCTCCCTGGCCAGCGGCAGGGATCAAACTCATGCTGCAGTGGGTGCGGTTTGCTTCATAGTGCCTAGCTTAATTCATTGCGCCATCAGGGAAGCCCTTAAGTCAGAATTTCTGAGGTGGGAAGTAGGCACTAGTGCTCTCTGATGCTCCCTTGGTGATCCCCAAGTGCGGCTATCATGCTTTTGTGATCCAGTGCACCTGTGAACAGCTCCAGTCTAGGAAGCTCTGGCTTCTTTCTTCTGTCCCTCTCCCACTCTGCCTGACTTGCCTCCCTCATTTGGGTTTTCTTCATTCTCTCTCTCTCTCTTTTTTTTTTTTTTTAAGATTTATTTATTTATTTATGCATATAAAAGCTGGGGTGCATGCCAGAAGTACAGGGGTGTGTGGGTGGGTGGAAGGGGGTAAGAAGATTCACCAGAGACTGAGTGGGGAACAGAACAGGTGGATCTACTGAAATATACTGCTGAGGGGAGCAGCAGGCGAGGCAGGAGAGGTCTGCTGAACCATGTGGGTCCCTACCCTGACTGGGGATTGAACTCATGCTGCAGTGACTGCGGATGCTTCATAGTGCAGTGCTTAACCCCTTGCACTACTGTTACAGGGTAATTTTAATATAAAATTGGTTTTTTACACTGGGTTTTTTACCCGCGCGCTTAGAAGATTTAAAAGTCCCAACTCCAGGTACACATGGCAAAAGTTATTAGCACGTTTTATTTTATGAAAGAAAGGGGAATAAAATAGTAATAATACTAAAGGAAAAAGAAAGGGATATAAATTTACAAATACTCTACCAGATCTAAGCAATGGCGCATTGAGAGCTGGCTCTGAGTCAAATGAGATCGCTCCGAAGGTAGAGGTCTGGCTCCTCAGTCTGAGAGAGTGTCTCCCAGGCTCACCTCGGCTTTATAGCCAGCTTGGCTGCTTAACTCCACCCTCAGGTCCCAGTGATCCACTCTGCGATAATCATCTTATCGGATTTGTGGTTTTGGAACACTGATGGTCTGGAGTGGGGGTTGGAGTTCACACACCCATAATCCATTTAGGACCACCTTTTTCTGGAACACTGATGGTTTGGAGTGGGGGTTGGAGTCCACACACCCATAATTTATTTAGGACCACCTTTCCCCCTAACACTACCAGGGAGGACCCTGCTTCATTCTCTTGATGTTCTTCATAATTTAACCAAATATACACACTGTCCTTAAAACGTAGTTTTATTTTTAATGTCTTTCATTTACTATAAATGGATTCATATGTGTTTTTTGGCTGCTTATTTTTCTTACTCAACAATACGTCTATGAAATGTATAGATTTTTAACTCGTAGCTGTAATTCGTTGTGACTGCTGCCAGGGCAGTAGTGTTTTATCAGACTCATTTGTCATTCCGCTGGAGAACAAAAGGGCTGTTTCCGGTGTTTTGCTTATAAACAATGTCACTGGGAACATTCTTGTGTATACGTGCAAGAATTTCTCCAGAGAACAGTCAGGAAGTGGAATTGCTGAGTCACTGGGTGTGTCCACTTCTGTTTTCCAGATACTGCGAAATTGCGAAATTTCCAGTGAACACACTAATCTTTCGAGCTTGTGAACTCACCAATTTGTGTGTGCAAGTGAGAATATACCAGTTTAGGAGTTCCAGTCATGGTGTATACGTTGCTTATTGCTATCTATCCTTGCCAGCACTTATCTTGTGTTTTTTTCAATATGGTGGGTAAAACTTTACCTCATGATAGTGAAGTGGAAAACGTCAGGCCGACCTGACGTTTGATTAGCTAAAGTTGGGACACAGTCCGTAGACTGAAAGTTCCAGGAAACATCCGATAACTCTCAAGGCCACGCGCACCCTGATTCACACTGTACTCCTTGCTTCAGTCAATATATGCTCTGTAGCCTAGTTACTTGGGACTCAGACTTTGAGAGCCAACTGGTGTAAAATCCGCCACTGTAAATAAAGAACTTCCCTCCTCCTCCCTGAGTGCTGCTTAGTTTCCTGATGGAATTTCTGCTGTAACAATGGTTGTAATTTGCATTTCCCAGAATACTGGAGAGATACTTGTACTGACTTCTCCTTTGAAGGAGATCAGACCCACCACTCCAAAACATGCCTCTTTGTCATAAGAATTACTTAGAGCTGGAAGCAATGAAAATCATCAAATGGAGGATGGGTTCTGTGCTCTTCCGTGCATGTTTTAAAGCAGGGCAAAAATTTCCTTGTGTAAGGGTGCCCCTTTTCTCTTGTCCCAGGAGTGGAGAGTGTCTGTCATCCCTGATTTGGAGAGTCTGCATGTGATGAGTTTGCATAGACAAACCTCCCCAAAATAATTCCTACCTTCTATTCCTTTCCCCACCGATTTGCTGGTCTTTTCCCCACAATTGATTGTCCCTTGAAGTCCAAACCTCTCCAATATCTCGCTTATTTTTCTCACTGGGTTTGTTAGGGGGAAAGGTAGTCCTAAATGGATTATGGGTGTGTGGACTCCAACCCCCACTCCAAACCATCAGTGTTCCAGAACCACAAATCCGATAAGATGATTATCGCAGAGTGGATCACTGGGAACTGAGGGTGGAGTTAAGCAGCCAGGCTGGCTATAAAACCAGAGGTGAGCCTTGGGCGCTCTCTCTTACTGAGGAGCCAGACCCCTTCCTTCGGAGCCATCTCATTCGACTTGGAGCCAGCTCTCAACGCGCCATTGCTTAGATCTGGTAGGGTATTTGTGGACTTGTATCCCTTTCTTTTTCCCTTGGTATTATTCCTATTTTATTCCCCTTCTTTCATAAAATAAAATCTGTTAATAACTTGCCACGTGTACCTGGAGTCGGGACTTTTTAAGTCTTCTGTGCGTGCGGGTGGAGGACCCACTGAGGGGAACCCATTTTATATTAGGGTTGCCCTGTAACAGGTTGTCTGGTATTTGTTACTTATTTGCAAAGTAATCTGGATTCTAATATTTGTCATTGTCCCAAAAATCTTCTGGTTTGTAACTTGCATTGTCATGTTCTTTTTTCCATTTTAACATAACGGAATTCATTCATGTTTCCCTTTATATATATATATATTTAAAGATTTTATTTATTTATGCATATTAGAACTGGGGTACAGGCCAGAGGTGTGGGGGAGGTGAGAGGATTTACCAAGGACAGAGTGGGGAGCAGAACAGGCAGATCAACTGAAATACACTGCTGAGGGAAACAGTGGGCGAGACAAGAGAGGTCTGCTGTGCCATGTGTGTCTCCTCCCTGGCCAGGGATCAAACTCACGCTGCAGTGGGTGCAGAAGCCCCACAGTGAGACACTCAACCACTTGCGCCATAGGTGGCCCTCCCTTTATATTTTTTCATCTCTTTATTATGTTAAATGGTGAAATAAAGCTCAAGGCTAGATAGGGATGCCATCTATCACTATAACTTTTATTATTTTCTTAAATCTTCTGGTAAGTTAAGAAAATTGAAATAACTGGCATATAGATTGGGAAAAAAGATTCAAATGGAAGCAGTCTGACTCCAGCCTTGTGTTCTTAACTGCTGTTGTAACAGGGTTGTCCCCAGGAAAAGGGGAAGTTCCAGGATCCCTGCCCTACCCTAAGAGGGTGGAGCTGAGCAGGAAGGAGAAAAGCTCTTGAGGAGGCTGGAGAAGGAAGGAAGCAGGATGGAGAACAAGGAGACTTGGAGGGGGCACATGGAGTAGAGAGACATCTGAAGATTCTGTGCTTGCTTCTTGGTTCTAGACTGGTTGAAACAGATGTGGTCACGTGAGAGACCTGAGGTTAACAATGGCAGCTTTTATCTTAATTTTGACATTGCTCTTTTCCTCCCAGACTTGTCTGACCCTTTTTTATGGGTCTCCACCAAAGGGTACTTTAGACCTGTGACAGGCTCTTGGACCTTGCTTCGGGCCAATCCTGATTTTGCTCACGAAGATGGGTAACTTTGGGTATTTGATTTAGTAACTACATTCTTTGTCTTTTCTGTATACTGGATACCATTAACAAGTACCCATGGGAAGTACTCAAGACTGTGATATTGGATATCCTTATCTAGTATCACATTGATCAACTGAATACATCTGTGATCCTGAAATAGATCCATGTGTCTGTGATAAGCTGGTTTTCTACAAGAGTGTCAAAACAATTCAATGGGAGAAAGAATTGTTTTTTTCTTCTAGTTTCACATACATAAAATAACTGAAAATTTATGATAGATCAAAATAAAAGAGCTGAAACTGGGGCCTCCCTATGGCATGAGGAGTTAAGGTGCAGCACTATAAAGCTATCCACAGCTACAATAGCATGAGTTCAATCCCTGGCCAAGGAACTGACCCACATGGCGCAGCAGACCTCTCCTGTTTCAACCACTGCTACCCTCAGCAGTGTGTTTCAGTCAATCAGTCCATTCTATTCTCCACTCTGTCTCTGGTGACTCCTCTCACCCCCCACACCTCTGGCCTGTACCCCAGTTCTAATATGCATAAATAAATAAATCTTTTTTAAAAAGAGCTAAAACTACAGAAATCTTAGAAGAAAAAACACAGTAAATCTTATGATCTTACTTTTAACAATGGATTCTTAGATGTTACACCAAAGCACAGGCAACAAAAGGAAAAAAAAAAAAAAACAGATAAACTGGTCTTCATCAAAATCAACTTTTGTACATCAAAGAACACTGTCAAGAAAGTGATAAACAGGGCCTCCCTGGTGGTGCAGTGGGTTAAGCAACGCACTATGAAGCAGACCACAGCCACTGCAGCATGAGTTCGATCCCTGCTGCTGGCCAGGGAGGGGACCCACATGGCACAGGCAGAACTCTCCTGCCTGGCCTACTGTTCCCCTCAGCAGTGTGTTTCAGTTGATCCGCCTATTCTGCTCCCTGCTCTGTTTCTGGTGAATCCTCTCACCACCCTGGACTCTGGCCTGTACTCCAGCTCTTGTATGCATAAACAAATAAATCTTTAAAAAAAAAAGTGATAAACAACTTCCAAATTGAAAAAAAAAATCTTTGTAAATCTCATATGCCATAAGGGATTTACATCTAGAATTTAAACCCTTACAACTTGATAATAGAAAGACAACCCAAGTTAAAATGGGCAAAGACTTAAAAAAAATAAAGGGTCTCCCTGGTGGCCTAGGGATTAATCTCAGCGCTATCACCTTTATGACCTGAGTTCAATCCAGGCCAGAGAGCTGACCCACATATAGCACAGCAGACCTCTCCTGTCTTACCTGCTGTTCCCCTTAGCAGTGTATTTCAGTCAATCCTCCTGTTCTGCTCCCCACTGTGTTTCTGGTGAATCCTCTCATGCCCTGCACCTCTGACCTGTACCCCAGTTCTTCTGCTAAATAAATCTTAAAAAAAAAAAAAAAAGCATAGGGCCTCCCTGGTGGCGCAGTGGGTTAAGCAACGCATTATGAAGCAAACCGCAGCCACTGCAGCACGAATTCGATCCCTGCTGCCGGTCAGGGAGGGGGCCCATATGACACAGTGGACCTCTCCTGCTGTGCCCGCTGCTCCCCTTAGCAGTGTACTTCCATTGATCCGTCTGTTCTGCTCCCCGCTCTCTGTGGTGAATCCTCGCACCCCCGCACATCTCTGGCCTGTACCCCAGCTCTTGTGTGCATAAATAAATAAATCTTTAAAAAAAAAGCATAGAATCTAAACAGACTTTTCTTCAAGGAAGATATATAAATGGGTAATAAGTAAATGAAAAGATGCTCAACATCGCTAGTCATGAAGGAAATGTCAATCAAAACCACAACAAAGGGCCTCCCTGGTGGCGCAGTGGGTTAAGCAACGCACTGTGAAGCAAACCACAGCCACTGCAGCACGAGTTCGATCCCTGCTGCTGACCAGGGAGGGGACCCACATGGCCCAGCAGACCTCTCCTGCTGTGCCCGCTGCTCCCCTCAGCAGTGTACTTCTGTTGATCTGCCTGTTCTACTCCCTGCTCTCTGTGGTGAATCCTCTCACCCCACCCCCACGCCTCTGGCCTGTGCCCCAGTGCTTGTGTGCATAAATAAATAAATCTTTAAAAAAAAAAAAAAACACAACAAAGTGATACCAATTCAGACCCATTAGGATGAGTAGAATCTAAAAATCATATCATAACAAGTTTTGAGGATGTGAAGACATAAGAGCACTTGTACATTGCTGAAGAGAATGTACGTTAGTTCAACCACTTTGGAAAAGAATCTGGCAGTTTCTCTAAAAGTTAAAGAGAATTGTGTGATCCAGTAATTCTACTGTTACATATTTATCCAAGAAAAATGAAAATTTTATGTCTATACAAAAAAAAAGTTGTACATAAATATTTATAGCAGCAGTTTTCCAAGTTACTGAAAGGTATAATCAATGTTCCATTAGGTCATCGGCCTGTGAATGGGTCAATAAGATGTGGTGTATGTATGCAAGAAGGACATTCAGTGTTCAAAAGGACACTGATCCGGGCTTCCCTGGTGGCGCAGCGGGTCGAGCGCCACTCTGTGAAGCATCTGCCGCACAGCAGCGCGAGTTCAATCCCCAGCCAGGGAGGGGACCCACATGGCGCAGCAGACCTCTCCTGCCTCCCCGCTGCTCCCCTCAGCAGTGCATTTCAGTTGATCCACTGCTCCCCTCAGCAGTGCATTTCAGTTGATCTGCCTGTTCTGCTCCCACTCTGTCTCTGGTGAATCCTCGCGCCTCTGACCTGTATCCCAGCTCTTGTATGATAAATAAATAAATGTTTAAAATTTAAATTTAAAAAAAAAGGACACTGATCCATAGAACAACATAGACAAACTTGAAAGCATGCTAAGTACAGGAAGCCAGGCACAAAAGACCACATGGTGTATGATTCTACTGATCTAAAATGTACAGAATAGGTTAATTTATAGAGATAGAAAGTGGATTTATGGCTGCTTAAGACGGGGAGTATGAGCATATGAGGTAATGATAACCAAAGGGCCTGGGTTCTCTTCCTCAGGTGATAAAAATGTTTTCAGGTTGATTATGGTGATGTTGCACATCATCCAGAAACTATTGAATTATGCACTTTAAATGAATGAATAGCATATGACTTGTACTTGGCAATGTGTTTTAGTCCAAACCTTATCTCCTAAGTAGACAAGCAAAGGGGAAGTGAAGTAGAAGGAGTGAAGTCTGACTCGGTCAGATTGAGGCCCATTTAGAGCCTCCATGGGGCTGGCTGCCTTCTGGGCTGACCAGGTACTGCACCGCACAAACAGATTGAACTATGAGAAAGGAATGGAAGAATTAGGCCCCAGGACTCCATGACAGTCACCTCAGGTGGAACAAATGTTCAGGAGGAGTATCCCCAGTCAGTGTTTGGAGCCCAAATGGTGGCACCACAGAAATGTCATTGGCCCAGCCTGGTGGGTTCTTGAGCGTCTCACTCAAGGATGCAAAGAAACCTCAGGTACTGGATAAAGCAGGAGCACTGAGGCTTATTGGGGATGAAAGAATAAGAATTAGAGCTTCTGGGAGATGGCTCCAGAGTAGTGTCTTCCTGGTGAGAGAGGACATCCTCCCTTCCTCCTTCCCTCTTGCTCTTTTCACTGTAACCTGGGAAGGGGCTCACATCCTTCCCCTCCTGTGGTCTTAGAAGGAAGATGCCTTGCTCCACTGAGTGCTGCCTTCATTAATTTTGTGATCTTGACATTTGTTTTTACCACAGCCGGTAGTTGGTGCCTTTCACCATTTGTTTTCCATCACCAGCCCAGCCTCCTGTCACAACTATTAGCTATTAACTGTTACTATTTGTTATGAGCACAGTTGGCACCATTCACCATCTGTTTTGAATCAGCAGCCTTGCCTCCTGTCACAATTTGAAGATTCTTTAACTTAGTAGGATCTTCTTCTTCTGGGTCTTAAGGTATTAATTTATTTTCTTTTTTTTTTTTTAAAGATTTATTTATTTATGCATATAAGCACTGGGGCACAGGCCAGAGGTGTGGGGTGGGGGGCGGTGAGAGGATTCACCACAGAGAGCAGGGAGCAGAACAGGCAGATCAACAGAAGTACACTGCTGAGGGGAGCAGCGGGCACAGCAGGAGAGGTCTGCCGCACCATGTGGGTCCCCTCCCTGGTCAGCAGCAGGGATCGAACTCGTGCTGCAGTGGCTGCGGTTTGCTTCATAGTGCGTTGCTCAACCCACTGCGCCACCAGGGAGGCCCGTATTAATTTATTTTCAAGTGTGTCATTCTACCTTGCTATATTTTTTTAAAAGATTTAATTTTTTATTTATGCATACAATAACTGGGGTACAGGCCAGAGGGGTTGGGTGTGAGCGGATTCACCAGAGAGATGAATCCTTAAGGTATTAATTTATTTTCAAGTGTGTCATTCTGCCTTGCTATATTTTTTTAAAAGATTTAATTTTTTTATTTATGCATACAATAACTGGGGTACAGGTCAGAGGGGTTGGGTGTGAGAGGATTCACCAGAGACACAGTGGGGAGCAGAACAGGCGGAGATACTGAAATACAATGCTGACGGGGACAGCGGGGAGACAGGGGAGGTCTGCTGCACCATGTGGTTCAGCTCCCTGGCCGAGATCAAGCTCAGGCCGCAGCAGTGATAGCACTGAGACTCAACCTCTAGGTCACCAAGAAGTTTCTTGTCACACTTATAGGTTCCATTTCTTTCTCTTCCTACCTTCTCACCCAGCTTTCCCCTACTGAGTGACTTCAGACCTTACACAACACAGAAGCAACAACCTTTCTCAGACTTCTCAGCCAACTGCCCTAATTGCCTATAGTCTACACCATAATAAACTCCTTACTCTATTATTCAATTGTTTCTGCTTCTCTAACCAAACTCTGTCTAATACAAGGAGTCAGTACACTGATAAACATCTAAGAGGAACATAAAATTCTGTGTGTAGCATTTATTGTTTGCTATATGCCAGCTATTTTGCTAAGCCTCCTTATCTCATTTGATCTTTATCACAACACCATTTTATAGGTAGAGAAATTGAGTTCAAAAGAGAAGCACGAATTTGCTCAGGGCATGCTGCTAGAATATGAGAAGGGCAATCAAAACAGTTCCTGCACATAACCAGTGTCATCCGGCCTCACCAAAGAACAGAAGCTCTGTACAGAAATTATCTGTACAGATAAATTCTCTGTACAGAAATTGTCATTGTTATCCCCCAGGCATATTTACTTGATTTACTTGATTGTTTGAAAGGTATCAGAATATATCACCCCAAAATATGCTACCTTTGCATAAAGATGTTTGAGCTGAGAGCACTAAGAAGTCTCCCACCATGAAATGTAGGTCACACCACATTGAAATATCATCTCACATCCAATAGAATGGTACATGTTAGAAAGATGCCCAACAACTAGTGCTAGAGAGGATGGAGGGAAAGAGGAACCCTTTCTATATGGCCAAGCTATCACTAGCCACTGCAGCATCAGTTTGAGCCGCAGCCAGGTAGCTGACCCACATGGTGCAGTAGACCTCTCCTGTCTTGCCCGCTGCTCCCCTCAACAGTAGATTTCAGTGAATCTGCCTGTTCTGCTCCCACTCTGTCTCTGGTGAATCCACCCACCCCTCCACTTCACACATCTGGCCTACACCCCAGTTCTTCTATGCATAAATAAAATTTTAAAAATACTTTATTTTAAAAAAATTGAAAACAAAGATTGTAGAACAATACAATTTTCTATAGGGGCACAGGCAAAAGATCCTCCCTCTGTGCCAGTATATCTTGAAGTGGTTGAGCAAACAAATATACATCAAACAAATAAGTATGAGAAAAAGAACAAATTTAATTACTTATATATGGAGAATTTATTTTATTATTATTTTTTAAAGATTTATTTACTTATGCAGACAAGAGCTGGGGTATAGGCCAGAGTCGCGGGAGGTGAGAGGATTCACCAGAGACACAGCAGGGAGCAGAAGAGCCAGATTGACTGAAACACACTGCTGAGGGGAGCAGTGGGTGAGGCAGTGGAGGTCTGCTGCACCATGTGGGTCTCCTCCCTGGCCAGGGATCAAACTCGCGCTGATGTGCCGCGGATGCTTCCCAGTGCGGCGGTCAACCCGCTGTGCCACCAGGGAGGCCCCTATATGGAGAATTTACATCGCTGTAAATTCTGGAGTAAATGGGACAAAAGAAAAGTGAAAGCTACTTTTCCACCAGTGGAAAATATACTTGTCTACCAATGTTCAAGAAGCATTGATCACTTTAGCCAAAGGGGGGAAACAACCTAAATGTCCATCAATAGATGAATGAATAAATGAGTCCAAAGGAATATTATTTGGCTCTAAAAAGGAAGGAAATTTTGATATATGCTACAACATAGATGAACCATGAAAACATTGCACTGACTGACATAGCTTTACAAATAATGACTCATTCTACTTAGATGAGGCACTTAGAACAGAAAACTTCATAGAGACAGAATAGAATTTATTCGTCTGGAAAAAGGTGGGATGAAGCAATATCACTTAATAGTAAAGATGAGAAAATTCTGGAAATTTACAGTGGTGATAGCTGAACAACATGGTGACTGTACTTTAAAGACTCTGAACTTTACATGTAAAAATGGCTAAAGTGGTAAATTGTGCAATGTATATTTTACCAAAATTGGCAAGGAGATTATTTAATATTAATTTGCTATTTTAATTCATACATATTGCAAGTTTTCTTTCATTTAGGTAGAGGTAGTCAATAATTAAAATCAAAAGATGATTTAAAATATTGCTTGCTGTCATTAAATTCAAGAAGAAAAAAGAAAAAAAAAAAACACAACACAACAAACTTTAAAAATGAAGTATACTCATTATTAGCCAGTTTTTCTTATTTTTATTTTTGCTCATTAACATAGATATGCAATTTTTTTTCTTTAACTATTTGTGGAATGTCACATCTATCATGAAGAAAAAAGAAACATTATATGAAAGAATCTCTTCTTTTGAAAGGATTGCAGATTATCTTAAGCAATTTAGAAAATTCACAACTTCCTGAGTTTTAACAGCATTAACTGGTAGCATGTAGAGGAAGGATGTGGTTATAAGGTGTGTACTATTTTGTCAGAAAAACATGTAACACCAAAGCACATGGTATGAATAGAGGTAGCACATGCAATAAGAATTTACCAGCCTTGTATTATTCATATGGTTGTTTCAAAGATACCTTAAATAGTCCAACAGGAAGGTAGCTGCACATTTCTGTTTTCAGTAAGTATTGAGTGTGTTATATAAAATGATAATAAGGAATATTTGGTGAATACGTGACCTTCTAATAATAAATTTCACTTTTGCACACATTCGTTCAGCAAATCTCACATAAGTGCTGACGTCATAAGGCTCTGAGGTCAGATTTAGGGCACCTGGTGCTCCCATTTGATTCTGTGACCTGGGAAAAGTTACTTCATGTTTCAGTTTTCTGTTTTCTTCTCCACAAAGTGAGGGTTAATAAGGTCTTGTTAGAATGGCTGGATAAGGGCCTCCCTGGTGGCGCAGTGGGTTAAGCAGCGCACTATGAAGCAGACCACAGCCACTGTAGCACGAGTTCGATCCCTGCCTCCGGCCAGGGAGGGGACCCACATGGCGTGGCAGACCTCTCCTGCTGTGCCCGCTGCTCCCCTCAGCAGTGTACTTCAGTCGATCTGCCTGTTCTGCTCCCCGCTCTCTGTGGTGACTCCTCTCACCCCCCACACTTCTAGCCTGTACCCCAGTGCTTGTATGCATAAATAAATAGATCTTTAAAAAAAAAAAAAAAAGAATGGCTGGATAAGATCATGTATGGACGTTTCCTACTACTGTCTCAGCACACGGTGAGGTCTTTGTCGGGTCAGGCAGCCATGACACTCAGGTATGCGGAAGGAGCTGCTGCCCCAGGAAAAGGTAGATGTTGGAGGGTGATACACCGCATGCCTCCGGCTGACGCCAGCCTGAGCAGAAAAATAAGTTCTAGTTCCTTGTTAAAATTTTCCACCCGAGCGTTTCTGCACCCTACCTAAGACCTATAAAAACCCCTTTTGCTTTTTTCGGCGTGACTCTGCCACCCCTTGGTGCAGAGCCTCACTCAGCAACTGGCCCTTAATAAAACATCTTTTTTCTGAGACTGTATGTGGTTCTTGGTGATCTTTCAGCCTTCAGTGCTAGCAGTGGCAGTTTAACAGGGTGTTCCCCGTAGAAAAGGTCAGAAACAGACCAGTCTAGGAGGAAAGACCCCTGCGGAGGTGAACAATGGCAGCCAGCGTTTATCTTGATTTGGATTTTGCTCTTTTCCTCCTGAACTTGTCTGACTGTTTCTGGCCCTTTTCAATGGAGGCCACCTGCTACAGCAGCAGCACAAAGCCAAGCACTGATGATTAGTGGGCTGAAAGCAGGTGTGTGTGTGTGGCCCAGGCTGTAGATGGAACCTACGCTTCACTCCTTCTCTGATCCAGGCAGTGGGGCGTCTGTTACCTGTCAGCAGGGTTAGTGGCTGTGAGAGGAGTAGTGACCGCTTTCGAACCTCTCTTCTTTTAGAAGAGAGCGTTAAAGAGGACAGGTTCAGTTCACGGAAATGATGCCGAATGCTGGCCTCAGTTTCCCTCAGCCAATCAAAGGAAACAGAGTTTGAGAAGGAGAGTAGTTTAATTTGTCAACAAACTGAGGAGGGCAGCACACTCGTTTGTGAAAGACCACAGCCCTGCTCTTTGGCAGAGTGCAGGGGTAATTCATAAAAAAAAAAAAGGGGTCGGGGGTAGCGCTTTGGCAAGGGTTTGCAAAGGGGAGACAGGAAGGGTAGGAAGGGTAGGCAGGTCCTTTTAATGTTGGCTCAGGTGAGCACCAGCTTGCTTTGCTAACACCTGCTGGTTAAGGTCCTTATTATCTCCTTAGCAATGTCCTTCCTTTTCCTTAGCCTGCAAGAAGACAACCTTGTTAAATGCAACAGCTAGGAATGCTTATCTGATGGGGCAGGAAAAGAGACCTGTTCTGTTTCTTCAGAAAGAGGAAGAAAGGAAGTTAACAGTTCCTAGAACTCAGGAAGCTCTACTGGCCACTGTGTCTGACTATGCACACATTGCATAGTCAAGTATTAACAATTAGTAAAACGATAATGTAAATTTTATTTGGTAATTTAAAATTTATTTGGTAGTTTAAAAAGTGTCCATTAAGTTTTCTATGAGATCATGCAGAAATGATCAAAACTAAGAAATCTTAAACTGAGTGATAACAAAAATGTCAAATATCAAAACATCTGGGATGGGTCTTAAGCAGCATATAGAGAAAAAAATTTTAGTTTTAAATGTTTATATTAGGAAATAAGACTGGAAATGAATAAACAAGTTAGAAAAAGAACAACAGAGTAAACAGAAGTTGAAGAAAGTAAATAAGAGCAAAATAGCAAACTGGGAAAGACACAAGCAAAGAGGATCTGCAGAGCTAAAAATTGGTTATTTGAAAAGACGAATAACAGTGGACAAACTTCTAGTGAGGCGAAAAGAGAGGAATACCACCATAATTAATATTAGGATCAGAAAAAGAGGGAAGGTGATAAAGGATTCAGCAAATATTAAAACACTTAACTGGTAATTATGCAAATAACTTTATGACAGTAATTTGAAAGTTTTGATCAAAGGTCAGTTTTTTTTGTTTGCTTGTTTTGTTTTGTTTTTATTAATATAATTTTTTAAATTTACATATATTTGCCATCAATTGTAATCCCCATGTATTCCCCATCACCATCTCACCAGTGCACCATCACCTCAG
>JAGFMF010011800.1:1100198-1111245 GCA_019455555.1 Galemys pyrenaicus | reverse complement strand
CCCCCCCCCCCCCCCCCCACACACACACCTCTGGCCTATACCCCAGTGCTTGTATGCATAAATAAATAAATTAAAAAAAAAAAAAAGAAAAAGAAACAAACAATCCACCCACAAATATGAGCCCCTCCCTACCAAAAGACAATGATAAAACCTAATGTTGCCCCCACAAAGGTACAGCCGTCCTTCTGCCCATCTGTGACTATGCAGGTGCTTCTCCTCACCAACTCTCTCTTCTGCAAGGCAGCAGCCTCCTGCCTGCCTGTGACCTGCACCCTGCCAGGGCTTCTCCTCAGTGACCTCTCAGCAGGGGCAGCTCTCCTCAAGGCCACCCACCTACAACCATGTAGGTCTCGCTCAGCAAACTTGCCCCTTTTGGGTCACCCTTTCTGCCCATTCCTGCCTATGCAAGTGTCCTTTATTCTTCCATCCCTTTCTCTAATAAACCTGTTCTTTTAAATATAACTAATGTCTCTGTCTTGTGGAGAAACTTGTCTGGGGAACTCACTTGGTGCCACTGAACGGGAGCTCTTGTGAAATCTTTCCCAGAGTGAACTGACGAACCCTGCCCTCCAAACCTACTGACTCCCAAAAAACGGCATCAATAGGACTGAAGATCTGTTTTATTTAAACTATCCTTGCTTTGAGCTGAGACTTGTGCCTGTCCTGTGATGCCTGAATGGGGGCCGGACTTTGACCCCAAAAGGAATTAACCAAGCCCAGCAGGCTGGGATGTACCAAGGTCAAGATAACCCGAGGCTGATAACAAACTTTGGAGGCAGAATGTGATGAATACGAGCAACATAAGCTACAATGTACTGTTCCCACACATTGATTCACTTATGACTAACTGTTTTTGTTCCAGCTTACTATAAAACAGTCAACTAGAGATGAGATGTCAGACGGTTTCTTCAGGGAGATGTGCCCACCCTTCTCAGATCACTGATGGGCTACCTAAATAAAAGCTCTTCTTGTAGATTTAGTTCCTGTTTCTGCTCTTCAGCATCTACAGTGACAGGCAGCCAGGACCAAACGCTAGTCACACCATTTAGTTGTTCCCTGGTTTGGGGCAATTACTTGACTATCCTGATTCTCAGTCTGTGCACCTAATAAATAGGGATAATAATAATATCCCAGCAACAGGGTGGTCCCCAGGGAAAAGGGGGGCGTTCTCTACCCCTCCCAAGGGAGGGTAGAACTGAGCAGGGGGGAGGAGAAGATGGTGAGGAGACTGGGGAAGGGGGATGGAGAGCCAGGACACCTGGAGGAGACATGTGGAACAGAGACATGTGAAGAAGCTCCACTTGCTTCTTGGTCCTGGACTGGTTGAAACATGTGGGTGAGTGACCCATGGGGAGGTCAATAATGGCTGCTTTTATCTTGATTTTGATTTTTCTCTTTTCCTCCCAGGATTGTCTGGCTGTCTTTTACCCTTTTCTTTGGGTCCCTGCCAGAACATGCCTTAGAGTGTGGCAAGCTTTTGGGCCTCAGAGGCCCTGCTTTGAGCCAACCCTATTTGGCTGGACATTTCCCCACAGGGGATGGATAACTTTGGGTGCTTTATTTGGAAACTATATTTTTCTCTTTGTTACACATTAACTGTACTAAAGTTCCTTTTCATTGAAAGTCTTACGCACTAGACTGTTTTCTCTTGATGTGGCAAATGGCAGAATCTATTAGAGCGGACAGGTTTGGGGGTTCTGGGGTGCCCCTTACCCTGCCCTGCAACATCTCTACACTGTGTTCCTGAGAATGGTAAATGACTTGAAGATAGGGACGAAAACAAGAACCCATTTACAATCATGCTCCATGAATGTAGTTCCAGTGACTCCCCACCACTATCCTAACAAGGTAAAGTTAAGATGGCACCCAAACTAAGCTGAGCCATGCTAATCCCCCAGCCTCCCCTAACCGTGTAACATTTCCCTCAGACAATGTTCTTGGGTCTCTTCTTTGTTGTGACTTCTCTCCCTTGACTCCCAGTGGTGTCCTCTCCTTTGCTTCAAGATCCATATTTTATGTCTCAGCCTTTAAACTATTTCTCCTCAAATCTCCATTAGGTAAAGATATTCCAGGTTGTCCTTACTGCTGTTCCTCTTCATATCTTTGTCCATCCTTGCATTTAGGTCTTTCTTTGAGCTGGGAACTCCTTGAGAACAGCAATTAGATTTTACAGTTTAAAGCCCAGAGGCTCATGCAGCGATTGGTAAAAGGTAAATGTTTACTGAGCGCTGGATAAATGAACAATGAGTGAACGAATAATCCTCGAACTCCTTCCAGCTCCCAATCCTTTGTTTTGCAGTCCCAGTACCTCAAGTTTGTTTGAACACCCAGGAATAAACAACCTTTCAGGGAACTGAATCGCACTGACTCTCCCTGGGTTGTTAAAAAGAGCTGATTGAAAAATACATTGACTCAGGAAGAGTCTGGAGAATAATCAACATAACCTCCCAGAGCCAGTGCCCTGATGTTAAGCAGGTGATGATGTTGCCTTTCACTGCTGGCACCTTCATTTCTGGCAGGAAGTTGAGCTCAGAACTTACTGGAAGCCAGTTCCTGTCAGGGGTGTGATTACTGTTCACATGCCTGCTCCCTGGGATGGGGGCGGGGCCGATACCACCCTTCAATCTCAGAGGGGTCCCTGTCCCCACAGGCTGGCTTCCCCACCATGCCAGGCAGGTCAGTCTGAAGGAAAAGTTAGGAGGGAGTGGAAAGCTCCACCCAGTCTGGTTCCTTTGACCACCTACCCCTTTACATTCTTCTTGGGCTGATCAAATTAACATCAGACAAAATAACAGCAGGAAAAATAATTCATTTTCATGCAGACGGAAAACCCACATAGACATGAGGTGTCCAAGGAAGGAAAGGTAAAATGAGTATATATCCTGAGCTAAATAATAGGATAGGGGCCAGGGGCATCAAGGAGAGAGGAGGGGGCTTCACCTATGAGGGGGTGATTTGCTTGATAAAGAACAGATGTTCTGTAATTAGATATTTGCCCTGCCATAAACATAGTTTTTCAGATAGAAAGATTTTTTTCCTGGCAAAAATCCTAACTCTGGGTGAGACCCTCCAGTCTTCTAGGTAGCTATTAAAGATTCTCAGGATCCTGCAGTGCTTTGATTCACCTCAGTTTAAAATAATCCACAAATGGCACATCTTGGGGGAGGCCTGCTCTGATGGATCTCGTGAGGTCTCTTCTAAATTCTTCACTTGGGCCTCCCTGTGGCACAGTGGGTTAAGCAATGCACTATGAAGCAAACCGCAGCCACTGCAGCATGAGTTCAATCCCTGCCACCGGCCAGGGAGGGGACCCACATGGCGCAGCAGACCTCTCCTGCCTGGCCCGCTGCTCCCCTCGGCAGTGTGTTTCAGTCAGTCTGCCTGTTCCGCTCCCTGCTCTCTGTGGTGAATCCTCTCACCCCCCCCCCCACATCTCTGGCCTGTACCCCAGTGCTTGTATGCATAAATAAATAAATTTTAAAAAAACAAATTCTTCACTTGTGAGAGAACATCAGATCTATGATTTCAAACCTGCGAACTTTGTTGAGGTCTGCCTCTGGCCACGTGCACACACAGCTAGTAAAAGGTCGTGTGTGCTTGATGAGAATGTGTTTCTGCAGCTGTCAGTGAAAGTGCGATGTTTCCATTATGTCAGATTGGGGAGCCATCTAGATGCAGCCCCCTGTGCTCATTTTCTGTCAATTACTAAAGGGATCTGTTCAGTTCCTCTGCTGTGACTAGAGATTTATCTGTTTCTTCTAGCGATTCTAACAGTCTTTGCTTTTATTTATGTTCGTTCAGGTTATGATTTTAGGTACATGGAAAAAATGCACCCCAAGGCACAAAAGAGGGACAGTTCAGGACAGCAAAGGCAGAGACTTTCCTGAGCAAAGGAGACTTTCTCCAAATGACAGCAAGGGGGAGAAACGCTGGCTCCTGCAGCACAGCTCCACGTCAGGCTCAAAGAGTGCCCTCACCACACAGAGAAAGGTTATCTTCAGCATGCTGGGAGAAGGACTGACCTGAATCCTAAGCCTGATGAAACTAGCCGTCAGATGGGGAAAAAAAAAAAAAAACCTAAAAAAACAAAAAATAAACTCACATAAACCAGAATCTCCTGCCAGCCATCTTAATATACAGGAAAATCTAAATATAGGACAAGTGTAGCTGGAAGGGAGCAATGCCAAATGAAAGGTCTTAAATACAAGAAGAAAAAAAGTGGTAAAAACATGACAAATATTTGGACAAATCTAAACAAGCAGCAAATATTAAGCAAGATAATGTTTAATGATACCTATATTCAAAAAGGGAAAAAACTCAAAGTAACATTCACATACATGCAGGTCCATCTTCTCAGAGAGTAAAGATATTGATTACCTTTGGACATTATAATGTAAGTATTCACTTTGGAATTTATAGGGTAACCTTCAGCCAAAACCAAAAAGCAAAAAACACATCTTCAAATCATATAGAGCGAATAACTTCCAAGCTAGTGAAGAAGCAGGAGGTAGCGGGCAAAGGCTGATACCACAAGCTAGCACGCATGAGCTGGCAGCCAGAGAGCTGTGGGGAGAGATGAGCAGCTTGTGATCACTTCGCACCTCTGGGTAATAAAGGGGTGGAGGGGGCAATGAGGCAAAGCAGGGCAGTGGAAAAGTACCCCAAAGCAGAAAAGAGAACAGTGGAGAAGCCCCAGGAGTGCCTAGAAAAGGGAGCCTACCCCACTCAGTGCCGGGCCTCCTCCTGGGGCCCTTTCCTGTGCCAGGCGTCTCTCTTGCAATAAACCTGAGCTTGCTAACCTCCAGTCTATGTGCTGGTGTTTATTCCTCCACCACTGGAACACAAGGGCCCAGCCTATCAGCAACACTGGTAGGAAAAAATAGTAAAATTAATCCAAAAAAAAGACCAAAAAAAAAAAAATGAGTAAAATGTAGCATGAATGAGGTTGGTAGTCTTTTATGTAACTAACTTTATTAAAGTTAAGAGAACTTCATGCCGTAGTAATTGTAGGTTATCAGGTTTTTTCTGCCCTCCCACCTTTAGTGTCAATGATAGAGCACTATGGTCCTGCATGCATGCCTGATGGTGGGCACCTGGAGTAGGCTGTGGGCATGCGTAGATGGGTGCCCCTGGGCTGGGACCCTGGGCATATGAGAGCGGCGTCCCGGGGACACCGGCAGCAGCAGCAGCGGCAGTAAGCAGCAGCAACAGCAGAGGCAGCAGATGAGAAGCAGCAGCAGTAGCAGCAGCAGGACAGAGCAAAGATTCTCCAGGGGCTAGGAGGCCTGCCAGCCTGCCTGCCATGAACCCGGCCACCTCTCTATGAATGATGTAGAAAAGATTAATAAAAGCTTGAAAAAGCCACCACGGGCTCCAGGATTTACATTATAATGTCCAAAGGTAATCATTATCTTTACCTGTCATGTATGTGAATGTTACTTTGAGTTTTTTCCCTTTTTGAATATAGGTATCATTAGACATTATCATTGGTTAATATTTGCTGCTTGTTTAGATTTTTCTCCTTCACCCGTCTGCCGAATCAGAGAATATGTCCCAGGCCTTCCTGCCTCTAAAGTAGTTAATAGAAAATGATTCCATGGAATGCCTGCAAGATTTCAGAAAGGTTGAAAGTAAAGAGTAGTAGAATAGAATCGACTAGAAAGCAAATCCGTGGAAAAGGTATGCAGGCAAAGAGAAAGCCAACACGATTGTACTAAGGTGAGAAAACAATAGAATTTAGTACAAAGGCACTCTTTGAAATACCTGTGGCACTGAGCTACAATGAGAGAAGGTGAGGTATTTCCTGGCCCACTGGTCACCAGCACTTGGTGATGGGTCCTGAATCTTCCATTTTTATAGCAAATATCTGTTCACTCAGCTGCTTCTCCTTCTCCTTTCTTGTCATCCTTTCTTCCGTCTGCTCCCTCTCCCTAACAAATTCCCCTTTCTCCTTCCCACCCTTTTTCTGTTTTTCTTGGGAGGGAGAGTGGAGAGAAGATTTCCAAAAAAAGAAACCAAGATAGTGTAAAATAAATACTTTTCAAGACTAAATATTTTTATCACTTATTTCTCTAAGCCTGACCAGCATTAGTCTTTTTAAAAAAAAATGGCAACATAACGCTTTCATCTCTATTTCTGTGAACATTGCTTTGATTTTGGCATTTGGATCTTAACAAATGATCTCACACTCTTTGCACATTTCTCTGCTGACAGCTCTGCACATTTATATCCAGTTCTGCCAAAGGAGGGACCTCGGGTCAGTTTATAGCTTTCTCAAGTGAGGGACCGACACCCAGCAAGCACCGGGCCCTTGAGGAAGACTGACTGACAGCTGGTTTCACGAGGTTCTTGAGATGTGTTTGTGCAGCGTTTGTATTTAGAGTCAATAATGGTTGACATCAGCCTTAAAAATGTGTTTTCTGCTAATGACATAAATGAGAGTGGGTTATTCTGCCAAGACTTGCTGATTAGGTGATTTCAAGAACATTGGACTCCCTCTGATTGGTTGGTTTTCAAAGGCATTTTCACAAAAGCAAATTGATTGAAGAGGGGCTCTCTTGTTACTATGGTTACAGAACTGTCACTCTTTTCCAAGGAGCATAAGGACTTTTTCATATTCGGCTCTCTGAGATACTAAGCTTCTGCCCCATGTAAGCCTTTGTTCAGTTTGCCTCTCAGTGTATAGATAAGATTCTGCCAATGTAAAAATCTCTAGTTTTTCAAATCCCATCTTCTTTATGCTGGCTCTCTGTTCATTTTAAAATCTTCCCCTGCTTATGGGATATGGTGAGGAGCTCCCCACTACTTATTAACTCTCACGAGCCTAACAATCATAGATGCTATTGATTCACAGTAGCTTCATGTCTCTCCATCTCGCTTCCTCTAAAATCCCAAGCTCCATGAGGTCAGGGTTTGGTACCTCCCACGACACAGGTGAACTTATTAAAAGCTCCAGCTGAACTTAATAAACCCTCAGAGAGTGCTAGAAAACTGGGGGCTCAGGAGGCAGCTTTATTTAAATGGCTACCTCTAAACTCTGGGGACAAAGTCACTATAATTAGTATGCATACTCTGGGATGGTCCCCAAAGGGACACAAACCCCCAAGGCATACCAGAGCATCTGAGGGGTGATCAAAATCACAAGGGGTTTTCATTTCCCCAAAAGATTCTCAAAATTTTTCTGCATGTCACATTAAGTTGAGGGGTGGACTAGCCTGTATGTGGACTTGTCATTATGTGAGATGATGAATTTCCTCATGATGATGAAAGAAAGGTAGTGGGAGAGAAAGAGGACAGGCAGAAAGGAAACAAGAAAGAACCAAGTGGGGACTCTCTGGTGATGCAATGGGTTAAGCAACGCACTATGAAGCAAAACGCAGCCGCTGCAATACAAGTTCCATACCTGCTGGCAGCCGGGGAGGTGACCCACATGGCACAGCAGACCTCTCCTGTCTTGCCTGCTTCTCCCCTCAGCAGTATGTTTCAGCTGATCTGCCTTCTCTTTCCCACTGTCTCTCATTCCCCCACCCCGTACATCTGGCCTGTACCCCCAGTGTTTGTATGCATAAATAAATAAATCTTAAAAAAAAAAAAAAAGGAAAACCAAGTAGCCTAGCACACAGAGAAAGTTCTGGTCAATGATAGTAGGAAGGAGGGAAGCAGGTTCTGTCTGCCAACAGTGGGCTCCTTGTATGATGCTATAGTTTGTGAACACAGGTCTGTAAACACCTGGTTCAGTTCCTTGACTTTTTAACGTCAAATCAAAGAACCAAAGGTTAAATTATTTGCTCAAGTTATATAACTGGAGTTAGAACTAGAACTCAGATCTCCTGATGCGAGTGGATGGTCCGTGCTTTGCCATCTGCCTCGTCACCCCCTGGTTCAACATCTGAGGAGCAAGGGGATCCCCTCCAACAGCTAAACAAAGATGCTTAATGCTTCCAGGTAAGGTGATCTCTCCAGATGGATTCCCGAGGATGGCATTAATATTTCCCAGGGCTATTAAAGTCAAATTACCAATTCCTCATGCATCTCACACGGTCAGGGTTTTCTAGGCCCTGGGAAGAAGTCATTTCTGGGTGACTGATAAATACATGCTCTGCTTCCTGCATCTTGCTAAATAATGAATATGCAGGGCTCAAGGAAGAATCTCACCTGCTCCTGAGGTTCGTCTCAGCCTGGTCCAGGCAAACAAATTAACATCAGACAGAGTAGTAAGAGATTTAAAAAAAAAAATTTAATTGCTGGTACG
Source organism: Galemys pyrenaicus (assembly GCA_019455555.1). Lineage (NCBI taxonomy): Eukaryota > Metazoa > Chordata > Mammalia > Eulipotyphla > Talpidae > Galemys > Galemys pyrenaicus. The sequence continues at coordinate 1,102,994 of JAGFMF010011800.1, read as the reverse complement.
TGGAGAATCTACTTTGGTGAAAATTTTAGGGTCAGTGAGGAAGACTGAACATTTTTATTCTTCAGCAAAAAAAATGGGACAAGGCCTGAATGTAGCGCCAGGAAGGGGCACAGAGCAAGTTCTGGATGATTCTAGCAGACGGGGTAAAGGAAAGAACCTTGGAGCCCTCGGTGGCTTTTTAGGTTTTATTTACAGAGGTGGCCAGGTACATGGCAGGCATGGGTGCTGGGGGGCCAGGAGGCTGGCAGAACTCCCAACCCTTGGCGCATCTCACCCTCTTGCCTGCTTTGCTGCTTCTCTCTGCTTCTACTGCTGGTGTCCTGTTCTGCTTCTACTGCTGGTGTCCTGTTCTGCTGCTGCTGCTGCTGCTGCTGCTGCTGCTCTCTTGCCACTGCTGCAGGCATCCTCATGACACTGCCCTTATACACCTGTGTCCAAACCCAGGTGCGCCCACTTGCGCATACCCACCTAGGCATCAAGCAGCACCGCAGGTGTCCATCATTATACCAATGGCAGGAGGGTGGAAAAACCTGATAGTTTTCACATGGCACAGCAGACCTTTCCTGCCTCGCCCGCTGCTCCCCTTCAGCAGTGTATTTCAGTCCATCTGCCTGTTTTGCTCCCCACTCTGTCTCTGATGAATCCTCTCACCCCCCTCACCTCTGACCTATACCCCAATTTTTGTATGCATAAATAAATCTTTAAAAAAAAAGTGATTTCTGGAGATATCCCTTAATCTAGTAATTGTTTATTGGGGGCCAGGGAGGGGACCCACATGGCGCAGGCAGACCTCTCCTGCCTCGCCTGCTGCTCCCCTCAGCAGTGTATTTCAGTCAACCTGCCTGTTCTGCTCCCCGCTCTGTCTCTGATAAATCTTCTCACCTCTGGCGATTCTGGTCTGTACCCCGGCTCTTGTATGCATAAATAAATAAAACTTTAAAAAAAAGAAAACATAGCAATTTGTGTGAATGCTTTAAGCTTTAAAAAGCAAACTTTCATTCGTCAAGGTTTATGTAATTAATGATGTTGTCTACCAAGAGCTCTCAGGATACACCACCCTCGTAACCAACCAGTGTAAAATGAATATACGCAAACCTCATCAAAGGTTGTAGGGTAAAGGTTGATCAGGTCTTTCCACCCTCCCACCACTGATGATGGACACCTGCAGTGCTGCGAGCATTCCAGGGTGGGCATGTGCAAGTGGGCCCACCTGTGTTGGACACGGGCATAAATGGGCGGCGTCATGAGGACGCCAGACTGTGAGGACCAACAGACAGAACTGCGAGGACTGACTGACAGTAACAGCGAGAGAAGCAGTAGCCGAGAGGGTGAGATGCACTGGGGGCTCGGAGGGCTGCCAGCCTCCCGGCCCCCCGGCACCCCTGCCTGCCATGTACCTGGCCACCTCTACTAAATAAAGCATGAAAAGCCACCGAGGGATCCAAGACTCCCTTTCCTTGACCCGTCTGACCAGAACCATCCCTAACCTGCCTCCTGTACCCCTTTCCTGCCGCTACAAAGGTTCTGGAGCAGTTAGAAGATGGAGGCCAGACCAAGTTTCTGACAAGCAAGAACTTTATTATGCTCCAGAGCAAGGTTCACCGACCCCAAAAGATGAAGGTCAGGGAAATCGCGGTTGAGTAGGGAAGGGGTTTTTATAGGTTCCTGGAGTGGGGGTAGGGATAGAGCATGAGGAACTAAAAGTTTGCTTAATTCTATTAAAGGTAACATGGCCACATCAGATGGTGACATCTCCTCAGGAAATGTTGAAATAGGATTTTCCATCATCTATTTTAAGGCCTCCCCTGGGTGGACTTCTCATGCCCTTTCATCTAGCTTTCACCTCATTTAAATGAAGTCAGGTGGGCTAGAGGCAGTTTTCACACATGTGCATCCAGCTCACACTGCAGAATCCTATTCAAAGAGACAAAGCTTGCTTGTTCCAATGGAGATGGTACACTTGGCTGCCAGGAGGCTGAAAGAGTCTCTTCCCTGCCCAGCAACAGTCCAGCCAATGAGAGATGCCACATCCCAGCAAATAAAAACACTATACCTCAACTTGGGGTCTGTTCCAGGGACTTCCTCTATAATAGCTTCTTTCAGCCTGATAAGAGGACCGATACACAGTGTGCGTTTTGCGATGAAACCACATGTTCCAAATTGCTTTTGTTGTTTCTGAACAAAGTCAATTTGCTCAGGAAATAACTTACTACTCGTTTGTCTCCCATCCAAGTACTAACCAGGCCCGACCCTGCTTAGCTTCCGAGATCAGACGAGATCGGGCGCGTTCAGGGTGGTATGGCCGTAGACATTACTACTTGTTTGTAACCAGTACAAGTGTAAGATAAATACAGAAATAACCCAGAGTGATGACAGCTATGCAACATTGTGAATGTATTGAATGCCACAGAATAGCACACTTGAAATAGTAAATTTTATATTACACATATTTTATCCTAAGTTTAAAAGATGTATAGGAAAAATAACTCAGAAAATATGATGGGGGGAAAAAATCTCTTAGAACAGCAAAAGAAACTAGGCTATCTGGGAAGAAAATTAAATGACTATAAAAACATTAAAGAGTACCTGGCTACATGGAGTGACAAACTGCTCTGGATTGTGTGAAGATGACTAAGAAACCCCAGAATCAGGCTGGATAAGGAGACCACCCAAAGTGGATCTGGGAGGCTACTAGAACATGGTGTTACAGGGCAGGGAGAGGAGCACCCAGAACCCCCAAGCCTGCCCTCTCTGAATGGGTTCTGCCATCCGCCGCATTAAGACAAACATACAAAA
>JAGFMF010011800.1:1059866-1082805 GCA_019455555.1 Galemys pyrenaicus | reverse complement strand
AAGGTTTTGTATGTTTGTCTTAATGCGGCGGATGGCAGAACCCATTCAGAGAGGGCAGGTTTGGGGGTTCTGGGTGCTCCCCTCCCTGCCCTGTAACATCAGCAGTATGTTTCAGTCGCTCTGCCTGTTCTGTTCCCCACTCTGTCTCTGGTGAATCCTCTCACCCCCTACACATCTGGCCTGTACCCTAGTGCTTTTTTGCATAAATAAATAAATCTTTAAAAAAAAACCAAAACTCTCTTGATTTATGAAAGTTTAGGAATTGAAATGTTTAAGAGAAAGAAACAGGATTAATCTTTCTCTCTTGAAAATGTGGATTTAAGAGTTGTTTTGATAAATGATGTAACTGATATGGAATGGTCTGGTCCTCATGGTATTATTGCCTTTGTATTATGTAAGGTTTTTACTTCTGTGAAAGTAAATTGTACTTTTTGTATTGTGTAACATAGCTATTTTAGTTAACTGATGTATGGTATAATTATAAATAGCATAATAGCATTATTTGTAACTAGTACAAAATAGAGGCTGGTTCTTTTGATCATCATAAAAAATTGCTGACAAAAATTGAAAATGGGGAATTGTTATCACACTCCGGCTGGCAGGGGCAGGTGTCTTTCACCCTCCTACTCCTCTACAAGTTAGTTGTGGCAGTTGCTCCTCAGAGACCTTTAATGTAGCAGTGTACTGCCTGGATTATGGAATGGACCAATCAGGTGTAAGCTGTGAGTCGATTGGCACTTTGTTACCAGGACCCTGCCTCTCACCTCAAGTCAGAGGTGGCAGAGCACTTTTATGTGAAGAGCACTTCCTGGATTATGAAACAGACCAATCAGGTGCAGGATTGAAAATGGCTCAGACTGTGTGAGGGGGGCATTCTGAAAATGGATAAAGGCCAGGGTCAGAGGGAGCCTGGGACTCACAGACACATGAACTCACATGAACATACACAGACAGACAGAGAAGATCACAGAGAAGAAGTAGCCTGGAGGAAGAAGAGGGACGTCCCGAGAAGTGGCAGTCCTGAGGAAGAGCCCCTGCAAAGGAATGGAGAGCCATGAAAAGGAGAAGACAGTTCCAACCTCCGAAGAAAGGAGGGAAGCATCCAACAGCAACCCTCTGAGAAGCGGACAGAGGCTGAAGGACTCTTCAGAGACTGGGCTTCGGTCCTGTCTCCTACATTGACTGAAAAGTACTCCAAAGGCCCTGCGCCTGGTGTCTCAAAGAGCTGTTCATTGTTGGTGTAACCCAAGAACTCACAAGAAACTCTGGGTGTCTTTGACACTGCCTCTGCAGGACCAGTATTGGCCATTGCTACTGGCCAGTGCTGTCCACAACTCCTGCCATCACTGACGCTATCAGGATGAAGCAGCCAGCCTCCTGTGAATACATAAGCGTTTTTGTTTCCCCCTGTTTGTAAATAAACCCCATGGTGGTTGTTCCTGTAGCCTGAGGTCTCTTGCAATTGTGCATACAGGTGAGAACCCACAGATGGTGAGCTGTATCGGGCAGTCCTCTGTTAGGCTATAACCAACCCCTTTTGCTATAGTCCTTGATTCTGGTTTGTGGCCTTTTGGCCCTTGGGGGCTTTTGAGGGGCTCTCTGGCCTCAGAACCCTCCTCTACTCCTGTTTCACACCTACATGTATGCCCACACCCTAGTCCAGATGCCCACCACCAGGCATGTGTATAAGACTGCAGAGGTCTATCATTGATGCTAATGGCAGAAGGGTGAAGAAACCTGAAATTTTTATTTACCCTACATAGACCATATGTTGGAACATAAATCAATTGTCAACAAAATTATGAAGATTAAAATCAGATGAAATACTCTTTCCCACCATAAAGTCATGAAGTTAGAAAACAACTATTCAAAACAAATGGCAAAATTTTAATCTTAAACAGAATATGAGCAAACTGAGTTAATAAATACATTACAAGGTTTTTACATCCATTATCCCAGGGGTGCAAGGATGGATTACTATACATTGATCAAGTCACACATCACAACAACAAAATTTAAGAAAGATAAAAGTCATATGATTATATTAATAGATGCAGGAAGGATTATGCTCATTGAAATAAGCCAGAAAGAAAAGGAAAAATATTGGATGGTTTCACTTATGGGAGGAATGTAGAGGAAAGAAATAAGGATCTAAGGGGAAAAAATTAATTACAATAAATTAAAAATCAAAATCAACAAACAACTATAAATTTGAGACATTCCCCAGGGGAGGAGGAGGGTAAAGGAACAAAATGGGTGGGAAGAGCACAGGGAGCTATGGTGATGGGTCATGGGTGAATTGGTGATGGGAATTTCACAGGTACTGCACCTGAGAAGAGATACACTGCCCAAAAATGAAAAATAATGTAAAATATATATAAAATAAAAATTTTAAAAATATATATTTTAGGGACTGCCTGGTGGCGCAAGGGGTTAATCACTACACTATGAAACATCTGTAGCTACTGCAGCACCAATTCAACCCTGGGCCAGGGAGGGGACCCACATGGCACAGCAGACCTCTCCTGCCTTGCCTGCTGCTCCCCTCAGCAGTGCATTTCAGTTAATCTGCCAGTTCTGCTCCCCACTCTGTCTCTGGTGAATCCTCTCAACCCCCCTCCCATCATAACTCTGGTCTGCACCCTAGTTCTTCTATGTAAAAAAACAAAAGGGGTAAATCAGACCCAGCAGGCGAACATGGGATTGGGGGGCTAGAAGGAAACACTTGTACCCTTCACTATAGAAATACTCAGGTACTTGGCCTAAGACTAGGAAAGCTGAAGGATACATGGTGTTTGCTTCAGAGACAATAGACCAGGTAATGCCAAACCCCCAGGTAAGCAGATCTCTGACAAGGGCACACTCCCGTGATTCCCATGCCCTGTCCTGACTTTGGTGTGAAATCAACAACTGCCACTTCATGCAGCCTTCTTGTCAAGAGCAAGAAGCAAGCTTCAGTCAGAGGTTGGCTCACAAAGAGACTTTTATTGATGCTAAGGGGAAAAAAACCTGAATTACCCAGAAGTTGCCACACGGTGTGTCTTAGTCCAGTGTTCTGCTGGAGCAGCTTGCTGGGTTATGGAAACCTCTAGGCCAGAGGGCCGTGAAACAGATTATCATGCAGGATGTTTCAATGTTGAAGAGGTGATCAGGCTGGAGAGCAGGTGAAGTACAAAGGGAGCAGCGGGCCCTCCCTGGTGGTGCAGTGGGTTGAGCAACGCACTGTGAGGCAAACCACAGCCACTGCAGCACGAGTTCGATCCCTGCTGCCGGCTGGGAAGGTGACCCACATGGTACAAGCGGACCTCTCCTGCCTCGCCCGCTGCTCCCCTCAGCAGTGTGTTTCCGGTCAGTCTGCCTGTTCTGCTCCCTGCTCTGTCTGGTGGATTCTCTCACCACCCCACACCTCTGGCCTGTACCCCAAGTGTTTGTATGCATAAATAAATAAATCTTTTAAAAAAATACAAAAAACAAAGGGAGCAGCAAGCTAGCCTTTGTCCAGGTTTACATTCAAGTCAAATCTGAACTACTCTGAGATCGGCTGTCTCAATCCTCTTTATTTATACATCCTTATCAAGGCACAAATCTGTGCCATCTATTAGTCCAATGGAGTTAGGGTGTGATGCTCACAGGCACCTTGATTTGGTCAGTGAGTTTGTTTGCATTGCATATGTTGTGTTTACATACGCTAGTTACACTTCCCAAGGTGGTTCATCCTCCTCTGTGGACAACGCTATCTTGTAATCACGGGAGAAAAGATTCTGGGAAAGTTAGTTTGAACTGAGTTAAGCGGACAATGTTCAAAACCCTCATATTCCTCGTTTTGCTTGCGACCCTTGTCACTGTGATCTGCACCTGAAAACTTGGAGGAAAACACACACCTTCATACTCAGGTATTTTATGACCAATTCTGATAATAGTAATCCTCATATCAGTGTGACTTGGTTGGGGAAGCCTGTTCTGAACATCTGGGAGAGGCCAATCTTTCAAGTGCAAGTCTGCTCTTGTGTTAATTACTGAAGATCACATTGTTGAGGGGCAGGGGAAAATCTCCCACCTCTCTGGGTTCTTCTCAGGCTGGTTGAGTCGTCACAACCTCAAATAATTAGTAAAGGAAAAATCAATATAGCAATGTACATGGGCTTTGGCATGATGGATGCCATTTTGGGATTGATTTTTCACAGGTGGAATTTTAAATGTTGGCCATTGAATATTCAGAATTTTTCAATTATCTGAGCATAAGCTGCCAAGTAAGTGGACTTATTCATACTTGAACTTCCCCATTGTAGGGAGCAGATTGAACACATTTCCTGCTCAGGAGTCTGAGGAATGCTTAGATCAAGAAACCTTCTCAGAAGAGGCAGAGAGAGAGGACCACTTGGGAGACGCCCAGTTGCAGCCCTAGCAGCCCAGCCCAATAACCATGGCAACCGCGTAGAGTGACATGCGCAGCTAAAGGAGTGTGAAGAGTATTGTGGAATGATAAACTTTTTGGACTGTCTAGGCCAATAACCATGGCAACCACAGAGAGTGACACGTGCAGCCGAAGAGTGGTCTGGAGTGATTAGACCCTTCACTCCGTGGACGTTATCTTGTGTGTGATGTTTGATGTGTAACTGGTTGAAAATGATGTAACTGGCATAGGTGTGTGATGGGATTGGACAATAATGAGGTAATTAGGAAGGTAGACTTAGGATAAAAGGGGCTCGAGACGACCGCCAGTTGAGCTTGGCTCCGACCAGCTAGTCTGATCCACAGCATGTTGAGGTCGCGCCAAAAGTGCAAGACCCCAACACGTTCCACACCACCGCGTGATCCCGGCGAAAAATTGAGCCGAAACTGCCGCACCATTCTTTTTTTTTTTTTTAAAGATTTATTTATTTATGCATACAAGCACTGGGGTACAGGCCAGAGGTATGGGGGGGGGTGAGAGGATTCACCACAGAGAGCGGGGAGCAGAACAGGCAGATCAACGGAAGTACACTGCTGAGGGGAGCAGCGGGCCCAGCGGGAGAGGTCTGCTGCGCCATGTGGGTCCCCTCTCTGGCCGGCAGCAGGGATCGAACTCGTGCTGCAGTGGCTGCGGTTTGCTCCATAGTGCGTTGCTTAACCCACTGCGCCACCAGGGAGGCCCATTCTTGTACCTGTACTGTACGACTGTGGCCTCTTTGGAAGCGAATCCCCAAACCCAAGTTTCAAACTCTAGCAACAAGGGACTGTGCCGTAATTTCATCTCTGTATTTACGTCGGTCGCGAGCCATAGATTTAGAAACAGACTTAGGTAGATTCGGAGAGCAATTGTAACGGAGATTGTTACATTGCCTCGTATCCATTACCCATTACACATCAAGTGTGTGAGACCGTGATGGGTGATGGTGATGAAGTAGTGTTTTGCTTTGCAGTGATGATGACCTTTGGAGTGTTCTTTTCATTATATTTTACCTATTGCATAAGTGTGACAATAAAACCTTTGAGCATTTTAATATCATGTCCGACCCCCTAATTACCTACTGTCTCTCTTGTGACACCCGGTATGACCAGTGAAGTTGGAAGATGCCCTGGGGAAGATCTATTGGAGCTTCATGTTTCATGTTCCACGTGGTGCCTATGTTCAAGTCAATTGGGAAAGTCTTGTGAGATTGTGAACCATGTGTGAGCAGTCTGGGCAATAAGAAGACATCAAGAGGCCTATGCCTGAGCAATAAGAAGGTGGAGCTTGGGCCTCCCTGGTGGCGCAGCCGGTTGAGCGCTGCACTGTGAAGCATCTACAACACAGCAGCGCAAGTTCCATGCCCGGCCAGGGAGGGGACCCACATGGCACGGCAGACCTCTCCTGCCTCTCCCGCTGCTCCCCTCAACAGTGTATTTCAGTCGATCTGCCTGTTTAGTTCCCCACTCAGTCTCTGGTGAATCCTCTCACCTCCTGAGACTCTGGCCTGTGCCCCAGCTCTTGTATACATGAATAAATAAATCTTAAAAAAGAAGGTGGAGCTTCACCAGAGAACATTGGGGAGTGGCTCTTGTAATAGTGACATGGATAGAATGGGATGTTCCAGATTCCCTGTCCCACCCAAGGAAGGGTGTTGCCAAAGAGAAGCTAGAAAAGACTGGGAGGAGAAGAAAGAGTTGGAGAAGGCACATGGAGCAGAGAAAAATGTGAAGAAGCCATGCTTGCTTGCTTCTCAGACTTAGACTTAGACTTAGACTTACCAGGAACTTGGGGGGACATGGAAGGAGATGCTTGAAAGAGGAAGCGATGTGGGTGAGAGACCTGTGGGGAGTCTGACAATAGCAGCCTTTATCTTGACTTGTATTTTGACTTTGTTTTTTTCCTTCCAGACTTACCTAGCCCCTTCTGACCCTTTCCTATGTTCCCCACAAGAAAGTACCTTAGACTTATGATAGGCTTTTAGGCCTCCATGGCCCCACTTTGGCCAACGAGGGGTGGGTGACATTTGTTGCTTTATTTGGAAACTTTTTTCTCTTCTCTTCTCTCTGCACATTAATTCTAGCACAGTTCTTTTCCCTTGGCACTCTTATACACTTAGAGTACGTTTATTTAGTCTTGATATAGCAGATGGCAGAACCCATAGAACAGGCGCTTTTGAGAGTCCTGGGCGCCCCTTATTCTGCCCACTAACAGCATCAGTCCTCCAGTCCCCCAGAAATTTGCATATACCTTCACAAAAATGGCCAGGTATGAGGAGGCTCAAATGAACTAGAGTCTAACTTGTGGAAAGAGGGCATCTTAGCAAAAAGATGTAGAAGTTTGGCAAACATGAGGGCTAGTTGGCCAAAGGTAGGTCCTTTGCCACTCTGGGTCATGAGGAATGATGGGATGGTTGGTGTAGACAGTAGTCATGTTGTTACAGGGCAGGGAGAGGAGCACCCTAGAACCCTCAAACCCGCCCTCCCTGAATGGGTTTTGCCATCCACCCATTAAGACAAACATACAAACTTTAATGGAAAGGAACTTTAATACAACTAGGGTACAATACAGAAAGGACAAAGAACATAGTTACTAAGTTAAGCATCCAAAGTTACCCTATCTCTCCGAGGGCAAAAGTCCAGCCAAATAGGATTGGCCCAAAGCAAGGCCCAAAAGTTTGCCACACGTTTAAAGGACCTTTTAGTAGAGACCCATAGAAAAGGGTTAGAAAGAGTTAGACAAATCTGGGAGGAAAAGAGCAAATTGAAAATCAAGATGAAAGCTACCATTGTTAATCTCCCCACGGATCTCTCACCCACATCTGTTCCAACCAGTTTAAGACCAAAAAGCAAGAGCAGTTGTTTTACATGTCCCTCTGCTCCACGTGCCTCTTCTAGGTCTCCTTACTGCTCTCCATCCTGCTTTTTTCTTCCTTTTTTTGTCTTTTCTCTGCAGAATTTTTTTTCCCTCCTCAGCTCCACCCACTTAGGGCAGAACCAGGATTTTGGAACTTCTCCTTTTCCCAGGACAACCCTGTTACAATGTGTCAGAAGCATGTGGAGGAAAACTCAGAAGCAATGATCTGAGGGGGTTCCTGTGCAGAATTCTCAGTCCTGCAGTATTTCACCGTGTTCAGTACCATCTGTGATAACACCACATAGAATGGATAGAACTGACACAACTGGGCTGAACTAGAGACTTTAAAAGCCAACTCCCTGTCTGGGGAGAATTCATGCTCCTCAGTGTCCCCTTCCCCCCCAACCATCCTTTCATCCAGAAGGGATTAGTCAGCAGCCTGCCCCATTCAGTTTCCAAAATGCAAATCCTTAAACTCCTTTTCCTTTTTGACTGGTGAAACCTGTGACCTTCTAGACTTTTTTTGTTCTTTGTTTTTTAAATTGCCTTTAATTTTGTTTTCCAGTAAGCAACTCAATCCTCCAGATCTGTTTGACAGTTCAAATAAACACAACAATGAAGTCACTTTACATCGATTGAGTAGGGTGTGCCTATTGGAAGTGGAGGGGGAAAGGACAGCTCTCTGACTGTTAAGGAAAATAGTTACAGACTTAAAATAAAGTGATATGGGAATGTCCTACTCAAATGAGTCAGTCCAGCAATCCTCTTAGAAATCCTTCCAGTACTTAAGGATTGTTCACAAGTAGGAAAAATGGAATGCGAGATGAGTTTCAAGAGGATAATGGTGAATGAATCTTAAGTCATTATTAAAAATGACTTAGTGCTTCAACCTGGGTCTGCGAGGATTGTTATGACTTGTGGAATAAAACAAGAATCGTACAAATGGACACAGTAAAATGATGGCTAGATACTCTCTAATGTACACGTGTTAATATGTGGGTCAAGAAGCTCAGAGAAAAATACTGAAATACACACAGAGTGAGGGAAATAGTCTTTCCACCAGTGCCACATTTGTTGATTTGTGAGAAGTTGACATCTATGAACTTTAAATGGTATTGGGGAAATTGAATTACCTATTTGAGAAATTGAATTCCCTGTCTCATCTGAACCAGACTAATGACCAGCGGACTGGGTCAAAACACCATTATTTTAAGAAATCATTAAGTAAATAATTTTTGAGAGGTCTTCTGGCTCCAGAGAAGTGGTGATTATGGACTTGGAGCAAGAGTGGAGAATCATTCAGTTTCTTTTCCACCTTTTGTAGCGAATCAGTAACTAGTTATGTTAGGAGGAAGGGTAGCCCTGAATGAATTACACAGATGGGTTTGTGGACACCAACCCCCACTCCAAACCACTAGTGTTCCAGAACCACAAATCCGATAATATGATTATCAAAGAGTGGATCACTGGGACCTGAGGGTAGAGTTAAACAGCCAGGTTGGCTATAAAACCAGAGGTGAGCCTTGGGCTCTCTCTTTCTTTGGAGCCATCTCCCTTGATTCAGAGCCAGCTCTCAATGTACCACTGCATTCCAGCTCGGAAGATCTGATAAAATATTTATGGATTTGTATCCCTTTTCTTCTTTTTGTGTTATTACCACATTATTCCCCTTCTTTTGTAAAATAAAACCCTTTAATAACTTTTGTTGTGTGTGCCTACAGTTGGAGCTTATTGTAAGAGCCTTTTGAGCGTGCATTTGAGGACCCAGTCAGGGAAACCCATTTTATATTAGGGTTGCTCTGTAACACTTATATCTAGTTAATAATAGTTTGAGCTCTTAATAATATCAGAGGGGGAAAATTCTTGGAGTCAACAGATGCTCTTTGGGACCCTGCCCCATAATGTCTTGAAGCCCTGGAGTCTTGCATCCTGGTCTCTGCTCAGTAGATAGCAGATGGATGCCCTAGGTAGAATAAACACCACCTGGCCAAGGACCAGCCATTAATTTTCCTTTCCACTTTTTCACTGTTTCCTGATTCCTTGTGTAATTAAGCCCTTTTTGTTTCTCTCCATGCTTGCTTTTGGGTCATGTCCTGCATTCTTGAGCACATGGATGAGGACCCATTAGCATGGTCTTCCTCCCACTTTCCCCCAAGTTGCCCCATTTTCATTAACACTCATCCGTACCATTTACCTCATTCTTATCCCCCAAAGCTCCCAACTTTGTACCTCCTCAAGGCACATTTTATGTTTTATACCTTAATCTGTGTGCCCCAAATTACAATTTTTTGATCCCAAATAAATGAGCCTGACCTTAGCAGCTTACTGTGTGGTAGGTCTTGATATCTGGTTGCAGAAAGTCCTTCAACCATTTTTATAATTGTTTTTGCTGATTCTGTTCCTCTATATTTTCAGGCTCACTTGTTGGTTGTGCCACATCTTGTTGGTCTGACAAGATAAGCTTTTCAGCCAGAACATTGGTCCCTAAGATATGACCTTATGTTTCCTGATTACTTAGTTCCTTCTTCCTCGAGTCTCCTTCCCCAACATTCTGGTGCCTCAAGATTACCTAGTTTCCCCTTCTCCAAATCACGTACTCAGTGAAATGACTTCAGAGTTTAAGATGGCCGTTCTCATGCTAACCTACTCTTACAGTTGGTTACCCCCATCTTGTCAAACCCAAAGGGTATTTCCAGTTTACACTCACTTGGTTCTTAAGGGAACTGACTACTTTCTACTGTGAACTCCTTCCTGAAAGGTTTTGTTACAGGGCAACCCTAATATAAAATTGGTTTCCCTCACTGGGTTTTTACTCACGAGCTTAGAAGACTTTTATAATAAGTCCTAATTTCAGGTACACGTGACAAAGGTTATACGTGGTAAAACACATTGGGCGCCAAACTGCTACAGGGCAACCTTAATATAAAGTGGTTTTCCCTCACTGGGTTCTCACCTGCACTCTCAGGCAACTTTTATAATAAGTCCTAATTTTAGGTACATGTGACAAAAGTTATTAACAGGTTTTATTTTACGAAAGAAGAAGGGGAATAAAATAGTAATAATACCAAGGGGAAAAGAGAGGGCTACAAATCTGTAAATATCCTACCAGATTTTTTAAGCAATGGCGTGTTGAGAGTTGGCTTTGAGTTAAGTGAGATGGCTTTAAAGTAAGAGAGACGATGACTCTAAAGGAAGAGAGAGCCCAAGGCTCACCTCTCTGGTTTTATAGCCAGCCTGGCTGCTTAACTCCACCCTCAGGTCCCAGTGATTCACTCTTTGATAATCATATTATCGGATTTGTGGTTCTGGAACACTGGTGGTCTTGGAGTGGGGGTTGGAGTCCACAAACCCATCTGTGTAATTCATTCAAGACTACCTTTCCCCCTAACAGTTTCAGTGAGGTTGGACGAGAGAGCAAGAAAGAGAGAAAAAGAGCCAGGCCATGTTCCTGACCAGCAGGGACCTTTACTGCACTCCTGGGTGAGGTTCTCTAATCCTTAGAGTGGTGTTTGGGGAAGTCGCACCCAGATTACAGTCTGCAGGGTGTGTGTGTGTGTGCGTGTGTGTTTATAGGCAGGGTACTTTTGAAGTTCCTTCTGGTGGGAAGGTTTTGGTGGGGTGAAGTTGCCTGTTGGTGGTGCCACATTCCCGCTGAATTCTACTGCAATGGAGCTACTACCAGCCCCAGGGGAGGAGAGGGGAGACCACACACTTCCCTTCTGTGTGGCCCTTTATCATTGGAGTTTTTCAAGACTTGGTCCTGGATCACTTTTTTTTTGACCTATACTCTACAAAATGAACACTTTGAAATCCAGAGAGTTTATCAACTTTCAAAAAACAGTCTTCTGGGGCCTCCCTGGTGGCGCAGTGGGTTAAGCAACGCACTATGAAGCAAACCGCAGCCACTGCAGCACGAGTTCAATCCCTGCTGCCGGCCAGGGGGGGGGCCCACATGGCTCAGCAGACCTCTCCTGCCTCGCCCGCTGCTCCCCTCAGCAGTGTGTTTCAGTCGATCTGCCTGTTCTGCTCCCCACTCTGTCTCTGGTGAATCCTCTCACCACCCTGGACTCTGGCCTTGTACCCCAGCTCTTGTATGTATAAATAAATAAATCTTTAAAAAAAAACAAAAAACAGTCTTCTGTCTTCTGCCACTTCTCTTTCAGTGGCAGTCTAGCTGTTTCAGGCTGGTAGAGCGCTCTTTTTTACAACCTTTTCAGGATGGAGTTTCCATCCAGTCTGCCCTGTAAATACCCCCTTGGGCAAGGGTAGAACCTAGAGTCCATTTCATTCAGTTTCTGTTGCTGATATAACAAATCACCACAGTTTTATCTCACAGAGTTGGTTTCCAAGCTCATCTGAGCTTTTGTAGACAGGATATATGTCTCGGTCTCATGCTTTCAATCTCAGACTTCCCCTTCTGCCACACCTCCTACTATTACCTTCCTCTTCTGCTTTTCAAGGCTCAAATGATTTTTCTGGGGCCGCAGACATAACACAGGAGAACCTTTGCATGTTAAAGTCATTTCATTAGCAATTTTTTTTTTATTAGAAGAGAATTTTATTTTAAAATTGTCATCTTAAACTGCAAGGATGTCCGTTAAACATCGCAATGAAACATCCCAAAGGAGAAGCCATGTTGTCAAAATGCCCACTTAACCCACCCAAACATCTCAAACCCACCCTTTTGCGGACTTTCTATAACCCCATTTTTTTTTTAAGTTTTTTTTTCTTTTTTTAAACAAGAGAAAGTAGACAGATACATGTTTGTAAATGCTAACTGTCCATATTCACATAGAGACACAGTGTAATCTCTGAGCCCAATATACAGAGAAAGGAGGAAAAAAGCTAGAATTCTATGCACTACTACACAGGGGCCTAGCACCCTCCAGCTTCCAGCAAAGCTAAGGGAACAGAAGGTTTTTCTTTTTTCCCACAGAGCACGGTGGTGTTGATTCCATAAGATTTTTGTTGAGACAGGAAGGGGTAAAAACGAATTTGGAACAGAAAGGAATAGAGCTTTTTTCCCACTGTATTCTGCTCAAGGTATTTCTACCCCCCCCCCCCCAAATAAGTTGAGAACTATGGTATAAAGGAGAGAAAAGAGACCTCAAAAACAGGGTGACTGAGCACAAGGTGGGGGGGGGTGGGGAAAAAGACTGTAACTTGCTCCCAGGGACTGGAGAAAATAAAAAAAGGTTGGAATCCAGCAGTGTTCCATTAGTCATCTTCTCCTTCATCCTCCGTTCCTTCCTCTCCCTCATCATCATCTTCATCTTCTTCACCTTCATCCTCATCCCCTTCTTCATCAATGTCTTCCAATCCTTCTTCATCATCATCATCATCTTCTACTTCTTCTTCCCCTTCTTCATCATCCATGTCAGGAACCAAGTAGTACTATAATGGATTTGGCCAGATATCATCTTTGATGACTTCTCCTAACTCATCTGCACCTGTGTCCCAAAGGTCAGTAAACCAGGTAAATCAGGTAAAGAAGCTCTCTGGTTCCTCAGTGCTATCTCTTCCTGTTGGCTTTGTTCTGTTTGACTCGAACTCTTAGTCACATCCTTTCCAGATTTCCATTTGATTTCAGTTGACTTTGAAAAGGGATCACCATCTCATTGAGATGAAATTCTTTGGAGAGAACTTTATTTTCAAAGTAAGGGTTTTTATCAAAATAAAAATCTATTCTGTTAACCTGATTTAATATCCTCAAAATTCTGTCACTTCAACTCTTGTCAAATAATGCAGTGCCTCTTCATCTTTCTCTCCAAGCAATGCAGACACTTGTGGATGGTTGACAAATGTTGTTACCCAAAAATTTGGGATTTTGGCGATCAATTCCGACCTCTTCTGAAAAAATGGTTGGCAAAGTTTGTTATATTTCTGTTCTACTTTCAAAATCTCCTCACTGGCCTGTTCATTAAGTCTGTCTATTTCATTTTGTATTTCATCAATATATTCAATTGTTTCTTGTTGCTCTTTTTCTGCCTCCGGAGGAGCACCCTCACCAGAGCAAGCCCCAGCCAGAAAACTACAGGGGGAGGGGGAGGCCTGGGGTTGCAACTGGGAAGGTGCCCTTTTCTCTGGTACAGAGGGAGCGCGCTAGGAGAGAAGTGGGCATGCAGGGGCCCAACCCAACCGCACAGCTCATTTCCGGTAACCCTCCAAACCCTGGCTGGCCCGGCCTGGAAAGCCCAGCCTGAGCAGGCCAGAGGTGCCTACAGCCAGCGGCGCCCATGCCCTCCACCCTAGGTGGGCCAGTGCTTGCCCAGGCCAAGCATCTCATTAGCAATCTTAACCAGATCTGCAGTCACATTTATGTAATAGTGAAGTAACACCAGAGGTGAAAGTCACTGGCACCCAAAATCTGCCTACTTGTTAAAAACAAAATTCATCCCAAAATGAATGTGGATCTAATTGACCTTAGCAGATGATTCTTGAGTTGGCTACATGCCACACAGCAAGGAGAAAGGCTCTGCTTCGGGTTGCAGAAAGTGAAGTTTTTACTACCAGAAAAAGGGTGTGTCAAGGAAAGTTTATTTCAGCCTCCTTCCCTCAGGGGAAGACAGGGCAGGTTTATGCAGATAACCTCACTAGTACTGATAAGGAGACTCCAGTGTGATTGGCTTAGAATTCCACATTTTGAAAGAGTCAGAAACTGAAATTAATTAATACCTAAGTCTTGGAGGGACTGTGGCATGAGTGACTCCTTCTTGGGCCTGCTTATTCTTCCGTTTTTGAATTTGGATGGCAAAACCATTAACTCTACCTTCATAAACCTTCTACTGAAATGTACCATACCCTCCAATTATGAATATAAAAGGCACTGCAATATTGCAATATTAGTAAAATTTTCATCACAAAATTGATGGGTATTCAAGTAAATGCAGATAATCTCAAAATACACTTTACGTCCATAGTTTTCAAAATCACAAATTGTTATACACCAATCACCAGATCTTAACGATGGTGCGTACTGTTACAGGGCAACCCTAATATAAAATGGGTTTGCCTGACTGGGTCGGCACTTATAATGCCCCAACTGCAGGCACACACAACAAAGGTTAATAAAGGGTTTTATTTACAAGGGAAGGAGAAATAGCGTAGTGAATAACACAAGGGGAAGAGAGGGCTACAGATCTGTAAATATCCTACCAGTTCCTTGGAGCTGGAACCCAACGGTGCTCTGAGAGCTGACTCCCAAGGAAAAAGGACCCCCCCAAGGCCCATGTATCTGCTTTTATATTCAGCCTGGCTGCTCAACTCCACCCTCAGGTCCCAGTGATCTGCTCTTCAGTAATGACCTTATGGGATTTGTAGTCCTTGGATCTTGTAGGTCTGGAATGGGGGTCGAAGTCCATAACCTATTTGTATAATCCATTCAGGAGGGTCTTTCCCCCTAACACTACCATATCACACATTTTTTTCAAACATTTTGATACTTCTGTGCTTCATTAATTTCCTTTGTAATCTTATGTATTTCATGTTGTGTTCCAAACCAAAACATTTCTCTAAGGAGGAATCTATAGGGACTTCTTATGTCAAACTGCCACATTTGTTAATGGCATAAGAAAGGAAAAGAAGGGGCCTCCCTGGTGGCTCAATGGGTTAAGCAATGTATGATGAAGTCAATGCAGCACTGCAGCACAAGTTCGATCCCTGGCCAGGGAGGTGACCCACATGGCATGGCAGACCTCTCCTGCCTCACCTGCTCCTCCCCTCAGCAGTGTATTTCAGTCAGTCTGCCTGTTCTGTTCCCAGCTCTGTCTTTAGTGGATCATCTCCCCCCTCTCCTCCACCTCTGGCTTGCACCCCAGTGCTTATATGCATAAATAAATAAATCTTAAAAAAAAAAGGAAATAATTCCTGCCCTTGGGGAATATCTTTCTTTTCTACATTTGAAATCTGGTTCCTGCCATTTTACATTCCTGTCCTTGGAGAATGAGGAACTTTAGTGTCATTCATGTAGGCACAAGTTGTATACAGCATTTCAGCTTACAGGTCAGTGGGAACTGAAAAGTGGCAACACTTAGCTGCAAGAGAGGCTTAGGGGATGCAGACTCCAGTTAAGTGACCTCTTATCCACTTCTTAGTACTGGCAGGAAAGGGAAAACAATAGCAGACAACCAAGAAAGACAAAGAAGCCAGTGACCTCATTTACAACATAAATGATTATAGGTGCCTTTTGTAAGCTGACATATCTTACTATGGACACACCAATGACATCATGAGCTTTTCAAAAACATGTTTTGTAAGATTAGGAGTTGATAAGCCTTGAGGCTAAGTATTATGCTCTCAAAAGATTGAGATAGCATCTCTAGTCAAAGAAATTTTATGGAAGAGAGACTTAGCTCTTGAAGGTTGGGCAGCAAAAGGAGAAGACCTGGGTTTACCATAGAGGACATAGTGTAGAGCAGTTTTGTGGAGGAGGCATGTGGAACACAGGGACATGTAAAAAAACTAAGCTTGCTTTTTAGTCTTAGACTGTTAAAACAGATGTGGGTGAGAAACCCGTAAAAAAGTTAACAATAGCAGCTTTCATCTTAATTTTAATTTTACTCTTTTCCTCCCAGATTTATCTAACTCTAATCCTTTTCTATCATCTCTACTGAAAGGTGTCTTAAACTTGTGCAAGGCTTTTAGGCCTAACTTTAGGCTAATCCTATTTAACTAAACTTTTACCCTCAAGGAGATGGGTAACTTTAAATGCTTAACTATGTTCTTTATCCTTTCTGTATTATACCCTAATTATATTAAAGTTCCTTTCCATTAAAAACCTTATATGTTTATCTTGATGCCGCAGATAGCAGAACCCATTCAGAGAGGGCAGGTTTAAAAGTTCTAAAGTGGCCCTCCCTGGTGGCGCAGTGGGTTAAGCAACACACTATGAAGCAAACCGCAGCCACTGCAGCACGAGTTTGATCCCTGCTGCTGGCCGGGGAGGGGACCCACATGGCGCAGCAGATCTCTCCTGTCTCACCAGCTGCTCCCCTCAGCAGTATACTTCAGTTGATTTGCCTGTTCTGCTCCCTGCTCTGTCTCTGGTGAATCCTCTCACCTCCCTGGACTCTGGCCTGTACCCCAGCTCTTGTGTGCATAAAGAAATAAATCTTTAAAAAAAAAAAAATTCTAAAGTGCCCCTCTCCCTGCCTTGCAACAGTTTCATCCCACCAGGGGAGATCTTTCCCAGTCTGACCAGCTAGATACCCAGGTTCTCTGCTGGATGTGTTAGGGGAAAGGTAGTTCTGAATGGATTACACAAATAAGTTGATGGACTCCAACCCCTACTTCAGACCACTAATATTCTAGAACCACAAATTCGATAAGACAATTATAGAAGAGTCAATCACTGGGACCTGAGGGTGGAGTTAAACAGCCAGGCTGGCTATAAAACCAGAGAAGTGAGCCTTGGGAACTCTCTTAGTTCAGAGCCATCTCTCTTGATTCAGAGCCAGCTCTCAACGTGCTGTACTGTTGGGTTCCAGCTCAGAGGATCTGGTAGGATATTTACGGATTTGTATCCCTTTCTCCTTGTGTAACTACTATGTTATTTCCCCTTATTTTGTAAAGTAAAGCTCTTTATTAACCTTTGTCGCATGTGCCTGCAGTTGGGGCTTATTATAAAAGCCTTTCAAATGGGCCAGTGAGGACCCAGTCAAAAAACCCATTTGTATTAAAGTTTCCCTGTAACAGTTGCACCCAGTGCATCAGCAAGTAAAGTTGAGCCCTGCAAGTCTCCTTGCTGGAGATGCACGCTGCTAGACTGACAAATGTCAGCTGTACTTTAGGGCTGGTGGAAAGACCAAACACTTCTGGAACATCAAAACAAGTGTTACTTATCTAAAGGAGACAGGAGAAGGTCAGCACAAAGGAAAAGGGGCAGAGAGGAGAAACTTCATTCCAGAGCTGCACTCCCCCTGGCTGGGCTCTTAGCCTTCCCGGGTCTGTGTGGGAGTGCGCTCTCTGTATCTATCAGGCCTGTGGCAGCCAGACTCCCCCGGCTTGGATTCCCTTGGCTTGCCCCCTTTTGTAGTGGGGGCCCTGGAAAATCACTTATCTGAGTGGTGTGCCCTGTTCCAGAGCTGTGGTATGTCTCATAAAAGACCAAAATTCAGCCCAGTTTACTTGAAGATCTCCTTGGTTTCATTCAGCTACTCACCAGCCTGGCAGGGGCCCAAGTAACAAGCCCCTAAGGTTTGTGCAGAATGGAGGAATTTATAGTCAGAAAGAGGGTGGGACATTAGTTTATCTTGTTTGAGTAAGGCCACCTTCCTTTGGAGCAAGTGGGGGTGGGGGTCTTATCAGGAGCATGAGCAGGGCTGGTTAGGACCACATTCCTGGGAGGGGCAAGCTGCAGTTAGGTCAGAACTTAAGTCCGGGTTTGGTGCCTTGGGCTAGCCCAAGTGAATACTCTGGGAGGACCCATAGTTCCTTTATCATCCTTTGTTGCTGGCCTCAGCCCAGCAACCCTGTGAGGTAAGCGCTGCTGTTACTCCCAACTTACAGATGAGAAAACTGAGCAGAGACAAGTGAGACATGTCCCCAAGGCTGTGTTCTTGTGAGGGGTAGAGCCAGATCTGAACCCCGAGGGACCGGAGCCCCTGCCCTGAGTGGTAACCGCGCGCCTCCGGTGCACTTCTCATCCTCATCACTCAGACGGGAGTCCTTGTTTTGCCTCCTAGGTCTGTCCTCTAGGAGGGCTCTTCTGCGGTGGCTGGGAACACCCCCAAGCGATGCCCGTTCGTGCACGGGCTCTGCAGACCTAGGTCTACCCAACCCTGGTGCGGATAGCCCCAGGTCCACCAGGAGCTAGTCGGAATGGCATTTCCAGCCCCACCCACTGATGGCAGTTTTGGAGGCGGAGCTCCCCGCGGGCCTTTTAAGTCAGCCCGGCAGGCAACACGACGGGCCGGAGCTAAGAGTGCTCCCGCACTGGTTCCCGGCCGAGGCCTGAAGCGCTTGGCGGCACTAGGACCGCGCGCGCTCGCCCGGCTGTGCGCCCCGCCCCAGGGCGGCCCAAGCGGACTTAAGCTCGGGGCTGGGCGCCCAGGGGCCTCCCCTCTGCCCTGCCGAGCGGCGCGCCCGCGGTAAGTGTGGGACGGGCGGCAGCCCCTCCTGGCCAGTGCGGGCCCTCAGGCCGGCGGGCCGGGTTGCGGGGCGGGGCCGGGCGGGCGGGCGCGCGGCCCGGCGCTTTGTTTCGCGGCGGGACCGGGCAGTGCGCGCTGGGTCCAGGCCGCTCCCCGCCCGGGCGCCCGGCCCTCCTAGCTCCGCGCCCAGCCCAACTCCCGCGCAGCTCGGTCCGCCGCCGCACCCGGCCCTTGGTGGGGACTGACGGCTGCCGACCATCTCGAGGCAGAGGACGCGCGGGGTCCCCGCCGGGAGGGCGCGGAGCTAGGCCGGGACCGAGCGGAGCGGTCTCTGGTGGTTATGGGCGCCGGCGGGAGAGGGCGGGTGTTGACTTTTATTTTCGTCCTCTCGGCTCCCGCGCCGACCCTCCGCGGCCGCCTCTGGTGCAGGGTCGGCGCGGTGACGTCTGTGCCTCCAGGCCGGGTGGGCTGCGCGAAGGCTCGCCGGCTCCAGGGCCCGCCGGGGACGCGGACGCCCTAAACCAGTGTCCTCGGGGTCCCGAGTCTAGGACAGCTTTCAAGGAATGGTTTCGGTGAAAGCAGTTTCTGGGCCGTCCCTTCAGGGCCTGCCTTGGAAACGCAGAGGCGGGCAGGTGATGGGGGTGGGGGTGGGGTGTTGAATAGGTGGGTTTGGGGCTATTTCTGCTAAATGTATCAGCTGCAGACATTTACGCAAAATTTTTTCATTGTTACACATGTGTGAATTTTAAGGTCTTTATTATTTCCCCTTCCCGTGGGTTGTCTCTTAACTAATCTGGTTAATAGGACTACAGAGAACCCGAGATGATCACATGGGTTCCAAATTAAAAGGCGAATGGTATTTTAGATCAGACCTGCTTTCTGTTTGCTACTTGATAAGAATTCAGTAAACTTCCTAAAACGCTTTTGGTGCAACCTTAAGGAATGCAACTCTACACAGTGCTAACTTAGGAAGTAAACAGACCAACGTGCGCCTGTTTTAATGTACATTTTATATAAGTAAGAAATGAAATAACGTTTTATGTTAAATTTTTATTAATCATAAATATTTTTTGCTTTCCAGAACCAAAGAAATAGACTGACCTGTTTAGAGGGAAATGGAAACAAAGACAATAAAACAATAACATATTTTAAGGTATGTATCACCTCAAAGCAGCCTATGCTGATTTATCTTTTATGAAATAAAATTAATTAAATGAATCAGTTCTGATTAAAAATTAAAACTATAGGACAGTGAATTTGATGACAAAACTTAGGAGATGTAATAATATCTTCATAGCAGGGAGAAATCCCTGTGTTCATTTTTGCAAGGTAAGGATAAGAGATTATGGTAACTATGACCCAAGTTACCCAGCACAGTACTGCTTGACATTATCCACTTCGTGATCTGTTTCTTATTTGACTGTTTTAATTTTACTGCTTTTGGCCCCTGGACTGGGTAGAGGGATATGCTGAGCACACCCTGGAAGAATCCTTGCAGGAGAGACCACTTTACAAAGACCAGTAATCACCTTCTATCCTATAAACACACAACTGTCAGGCAACTTTCTGTAATGATTCAGACCCAGGTAGCTGCAGTCAGATTGCTAAGGTTCAGATTTTAGCTCCACCACTTAATATCTGCAGTCTTGGGAAAATTGCTTGACCCGTCTGCCTCGGTTCTCGTCTGTAAAATGGGGTAACAATAGTACCACCACCTGGAATTGTTGTGACAAGCCACCTGAATTTCATATAAATACACTTGACATAGCTCCTGATGCGTGGTAAGTATTCCATAAATATTAGTGTTGTCTAGTTAGAGGAAATAGATTTTATGGCTCAGGATACTTAAGGCTGGGTTTTACAGGAAATTCACTCTTAGGAGCTCTAAATTTGCTACATTTTATGTTTTTGTAAGGAAGCACCAGCCCCAATGCTAGTTTTTACTCAAAAATTTAGAGTCAAGAATGCCGCCATTAAATTCTCTAGCTGTGGCAGCTTGCCTGATACTGTTTTTCTCATAGCTTGTGATTTGCAGGAATCTGTTCCTATTGGTATTAGTAACAACAGTAGCTTGGATATTTAGGGGAGGGCTCTGACTTACTCTTTAAATGTATCTGTCAAGGGGAATTTAAATAATTTGTATTGTTTAGGTTTCTACCTTCCCCTAACACCCTTATGGAGGCTTACTCTTGGAAAGCTTTCAATTTTCAATAGAACAATTTACCAACCCTTTATATTGGAATGAAGGTAAAATGTAATATTGTGAATATTGGTAGAAGTAATATTGTGAATCTTGAAGAACTGTACGTGCTTTGTTGGGAGACAGTTCTAAAGTATATATATTTGTGATACCCTAAGTGTGCTTATAAATAGAGGGGTAAAGTTGGAGGCTGGCCTGTTGAGGTAAAGGTCTCAAGTGAGGTCTCAAATGATTGAATAAATTTAATGACAATCACTGACATTCTCTTGAGATGTATTAAATTACAAGGCTTCATTTGTAAATACAATCTGACTTGTGGTTAAAACTGCAAAGCATGTTATAAGAAATTGTCCAGTTAAGCCTAAGGAAACAAATCATAAGATTACTGCATTTTAGATACCCTAATTTGTTGGGTGATAATTTTTTTTAAGGTTTATTTATGCATATAAGCACTGGGGTACAGGCTAGAGTGGCAGGAGGTGAGAGGATTCACCAGAGATAGAGTGGGGAACAGAACAGGCAGATAGACTGAAATACACTGCTGAGGGGAGCAGCAGGCAAGACAGGAAAGTTCTGCCATGCCATTTGAGTCACCTCCCCAGCCGGCAGCAGGGATCAAACTCATGCTGCAGTGGCTGTGGTTTGCTTCATAGTGCGCTGCTTAACCCACTGCGCCACCAGGGAGGCCCCTGGGTGATAATTTTTTAGATGACATGATTCAAAAGTTTATGTAGCTCAACCTTCAGGTTTGGCTGGATCCAGCATCTGAATCTGAGAATGTTTTAAAGAACTCTTCTGTCTTTACCATTAACTTCATTCTTAGGTATGCCTCTGCTTTGGGTGCCACCAGCACCTGAGAGATACCCTTGAAGACTTTTGGATTGCATGAAGCATATCTTGTGTCTTGTGGCTCTACCGGAAGCCTGTCACTACATTTCATTGACTTACATTGGGTCATGTGTTGATGCCTTTGATAGTAAAGGGGAAATGCTGTTTGTTTTCTTTATACTAGAGTTTAATGATAGAATTCACATATCATGCTAATGCAATTCAATTCACCTGCTTGCAATTTTCATGGTTTTAAGTGTATTTCTCTAGTTTACAACCATTACCATCATCAATTTTAGATCCTTTTCTTGTTCCCCAAAAGTCTCTCCATATTCATTTAGCAGTCAGACCTCACTTGCCCCCAATCCACCCATCACAGGTAAACAACCTAGTTTCTGTTTTTATTTTAAAGATTTACTTATTTATGCATACATGAGTTGGAGTGTAGGCCAGAGATGCGGGGTATGGGGGCATGGAGGATTCATGGTGAGTAGAACAGGCAGATCGACTGAAATACACCGCTGAAGGAAGCAGCAGGTGAGACAGGAGGGGTCTGCTGCACCATGTGGGTCAGCTCCCTGGCCAGGAATTGAACTAGTGTTGCAGTGCCTGCAAATAGCTTCATAGTGCTGAGACTTAACACCTGGTGCCACCAGAGAGACAACTGTTTGTTTTTTAAATTGTATTTGACATCATTTGTAGTGTCCCGGCAGTTCCCACCACCATTTCACCCGTGTACCATCACCTGAGTTCCTTGTGCTCTTTATGCCCTCATCCCAGTCTTTGCCCCCCTTCCTCCACTCCCACAATGGAATACTATTCAGCAATCAAAAATGATAAACTAGGGCCAGTTATAGAAACATGGATGGAGCTAGAAGGAATTACACTCAGTGAAACAAGTCAGAAGGCAAGAGAAAAATATCGGATGGCTTCACTTTTAGGTGGAACAATACCACAAAAAAAAGAGAAAGCTCAAGGAAATGAGCAATTACAAACAAAAAACTCAACAAGATCCAAAGGTCAAAGACATCTGTTTGTTTTTAAGAGTAGTATATTCCGAATCTGTAACATAGATGGAATCCTAATAGGTGGTCCCTTGTTACACTCATTTGACACAGTGCTCTTAAGGTTTAGCCTGGTTCAAGAATTTATGTACTTTGTTCCTTTTTATTGCCAAATAATATTCCATTGTATGGGTATGCTACATTTGGCTTAATCTGTTATCAATGAACAGACATTTGGATTGTTTCTGGCTATTCTGAGCAGTCAGTGTTGTGAGCATTTACAGAGAAGCATTTGATTGGATCTGCTCCACCTCGGGGTATGATTTTTGACCTTTCATAGGAATTGCCAGTGTTATTCAAAGTAGAGGAGCCATTGTCATTTCAATAGCCCTGCCTGAGTTCATTTGTCCACAGCCTTGCCACCACTTGCTTGGTTTTGTTAGAGGGAAAGGTAGTCCTGAATGGATTATGGGTGTGTGGACTCCAACCTCCACTCCAGACCATCAGTGTTCCAGAACCACAAATCCGATAAGAT
>JAGFMF010011800.1:1030075-1059785 GCA_019455555.1 Galemys pyrenaicus | reverse complement strand
ACGTGTACCTGGAGTTGGGACTTTTTAAAAGTCTTCTGAGTGCGCGGGTGGAGGACCCAGTAAGGGGAACCCATTTTATATTAGGGTTGCCCTGTAACAGTTTCAGCCCTCCTTTGGAGGAAGTATTACTATTGGGGTTTTGATTCTTCTCTGAGGCAGAATGTCCTTGAGAGTCTTTCTGTGTGCTTACTGACCATTTGTTAGATCCTTGCAAAAGAAGTTGTTCAAAATCTTTGTTGATTTGAAAGTTTGAGCTGTCTTTACATATCTTTGAGTTGAAGGAGTACTTTATTCTAGATTCTATCTTCACTAGTGACCATAAATATATATCTTTTTACATTGATCATTAATTGTCTGTTGTACAACTGTTAGGGCGAAACAGTAGTCCTGAATGGATTACACAGATAGGTTTATGGACTCCAACCCCTACTTCAGACCACTGGTATTCCAGAACCACAAATCCGATAATATGATTATCCAAGAGTGGATCACTGGGACCTGAGGGTGGGGTAAAAGCATCCAGGCTGGGTATAAAACCAGAGAGGTGAGCCTTGGGCTCTCTCTTCCTTTGAAGCCATCTCACTTGACTCAGAACCAGCTCTCACCGCGCCATTGCATTCCAGCTCAGAAGATCTGGTAGGATATTTACGGATTTGTATCCCTCTCTTTTCCCCTTGGTATTACTACTGTTTTATTCCCCTTCTTTTGTAAAATAAAACCCTTTAATAACTTGTCACGTCTGCCTGAAGTTGGGCCTTACTATAAAACTCTTCTGAGAGTGCAGGTGAGGACACAGTCAGGAAAACTCATTTTATATTAGGGTTGCCCTTTAACACAACGATCCCAGGCCTGGTAAGTTCACTGTTGATTTGGGCAAACAGAAGAATGTTGGAGCCTTAGGTGTGTCTGACATATACCTTGAATGCTAAACACAGGCAGACAGGCACAGAGGGACTGAGAGAATATAGGGTCCAATGGTAAGATAGCAGCTGAGCCTCCATAGTTACATTGCTGATGCATTGTTGGGAATGCAAGGACCATCTGTTATTTGCTGGATGTCCAAAAGGTGGAAAACCAACATCTCAAGGTTGTAGGCTGTTTATCTGGAAGGTGAAACATAGCCTGATAAACTAATTTTCTTATCCTATGTCAGTAGTGATACTGTTTTTGGAGTCAGTGGCTTGGAGAGTGGGGTTCATGGGCTCACTCTGGGAAAGGTTTCACCAGAGCCCCCTGTTCAGCAGCACGTGGGAGAGACGTTAGTTATTTTAAAGAGCAGGTTTATTAGGGGAAGGGACAGAAGAGTAAAGGACACTTGCATGGGCACAAGTGGGCAGGAGAGCTGCCCTGAAGGGACAGGTTTGCTGAGAGACCTGCATGGTGGCAGGTGGGCAGCCTGGAGAAGAGCTGCCTCCACTGAGGGAGGTCAGTGAAGTGATGTCCAGCAGGGTGTAGGTTTTAGAACAATACAGAAAAGACAAAGACTATAGTTACTAAGTTAATCATCCAAAGTTACCCATCTCCTTGAGGGTAAAAGTCCGAACAAGTAGGATTAGCCCAAAGCAAGGCCCAAAAGCCTGCCACACGTCTAAAGGACCTTTGAGTAGAGTAGAGACCCATAGAAAAGGGTCAGAAAGACAAGTCTGGGAGGAAAAGAGCAAAATCAAGATGAATGCTGCCATTATTAAGTTTCCCACGGGTCTCTCACCCACATCTGTTCCAACCAGTTTAAGGCCAAAAAGCAAGCGCAGTTTTCATAACATGTCCCTCTGCTCCACGTGCCTCCTCCAGTCTCCTTGCTGCTCTCCATCCTGCTTTTTTTTTTTCCTTCTATTTTCTCCTCTCTTCTGTCTTTCTTCCTGTCTCCTCTCCAGCATCTTCTTAATCCTGCTCAGCTCCACCCCACTTAGGGTGGGACCAGGATTCTGGAACTTCTCCTTTTTCTGGAGACCACCCTGTTACAAAAGGAATTAGGAGAGACCAGTCAGATTCTAGTGAGGAAGGATTTTTGTGGGTCACACAACAGGTTACACTGGAGGGAGAAGGTGGCCCCTGCCCTGGGCCATGCTCTTTACTGAGAGCTGAGGGGAGGAGGAGGGACTTGCTATGGAGTTGATTTGGCCTTGGTACACCAGGGCTGGGAAGCAGAGCAGAGACTGTTATTCTGTGCTGATTGGCTGGTCTGGGTTTTGTGGTTTTCTTTTTAGCCTGGAAACTCAACAACAGGACAGTCACAAAAAAGGACCAGATTCTAGGGGCCTTGGCTCAGCTATGCATAACTTTTGATAGTTGAAATTGTGAGGCCTCTGGCTTGAACCTTTTTGTTTTTTTAAAAGATTTTCTTTATTTATGCATACAAGAGCTGGGGCACAGGCTAGAGCCGCAGGGGGTGTGTGGCAGGGTTGGGGGGAAGGAGAGGTAAGGATTTACCAGAGACACTGGGGAGCAGAACAGGCAAATCAATCTAAACACTGCTGAGGATGAATCTGTAGATTTGCCTTAAATGTACTAAATCTTAAATTCATAAATGTGGGATTTTTAAAAAAAGATTTATTGTGCATACAAGAACTGTGTCCAGGCCAGAGGTCCAGGGGTGAGAGAATTCACCAGAGACAGAATGGGACACAGAATAGGCAGATTGACTGAAATACACTCTTGAGGGGAGCAGCGGGAGAGACAGGAGAGGTCTGCTGTGCCATGTGGGTCAGCTCCCTGGTTAGGAATTGAAATCATGCTTCATAGTGTGGTGCTTAACTCCTTGCATCACCAGGGAGGTGTCTGGTATTTTTTTTAATCATTTATTTACATCGTTATAAATTTCTTAAAGATTTATTTATGCATACAAGAATTGGGTGTATTAGGCCAGAGGTGTGGGGGTGAGAGGATTCACCTGACAGTGAGGAGCAGAACAGGCAGATCTACTGAAACCCACTGCTGAGGGGAGCAGCAGGTGAGATAGGCAAGCTCTACTGTGCCATGTCGGTCAGTTCCTTGGCCAGGGAGTGAACTTGCGCTGCAGTGGCTGCCAATAGCTTGATAGCACTGTCTTTAACCCCTGCGCCATCAGAGAGGCCTGTAGATCTTTAAGTTTTGATAGTGATTTATAATAGTATGAATCTTTCACTTTTGTTAAATTTATTCTGAAGTGTTTCTTTTCAATGCTACTATAGGTTGGATTGTTTTAATTTTCTAGGTTAAACTTCGTGTTTAACAGGTTAAATAGGTGTTGTGTGTAAGCCCCAGTCTGGGCAAAGTCTAGGCCTTTGATTTCCCACATGATGTCATTCTGCAAGTAGAGGCAATTTGACGTCATTTACATCCTGGTCACCTTTTTGTCTGCCAGCCTTGTCTGGAGCCTCTGGCACCTTGTTGAGTGTAGGGGGCAAATGTGACACCTTGTGTTGTGCCTGGTCTCAGAGGGAATGCTTCAGTCTTTGAGTGTTTTTATCATGAAAGGATGTGGGGTTTTTGTTTTTTTGTTTTTTTTTTTTAAGATTTATTTATGCACACAAGAGCTGGGGTACAGGCCAGAGTCATGGGAGGTGAGAGGATTCACCAGCCAGAGTAGGAGTAGAACAGGCAGATGGACTGAAACACACTGCTGAGGTTAGCAGCGGGTGAGGCAGGAGAGGTCTGCTGTGCCATGTGGGTCCCCCCCTGGCCGGCAGCAGGGATCGTACTCGTGCTGCATCGGCTGCGGTTTGCTTCATAGTGTGTTGCTTAACTCACTGCGCCACCAGAGAGGCCCAAGGATGTGGGTTTTAAACTGTATTAAATTTAGTCATATTGGATCTTTTTATGCATCTACTGAGCGATGACATTACTTTTGTCCTATTGGTATTCATGTCACTGATTTTTGGGGTGCATTTCAGGTAAATTCCACTTGACCGGTGCATATAATTATTTTTGTGTGATCCTGTTTTTGGATGTATTTTGTGGAGGGTTTTTGCATGTGTATCCATAAGCATGGTCTGTACTTACATTGTGAATTCTCCTCTGGTTTTGGTATTAGGGTGATAATGGCCTCAGACTCGAGGGCATAAAATTCTGTTATGTTTTAGAAGAATTTATAGAATCGGTTTTAAATCTTTGGCACGTTTAGTGTGACTCAACAGGAAAAGCCTAACCTTTTTGTTACGAGCTGTAAGCGAATCTCAGTTGGAGGTTGGTTCCCAAAAAGAGATTTTACTTATGCTGTCACTCTAACACTCGACTCATACAGGGAAAACCAACCCAAAGTACTTTCTTACCAAAGCCGCTGCACATACCGTCGCCAAATCACCAGCTGAAGGGCCCGCCCTGGTGGCGCAGTGGGTTGAGCAACGCATTATGAAGCAAACCACAGTCTCTGCAACACGAGTTCGATCCCTGCCGCCGGCCAGGGAGGGGACCCACATGGTGCAGCAGACCTCTCCTATTGTGCCCTCTGCTCCCCTCAGCAGTGTGTTTCTGTCAATCTGCCTGTTCTGAGTCCTGTTCTGTCTGGTGGATTCTTTCACCACCCCCACACCTCTGGCCTGTACCCCAGTGCTTGTATGCATAAATAAATAAATCTTTAGGGCCTCCCCTGGTGGCGCAGTGGGTTAAGCAACGCACTACTAAGCAGATCGCAGCCACTGCAGCACGAGTTCGATCCCTGCTGCCGGCCAGGGGGGGACCCACATGGTGTGGCAGACCTCTCCTGCCTCACCCGCTGCTGCCCTCAGCAGTGTGTTTCTGTCAGTCTGCCTGTTCTGCTCCCCGCTCTCTGTGGTGAATCCTCTCACCCCCCACGCCTCTGGCCTGTACCCCAGTGCTTGTATGCATAAATAAATAAATCTTTAAAAAAAAAATAAATAAATCTTTAAAAAAAAAAAAAACCAAATCACCAGCTGAAGCCAGTGAAGAGCTTTGGAGATCGAGGTGAGGATTTGCAGGGCGAGGTGAGGATTTGCAGGGCGGTGGTCACCCTAAGTGCCAGCTTGAGGAGCGCAAGGAGGTTGGAGAATAGGTGAGGTCCAGAGGGAGCGAGCAGTGAACTAACCTCGGAAGAGTAGTCTCCAGTAAGGTTAGAGCCAGTCTCATGGAACTGCTCTCTGAAGTTCAGAATGTTGGTTCTCATGCACTTCTTGGAGTCTTTATCACTTGAGTGCAGGACATGCTCTGTGGCACACTTGCAGCTTTATCAGTCGACACTGCAAGTTGCAGTCTCTTAATGATGCACTTTAGTCTCAGCATTCTGTTACACTCATGCACACGCTTGAGCATGTTTTACATTCGTTACACTTTTCTTTTTGGGTCACTTTCTGTTACTAATTCAGTTTCTTTACTCAAGTCTATTTAGATTTCTTTATTTTGTTTAGGTTTTCTATATCCTGAGTCAATTTTGGTCAGTGTCTTTTGGGTTTTTCCTTGTCATCTCAGTTATGAGATATATTGGAAAATATATTTGTACTACCCTCTTTTTTCTTCTTTTTGTCTGTAAGGTTGGTCGTAGTGTCCCAGTATCATTCCTGAATTTAATAATTTGGGATTTTTTTTTTTTTTTGGTTCAGCTAAAAATACAGCAGCTTTGTTGGTACTTGACCCAAACCCAACTTGTGATTTTACTCTCTGTACTATTGTATTCTTTTTACTATTTACTATTGTATTCTTGTGACTAAAGGTTACAACCAAAGATACTGTATATAGGCCCAGCAGAACAGGTGTGCGTAGGTCTGGAAAGGTGCTTCAACAGCAGAGACTAACCAGGTCTCACCACTCTGTCAGATTCCTGTAGGCCTTTCAACTTGCCCTCCAGAATCTGCTCAGCTCCACTCAATAGGTTTGTCCACCTTCCCAGGTGCAAAACTGGCTCTCCTCTTGAGAAGTGAAATAACATATACCTCCTGTCTATATGTGAAAAACTCATAAAAACTGAAAAATTCTCTGAAACTGCCTAAGACACCTTCTTAAATCTCATCTTTAGCTAAAAACAAAGGTGTGGGGGTAAGGGGCACTCAGCCATGGGAGGTGACTAGGAAGACAAGGTCTGGGTGAAATGAGTTGCCTGTCTCTTCTACTGATTAGGGGTGGTGAGAGCAGGTCAGCTCCTGTCCAGGTGGGGTGTGTTTCCTTTGGAAATGGAGACTTTACTTTTACATGTAAAGGTCTCTTACAAAAGATAATCAGTGTTTAGAGCCCTTCTTTGTCAATTCTGAAAAGCAATACCTAAAATAACCCATTACCAAGGAGACACATTTTGGGGTTGCAGATTCTGTCCCTGTACATTGAGACCCTAGCGGACTCAAATGGACACTGGGCGGCACTCCAAGGAGGGGGTACTCAACTTGCCGGGGTATATCCTGGGATCCCTGGGTCTCGGGGGTGATGCAGCTGGGGATGATGCACGTGTTCTCTGCCCTGCCCTGCACGCAGCAAGCTCACTGGACAGCTATGCCCTCTCGTGGGTCAGCTGCCCTGCTCTGTGACCTGACCTTCCTGCGGGCCATCCATGGGATGTGTGCAGTGGGCAGCACCCCACTGTCCCTCCGTTTATCCATCAGGAAGAGCAGCCGTTGTTAAGCCCCCTACCCCCACCGGCACAAAAGCACTGACCAAGCCTCATCTTCTGAGTAAAGCCAGTTTCTTGCGGGTCACCAGACAGGAGATTGGCATTCGGGCTTGAGCCAGTCTTGCCAAGGCTCGTGCTGGGGGCATTGTGTGTGGGTTGAGGAACAGGACCCATAGAAAGTGCGAGAGGCTTGAGTGACTTTCTGCAGCAGAGCGGCACATGGGTGGGTCTAAAGCTGAGCAGTCCTCCCCGCCGTGTCCCCTTGTCACCTGAGCTCAGGCACCACACTGGCTCTTCCCGTGGCGAGTTTTTTTGTTTAGGCAGTGAGCATCACCTCGTGGATAGCACTCATCCACTCGCCTGGCTCCAAAATAAACTGTCAACTTAGGGAAGGTCTGTTTTCCTCATTGAAAATGGGTGGGGGCATGTCTGTCCCATTGTGTTGGATACACAGTAACGGGAAAGCCATTTGAGCCGACTGCGTTGTCATTGGGTACAGGGGCTTAGCTGCTTTACTCCTTGTGGGGACCAGATCTGCACGAAAGGCTTGGGGTTGTCCTAGGCCATCCCAGGAGGGTCCTGTGATGGGTTTGGCTGGAGGGTGGAGTCGGAGGGGAGCTGCTTCCCTTGTGCATCCTGCTGACCTGGTAGGCTCTCAGTGACATTGCCTGGAACATAAATGTGCAGGTGGAAGAAGCTCCACACCCAACCCTGCCATGTCTCTGCCAGCCAGTCTCCCTCTGCTTCAAACCTTGCCATCTCCTCCCTCAACAAAGGGCAAGAAGCAGCCATGGGTGTTAGTGTGTTGTCTCTGCCTCCCTAGATGAGCTAGGATTTGCTATCTTCCCTGACCCTTGGGGTACAGCTGTGGAGTGGAACCTGGTTCCCCTGTCCCCTGGTGTCACTATTTGGGACTGAGGCCCTGGCCCTGGCTTTGCTGTTTTTGAGTTGGACTCAGTATGAACTCTTGCGCTGTCACCTGCCTGTTGCATTGTCGAGAGCCGGCCTGATGCTGTTGTGAAGTCCACCACCCTGTGCTCCTGCCTGGGGCATCTGTCGTGACAGATGTGGTGGCATATCTAAAGTGTTGAGCATAGGTGGCAACATGGTAGGTTCTCAGATGTTAACTGCTATTATTTGTACAGTTGTGCAATAAATAATGCAGAGTTTAGAATCATGAGTTCTTAGAAGCCTGATTCAAGGACCAGTGCCATGATTTCTCCCGTGGCTAAGGGCACAAGAAGCCAGAGCAAGAATGGGTTGAGTAAGTCACACTGCTTTCCTAATTCTCACAGTGTCGTTCAGTGGAGTTCTGCTATTTTCCTGAGGTCCAAGTAGAGCGTTTTATTGTGTGTGTGTGTGTGTGTGTGTGTGTGTTGCGTGCATGCCTGCACACAACCACATATAGAAAGCACTTTATTTTTGGGGTGCTGACATACTTTTTGGTGAAACGTGGTGCTAACAGCTGGCATCAGCTGGAAGGAGAGCTAAGCACCTCCTGTGCACATGTGTAGCTGGGGGCTCGACTCGATGTTTAGCCCTGCCATCTGTCCCTCTGACGGTGACTGGAGCCTGCTAGACCTGGCTGGACCACACCTCGGGGTGTCTGATGGTCTCCCCAGGCCTGTTGTCATGCCTGTGAATAGCACGGTCACTCTGAAAGTGTCCCCATCAGATAGTCAGTGGTTACTCTGTGTCTGAAACGCTCTCCCCAGCTGCAGCTTGCCTTTCTGGTTGTTGCTGCACCAGCTGACCTGCTGCAGACCTGGCATGGTCACAGGGGGCCCACCCCCTCTCAGAGCTCTTGTCCTCTGGTGTGTGCCTGTGTGAAGCTGCAGGTAGATGGTGATACTGGTTTTTCCTCAGGAATGAATTAAGGCTGGTTTTAGCTTTGTGATATTCTAGCATAAGGCTGATTTATAAATAGGAAACTGCTGGCATGACCCTTTATCAGTAAGTCACTTTGCATTATATGGCTATAGAATTTTTTTGAAGATTTATATATGTTTATGAAAAACAAACTGGGGTGTAGGCCAGATGTTGGGGGGGTGGGTTAGAGGGTTCACCAGAGACAGTAGGGAGCAGAACAGGTTGATCTACTGAAATCCACTACTGATGGAAGTAATGGGCAAGACAGAAGTCTGCTGTACCATGTGGGTCAGCAAACTGGCCAGGGCATTGAAGGCAGGAGGATTCAGTGGCTGGCGAAAGCTTGATAGTGCTGAGACTTTAACCCCTGAGTCACCGTGGAGGCCCAATGATGTTTTTAATGGAAAAAAAAAATGCAGAAACATTTTCTTGACCATAAGAAGGTCTTTATTAAATTTAACGTGAAAAATCCACATGCATACTGGGTAGAACCTCTGCAGCCATTTCTCCTTCACTAATTAATCCTAATTTTGCAGCTCAACATTTGTTACTCACAACTTCCTACTTATGAAACACCACTGCTTTGGATTTTCAAGTGACTTTTGCTTCAGTTTTCTCACAGGAAGTCATAGTAATAGACAAGACTAAAATCCAGAATTGTCATATCTAAAGGTAGACTTCGGCTGTTTCCAGGACATAGGGTTTTTGTATTATTTAAAACTTAGACTTGGGCCCTCCCTGGTAGCGCAATGGGTTAAGCTACACATTATGAACCAAACTGCAGCTACTGCAGCACAAGTTCAATTCCTGCCTTTGGCCAGGGAGGTGACCCACATGGCGCAGTAGACCTCTCCTACTTTGCCCATTACTCCCCTTAGCAATGTATTTCAGTTCATCTGCCTGTTCTGTTCCCTGTTCTGTCTCTGGATCCTCTCACCCCCCCACACCTCTGACTTATACCCCAGTTCTTATATGCAACAATAAATAAATCTTTACAAAAAAAAAAATAAAACTTAGACTCTGTGATGACATACTGGCAGTGCCGGTAGTTTCTCCTTAGAATACTGGTGTGGAGGCTCTGTTTCTGGAGAATCCTCTCACCTCCCACACCTGGCCTGCACCCCTACTCTTGTATGCATAAATACATAAATCTTAAAAAAAAAATAGTGATGTGGAGGGCTCTGAATTCTAGCTTGGCCTTCACACTCTGTCACCATCAGCACACATCGTACCAAGTCTTAACCTACCTTGACATGAGCCTAGCCCTTTGTGCCAGTGGCAAAACCCTCAACTTGGTGCTGCGGGAGCCACTGGTGTCTGGGATCACTGTTTGGGGCTTGCCAATTTTCTTAGAGCCAGTCAGAGCAAGGAAGTTCCTGTGAAAATTTTCCCACAACAGAAAATAATGATCTTGGGCTCCCATGGCTTGTCACCTGCTCTCTTGCCCCGCTGCAGCTAAGCCCTTGCACCCCCTGACAAGGCTGCTTGGACCTTCCCTTCCAGTCTAGTGACTGACAGATGGGAGAGCACCTCTCCCAGCACTCACCCTGTTTGAATCCCCACCGGAAGCACAGGCTGGGGGTGGATGACATGCTCAGCATTTCTGTTCCCTTGCAGATGTTTTCTGCCAGTTACTGAAAGTAGGAAATTGAAGTCTTAGGATTCTTGGCAGATTGCCTGTCTTTCCCTTATGTTTTTGTTTCTTGCATTTTAATTGTTACTTGCATACTTGTTTCATCATTATTCTGTCTTCTTGGTGGATGGAATGACCCTTTCATTGGATATAAAGTTCATCTGGATTCCTTTTTTTTTAAATTATTTATATATATTTGACAATCAATTGTAGTTCCTTTGTAGTTCCCACCACTATTTCACCAGTGCACCATCACCTAAGTCCCTTGTGCTTTTTCTGCCCTCATCCCACTCCTTCCCATACCCTCCTCAAGGTACCCCTGTTTTGTCTTTGTCTTTTTGTTCCTGTTGTAGTTTTTAATCTTTCTTTATTTCATCTGGATTTCTAATATATTCTAGTCTGTTCTGGATCTTAGTATAGTCAGTCACCTGTCCTGTGACAGCTCTTTGCATATAGCATTTTCTGTCTTTTACTTTCAGTCTACTTGTATCTAAGGTGTGTCTTTTGGAAACTAGCTTTTTTATTTACATCTAGTGTGACATCCTCAGTGTTGTGAGGTATTTCACCCATTCAAAATTAGTTACTGCATTTATGTCTCCTGTACTTGTTTTCTATTGTTTTGTTCTTTTCTACTTTTGTATTGAGTGACTATTTCCTCATGTTTCAATTTCAATTTTTTCACTAGATATTTTTCAGTTATTTCATGGAAGCACTAATTATTTTAAAGATTTTATGCATACAAGAACTGGGGTGTAGGCCAGATGTGGGGGGTGGTGAGAGGATTCACCAGAGACAGAGTGGGCAGAACAGGCAGGACCACTGAAACCCACTGCTGAGGGGAGCAGCTGGCAAGACAGAGGTCTGCTATACCATGTGGGTCAGCTCCCTGCCTGGGGATGGCACTCAGGCTGTAGTGGCTGGTGATAGCTTGATAGTGTGGTTTTTTTTTTTTAAAGATTTATTTATTTATGCATAGAAGCACTGGGGTACAGGCCAGAATCGCAGGAGGTGAGAGGATTCACCGGAGACAGAGTGGGAGCAGAACAGGCAAATTAACCGAAACACACTGCTGAGGGGAGCAGCAGGTGGTGGGCAAGGCAGGAGAGCTCCGCTGTGTCATGTGGGTCATGTGGGTCAACTCCCTGGCCGGCGGCAGGGATCAAACTCATGCTACAGTGGCTGCATTTTGCTTCATAGTGCGTTGCTTAACCCATTGTGCCACCAGGGATGACCCGGATAGTGTGGGGTTTAACCCCTGCACCACCAGGGAGGCCCAAGCACTAATTATTTTAAAGCACTATTTGCTTTACCTGATGTAGTGGATACAGGCTGCTACTGGGAACAAAGGGAAAGGGAGCGAGATTTAAAAAAAAAAATGTTATTCACTGTCATTAATGCAGACCACATGTCCATGGATTTGTGTCTTGTAGATTTGATAGGATGATGGATGTCAGAGTTCTTTCCCTCCTGAAAGATAACCAGCTGAGCAGGGAGGGTGTATGTGGGTTTAGGTGACTAGGGATCAAAGATAAAGCAGGGGCCTATTTGGTAGCCCAGGAGATTAAGCACCACACTGTGAAGCATCCACAGCTACTGCAGCACGAGCTCAATCCCTGGCCAGGGAGGTGGCCCACTTGGCACAACAGACCTTTCCTGTCTCGCCTGCTTTCCCCTAAGCAGTGTATTTCAGTAGATCTGCCTGTTCTGCTACCCACTCTGTCTCTGGTAAATCCTCTCACCACCCCACACATTTGGCTTACACCCCAGTTCTTCCGTGCATAAATAAATCTTAGGGGAAAAAAAAAGCAAAGATGAGGCAAAAGGCCTACGAAGGGGAAAGTAAAATCATTTCAATAGAAATGAAATTTCAGTTAAATGAAGTACAGTTGCTCCTCAGTGTGGAATCGGATATGTGTATTCATGAAGTAAAGTCTGTCCACATGTGATTTTTCCTCCCCCACCCCCAAAGAAAAAAAAACTTTGATGTGCTGAGGAGATTCTAAAAGCGGCTAGTGTTGGGGTTTGTGAAGTGAGTGCCACTGGTGCCCAGGTGAGATGTGAAAAGGGGGTGGGCTAGAGATTTGGGGGCCAAAAAGTTTGTTTCTACAAGAGGATGATGGGTTGTACATGTCCTAATGCTCTTGACCGTTTGCTCTTTTATTTTTAAAGATTTATTTTTATGCATACAACAACTGGGGTGTAGGGTAAGGTGCTAGGGGTGAGAGAATTCACCAGATGCAGTGGGGAGCAGAACAGGCGGGTCTACTGAAATCCACTGCTGAAGGGAGCAGCGGGTGAGGCAGGAGAGGTCTGCTGCGCCAAGTGGGTCAGCTTCCTGGCCTACCAGCAAACTCAGGCCGCAGTGGTGATAGCTTGATAGCTCTGAGACTCAACCCTTGGCAGTCAGGACCAAAGTCAGAACTTAATCCTCCCTTCTCTAATCAAGGTCTTCAGGGATGCTTGTCTGGGCTTGTTCTCTTCTGTGCCAGTAAAGGAGAGAAAGAAGAAAAGAAATAACCTATTACTCATTTTAGTCCCACCTGTGAACTCAAGCCCTGCTAGTGACAACATGACCATGACGGGGGCTTAAACAGCATACTGATTTCGCAAGTGTAGGAGTCCAGGTTCAAGGAGTTGTTTTTCCTGGGCCGCTCTCCTTGGGTAGCAGCCAGCTCCCTTCCCTGAGTCCCACAGGCCCATCCTTCCTGCAGACCTGCCTCTCCTGAGCACCTCAGGCCTGTGGGAATAGAGCCGACCTTGTGACCTCACTTGGCAACCTTAATTAGTCATACTAACTCTTCAAAGGTGTGCTTTTTACTGTGTTCAACTTCTGCCTCATCAGTCGCTTGAGAAGCTTCTTAAGCCACTTTGACTAAACATCCTTGTCTTACCAGTCTAAAATTATAAGGAACTTTCTGGGGAGAGGCCATGTGAAATGTACACAACTTTCTAAGTTGGAGCCTGTTTTTTTTTTAAAAAGATTTATTTATGCATACAAGCACTGGGGTACAGGACAGAGGTGTGGGGGGGTGGTGAGGATTCACCACAGAGAGCGGGGAGCAGAACAGGCAAATCAACTGAAGTACACTGCTGAGGGGAGCAGCGGGCACAGCAGGAGAGGTCTGCTGTGCCATGTGGGTCCCCTCCCTTGCCAGCAGCAGGGATCGAACTTGGTGCTGCAGTGGCTGCAGTTTGCGTCATAGTGCGTTGCTTAACCCACTGAGCCACCAGGGAGGCCCTGGAGCCTGTTTTTAATCCAACAAAGTTGTATACTTTCTTTGACCTTATTGTACTTTTATGGGTGAGTCCACTATGAATCCCCATTCTGTCCTCCTACCTCTAATTCGAGATACTCCATACATGTGGAGCTAATTGTCTTTATTATTCTGACCTTTTTTTGTATTTCCATGTTAATTTTAGAATCAGTTTGTTAATTGAGAACTATAAATCTGTTGGGACTTTCACTGGGATTACATTGAATCAGTAGATAAATATTGATCATTGTTCTCTTTAACAATGCTTTCAAGTATTTGAACATGGTATTCTTATATGTCTTTGAGTTTGTAAGGAGTTGACTTTATGGTATTTTTTCCCTAATTGCCAATCTATTCATACATTGACCTTGTCTTCAGTAATGTATAATTTAATAGATATAAAAGATAATACAGATTGCTTTCGGATTTTCTAAGTAACATATGACTAGTAAGTTTCACGATTTTTTTTTTTTTTTAAGATTTATTAATTGGGGCTTCTGGCACAAGGGATTGAGCACCATACTGTGGGGTTTCCACAACCACTGCAGCACGAGTTCAATCCCTGGCCAGGGAGGGGACCCACATGGCGTAGCAGACCTCTCCTGCCTCACCCGCTGCTCCCCTCAGCAGTATATTTCAGTCCATTTGCTTCTTCTGTTCCCCACTCTGTCTGTGGTGAATCCTCTCACCCAGCACATCTCTGGCCTGTACCCCAGCTTTCTTGGTACAGGCCAGAGGTGTGTGTATTTGGTGGTGGGGCAGGGCGTTTTGAGAGAATTCACTAGAGACAGCAGGGAACAGAATAGGCAGATTGACGTGTACTGCTGAGAGTAGCAGCAGGTAAGGCAGGAGAGGTCTGTTGAACCACGTGGGTCACCTCCCTGGCTGAGGATCGAACTTAGGCTGCAGTGGCTGCGGATGCTCCCCTTGCACCACCAGGGAGGTCCCCAATTTCTTTTGGAATTCTTAACCCTGCTAGGATTTTCAGTGAAGTGATGAGTAGATGAAGTAATAATGACATCTTTGTTTTTTAGAGTCTGAAGCTTTGATGAATGAAAGAAGATTCTTTATTCTGAGCGTGGTATAGTTGTTCTTGTCATGAATAGGTATTAATTTTATCAAGAATGCTTGCATTTATTGAAATGACCATATGATTTTTTTTAAAAATTAGCATAATACAACTTTTTCAAATAATTCTGTGTTCCTAAAATAAATCCAGATTGGCTGTGGTGTGTTACCCATTTCCTACATTACTCTATTTGGTGTAGTATCCTTGTTTCTGAGATTGGGCTCTTAACTTTTCTTCTCGCAGCTTTTGTTACGATATCCTCAGTAAAGGAACTGTGAAATGTTCCCCCTTCTTACCCTTTGAAGGCTCTTTTAGTCGACAATTGAATTTTGGTTGAGGGTTTCTTCTGTAAGTGGTTGATAAGAATACTGTAGTTGTAAGAGAACAGTGAGGTGTAACCGCCAAACTCGTGACTGGTGCTTACAGCCAACTTGATGCTAGAAGGTGGAACCTTCCAGACTCCACCCACTGGAGGACCAATGGGGACTAGGGGCGGAGCTAGGGTTTTGCCAGTTGAACTGCTGGGGGCTTTGGCAGTTGAACTGTTGGGGCCTTTGGCAGTTGAACTGCTGGGGCTTTGGTGCAGGTGAGGGTATTCTTGGAGAACCTACCATCTTGCCACATGCAGCTTCATCTTGGACCTCTGTCTCTGCTAAATGGATGCTGCGAGGGGAAGGTAGATGGTATCTGGCCATATGCCATCCTGTAAATTACCTCTCGCCTCTCCCTTTTCTCCTTTGTGAATAAAGCCTGTTATAGTTGTTTTTCACCATGTGTCTGCTTTTAAGTCATGTCCTGTGTTCTTAAAGCTTATGGGTTATGGCCCATAACCCAGTCAACCCCAGTCTCCTGGATTTACTCCATTTTATTCAAGCTATAGGGGCATGACGTTTTCTTTGTACATAAATACTTAATTGTAGGTGTGCTTTAGAGATATTTGGTGTTCTTATGTTAGACTTGATAGTTTTTAGGTGTGTTTTCAAAGGAATTTTTCCATTCCTCCTAGAGTTTAAATGTATTTGGGGTAAAACTCAAAACTAATATGAATTGCTTTAATGTCAGTAGGGGCTTTTTCCAGTATTGCATTTTCTTTTTTATATTTTTTTCTTTTGCATTTTCTAGTGTATTTTTTTTTATATTTACTTGTATTTCAGAGACTGATTTTTATTGCTTTTGAAGAACCAACTTGTTGAGGCTATATTTTTGTATGTGTTTTAATTTTACTGTCTGAATTTATTTTCCTTGGGTTATTAACTGGTTAATATTCTCACTTGGAGTGCTGAATGCAGAGTTTTCCAGCCATCTATTTTATGTTATTACCCCACAGTCTTAGGTAAGCAATGGGAATGGGAACTTGTTATGGATTGGATTGTGTGATTCTGAACTGACAGGCTGCAGCCCCGACCTTCAATATGTGGCTGTATAGGGGTGGGTGAACTGATGTAATAGCACAGGTGTCATTTTTAAGTAGAGGAAGAGACATCCTATCTTTCTGCCTGAAAGTAAAGTGCATTTTTCTTATTGCTCCATTATTTAATGGCGGTTGTCTAGTTAGCTTTTTCTTTCCCTATAATTTCTAGATTAATTCCCCTGTGAATCAGTCTGAATTATTTTAACTCTTTGAAATGTGCTTATGGCTTGGCCACATGGTCAGTATAGGTAAAGCTTCCATGTACACTTGGAAAGTGTACCTGACAGCTGTTGGGTGTGCTATTAATACATTGCGTCAGGTTGGTTTGATTTTGTTAATTCTTTCTCTTCTGTGTTTAGTATGGTTCTGAATCTGTCCCATTTTAGATGTGTCAGGATACCTTTTGGTGAATGTAAATGATTTCAACCTTCTTTGAAGGTAGTTTGACACTCTGGATTACAACAATTTTTCCTTTAACACATTGACTTTACATCCAGGAATTTCTGAAAACATTTCACCTAAATACAAAAGCATACACGAATGCATAGCATAGCTTAGTTTGCAAGAGCACAAACTTAAATGATTAAAATTCTCTTTTAATAGAGCTTAGTTGAACTCTTACCTATTGAGGATGACTACAGTACTCTGCCTCATTTCAGTGACAACACTAATAAGATTGTCTAAAACTTTCCTTGACATTTTATCATTATAATATACTGGTCTATCATTTGCTCATGGGGATGGTTAAATAGTGATAAATCCACAAAGTGGAATGTGTTGCTGATGCTAAGGTAGGTGTATGTGTAGTAAGGTCAGAACTCCTAGATAAGGCGATAAAGTACAGGAAGAAAAAGTTGTGACGACCCAGGCAGACTTGGGCAATGTGTTTGTAGGATTCTGTTTGCTTCCGAAGATGAGCTTTTATTTACGTATTAGTGGTTGCTTATGTAGAGACATTTGGTGAAAGAAAAGGTTATAGACCTGGGAATTTGATGCTGGGATCGGACAGTGAGGGCTTTTTTCACTTATTCTAATTAGCAGAAGTTTTGTGGCTCAAGTAAGTAAAAGCGGAAAATAGTCGATGCTTAAATATGACAGAATACTAATTGCATTGTGTAGAATGAATTCTCTTAAAATACCATATTGATATTTACCATTTTTATTGTTGCTTTCTTCTTGCCCACATTAAAGGTGAGGTGTTGTCTAGTCTGAGTTTCTGGGATTTATGAAACTTTTTAACATAAAATCTTTTCCTTACAGATTCCTGACCTCCAGAACAACTGACTGCTAAATACTACTGCTACTTCCTGTTGACAATGAGTTGGAATATAAAACCAGGGCATGCCACCTTGCGACCCATATATCCCAAGAAACAGTCATCAACTTTTTTGGAGCAAGCTTTAAGAACCACACCGAACACAGCACCTCAAAGTTCTTTAAACCATCCTGGAAGTAACAAAGAAGCCTGTGCATTTCTCAGTAATCCAAATCCACTTTCACAGCCACAGGTCAACACCAGACATTATAAAACTCCTCAGCAGATGCCTCTTTCTGATATGTATAGTGAGACAGTTATGACCTCACAGACTTCAGTAGAAAGGATAACATACACAAATGTTAAAGGACCCAAACAACTCGATCACAACTTTCAAATTTCTCCAGGACTTACACAAAATGTCTGGTTAAACTCACCAGCGAGGAATTCTGTGCTCTCTCACACAGGCACTGCTGTAACCCATCAAACTGGCTTTGGAACAAATGCCCCCAGTTTGCATGCGCTACAGAATCAGTACATCACCTCTGACACCTATTCTGTGCAACTTCAAATGGTCCCCTCTAACTCTGTAAGGGTTCCTGTAACTTTCCAAGGAAATCAAAGACTTAACCCATCTTTACCACCCCAGGGTGATTGGGCCCAACAGCATGCAGCCAGTGGGTTGACTTATCCAGATCACAGACCACTTCCACAACAGTACAGTTATTCACGAAGTTGTTTGCAAGGTTCTGCTCATCAGAAACAAAATCCTATGCCATCAACATCATTACAACTTAAAAATAGTCATCCTCCAAGTTCTGCACTGACTTATGAGCCAAAGTTGATGGCACCTGCACCGTCATACCCATATACAGCAACTCAGGCTAACAAAAGACCCCCTCCTCCTTACGAATGCAGTTTCCCAAGACAGCCTTTGCAAAGTCCTCAGCATGTGGTTGCACACTCTACCATGGACGTGTCTCAGAGCCAAGAAACACACTTACCTGAACTGAGGAAAGACTTCTGTAGGAACTTTGAACAGCAGTGGCAAAACTTGAATGAAAATGCCAGGACACTTGGAAATTTCTGTAACTTGGAAGTAAATGCTAATGCCAGCCAGCCTTACAGTGAACCCGTTAGGTCTTCTGTGCCTGGTGTGCAGAGTCTCGCTCAAAACAATCAAGAGAAAAGAGTGGATTCTTGCAGCCTACCTTCAGCTCAAGTGCTGGACACAAGTGCCACAAAGGAAAAGCTAGTGAGGGACATTAAAACATTACTAGAAATAAAAAAGAAGTTTTCAGAACTTGCAAGGAAAATTAAAATTAATAAAGACCTTCTGATGGCAGCAGGTTGTAGTAAGACAACTAATGCCCCATACAGTGACTCAGCTCAACGTTCTGAATTAACTCTAAATAAACTTGCCAAATGCTACTCTCCACCACAGGTAATTCAAGTCAATACAGAGATGGTACAGGATAAGCCACCAACTGCAATGGAATCTACAGAACAAAACAGTAGAACACATCAGACCTTGAATTCCAACACCAGTTGCAGAAAGTTGAACCAAGATTTTATCAGTCCTCTCTGTGTGGAAAAATTGCAGGTGCCAGGCCAGTTTCATGACTTGCAAGGCCTGACTTCCTTAAAGACGGCAACTGTTCCAGCCACCCCAGCAACATCAGATAACAGCCAGTTTTCACCAGGAAACTCTGTCAATATTAAGCAAAGTGCACCAACAAATTTTGAAACTACTTCTCTTCCTCCATCCTTTGAGGAATCTGTTGCAAAGTATCGAAATAAACATCCTCTAATACTCAGTTTACTTGAAGCTGGAAATAAAACTCAGCAGAAATTATTAAAAGATGCTGATAAAATGCTTCAGGAA
Source organism: Galemys pyrenaicus (assembly GCA_019455555.1). NCBI lineage: Eukaryota > Metazoa > Chordata > Mammalia > Eulipotyphla > Talpidae > Galemys > Galemys pyrenaicus. The sequence goes on along the minus strand of JAGFMF010011800.1, from coordinate 1,040,877 downwards.
ACTAACCTATGTAGTATCGAAATTACTCCAAATACTCAAGTCACTGGTAACCAACAGAATATGAAAACCGTAGCAACTCCAAGTCCTTGTGTAAATGCCAAGATTCCAGACAACTCATTTTCTCTTCAACATAAATCCAAATCCCCAGCAACCGGGATGTCTTCTCAAAGTGAAGGTCAGTGTTCCATGGAATTGCTAGAAACATGTCTTTCTCTGTGGAAAAAACAACCTTCAGAACCCACAGAAGAGAAACAGCATAGTGACTCAAGGACACACAGAACAGCCTCTGGAATGTCAAGGGCTATGGAAATCCATGTTAAGAGTCCATTGCCAGTTGTGGGAAATTCTGAGACTAAGATGGTGAACAGCTTGCAAGAAACAGCGTTGCTGACAGTAGTACAGAACTATGATTCATCAAATGCAACAGTCACAAAGGGCACAGAGCTTCAGATTGCTGTAGTGTCCCCCTTAATTCTGTCAGATGTCAAAACATTGCCTGTCAAAGAAATGGCACCTGGGACGTTACCTGAAACAGTGTATCCTGTTATTAAGGAAGGAAGTGTTTGTAGCTTACAAAACCCGCTGGCAGAAGACAAACAAGAGACTGCTACTTTGAAAGTTAATGACCCAGTAGCAAGCACAACACCAAGCTCCAAAATTTTCCCATTGATTCAGAATGAAAAACAAACAGAGTCAGCAAATGTTATTTCAGAAGACACGCCTAGTCCAGATCAAAGGAAGTACATAAAAGCAGAACCGGACAGCCACTATCCTGTGACCAGTGTACTTCCCTCCTTTGGGTCAAGGGGTGGGGATGTCTTACAAATAGATAGCATCTGTTCTCTTGTGGAAGGTGACATATCTTATAATTCCCAAATTGCAAAGATATTCAGTGTACCCCCTTTGCAAAAGGTCGAGCCACAGAAACCCCTACCTAGTCACCAAGTAGTTAGTGGTAGACAGCAAAAAGAACAACTGGAGGATGTCATTGAGGAAAAAGACTTTGATTTTGAAAAGGGTAATTTTGAAGGAGGCACAGGTATTTCACATGAAATAACAGATGACTCCAAGTCACCCTGTCCTGAATCATCCTCTTTAAAGTATGTTGAAACAAAGAGTGAAATTCTAGAGCAAGGTAGTTTAGAGCACGTCCCTACTGAGGGCACTGGTGACCACAGGTGCCCCTCAGCTGTTCCTCGGAAGGGTGGTCTCCCTCAGGAGATGGACACGCCCTGCAGCGACACTGCCCAGGATCCAGCGGGCAGTGAACGTCTTGAGGAGAGCACCTCTGTCTCATACCTACATGACCAGTTGTCGGAACTATTAAGAGAGTTTCCCTTTGGTATTGAAGCTATGAATACACGCAAGGGTTCTGTGCCCCAAGTAAAAAATGATATCTCAAAAGATCAAACTTGTGAGAAAAGTGCCTGTGACTCCAAAGACTCAACAGACCAAATACAAATTACAGTTTTAAGTAAAGAACAAATGAGAGAATTATTTCCTGAACAGGATGATCAGCCTCATGAGGCACAAACTACAGAACCTCAAAAAGAGGTGCCTGTCTCCAAAGAAGGAAGCCAGAGTGTCCCACAAGCTCATGGTGTGGATGGAGACAGTTCTGATTGTATAATAGTGGAACCTGAGAAAGATGATGTTCGCTGCTGTGCACTGGGGTGGCTCTCTGTGGTCTACAAAGGAATTCCCCGGTGCCAATGTCATCCCATCAAGAACTCAACTTCAGAGAAAGAAGAAGAGAAAGCTCGATGTTCTCCTTTGGAGACCAAGGACTGTAAACCAGGAGACAGAAACTCTGACCAAGCTGTTCCTGTTGAAGCTAATGGTCCTCCGGATAACAATCAAAAGATTTCTGTCTCTCTTCCCGCCAGGAAAAACGAACTTTCTGAAATAGAGCAGGGCAAGAGCATAAAACAGCAGTCTAAAACAAAGCATAATGACTCAGTAAGGACAAAACAAGATGTATCAGGCCAGTTGAAAAGTGATAGGAAAAAAGACTCGAAAAGTCACAAAAGTGGAAAATTGCATTTTCACGAGATCACCTTCCACTCCAGTCATAAAGTGACAAAACTTTCTCAAGAGAAACTACAGAAGAAACACACAGCACCAAACTCACACCTAGTACAAGCAAAGGGAGGGGTTTTGATGAATAAAGAGCCACACAGGAAGACAACAGTTTCTCTGGCACCGCAAGTGTCATCAGAGGACAGGACATTGAAGGCAAAAGTCGGTGACTCCGGCCAAAAACGGGACAAAAGGAAGTTAGATGAAGATATCATGCTTGATTCAGTGACAAAGAAAAAGAAACACGAACATGAGCAGCAAAGTAAAAATGTGACAAGTGGCCTGTCGAAATCATGTCATCCTTTGTCCATGTCCAGCGAGAGAGTCAGTGTTAAAGAGAAAACAATACCGAATGTTAAGACCTCAAGCTCTACAGAGAGTTCCCCTAAAATGAATAGGCTTGTAACAGCAGAATGTATCCAAAGGCAAAAGAATAAGGAAGCAATGGGTGTGAAAATGTCAAAGAAAAAGTATGTGAAAAGTAGGTCTCGTGATTATCAAATAATGAGGTCCAGTAAGCTCGCATTGCGAGTAGCGGGCCCTGGGAAGTCAGGCATGAGACACAGCAGTGGCAGTGGACAGACTTCTAAAGAGCCGTCAAATGTTTGCACCAGCCTTAGCAAAAACTTCAAGATCCACCATTCCGAGGAATCGAAAACATACATTTCAAAAAGTATTAAAGGAGCAGTTGGTGGGAAGTCATCTGATAAAATGTGGATCGATAAAATCAAAACAGACAAAAATGTCAGTGGCATGAACGGTGAAGGCGTGTTTGGCCAGATGTCTTCCCATGCAAAGGATCAACGGAAGCGGTACCTGAACAGAGTCGCCTTTAGGTGCACTGAACGGGAAAGCATCTGTCTCACAAAATTGGACAGTTCGCCCAGGAAGCTCGGGAAGGAGAAAGAAAGACTGGAAAGTAAACCTAAGAACTTTTTGCCTGGGAAAGAGACCTCAGAAAGTCGAAGCATGCTAGAGTTTAAGCTGTGCCCGGACAGTATGATGAAGAATGCCAGCCCTGCGGAAGACCGGAAGGACCTGAAGCTCTGTCCCAGGAAGGAGCAGGCGCCCGTGCAAGGTGCGGTATGGGTGTTTTGATGATGTCCGTGTGCCTTGTGGGTGGCACCTGGCCATCAGGGTAGCTAGGAACCATGTGACTGTCTTACAAAGGTGACATTGTACGGAGAAGCCCACATTGCAGAAAGATTTGGTGCTGAATTAGAGAAAGTTTCATGTGTACATGGTTTTGTCTGTTCTCACAATTTCAAAGCCCCATATGTATGAAATTTTCGGGCTGAATACAAGGAGATATGTAATGATGGCTAGTGAAATCTTTTCATACTTAACTGAAAAGGTTGGGCCTGCCATTGAATCTGTTATGAGGTCCTGGTGGTGACCTAGTCTGCTCATGCTGTGGACAGCTGGCCATTGTCCAGTTCCTGAGCCCAGATAATAGGTGTGCTAGTCAGTTAGCTGAGCAGATTCTCAGTGTAGTGCAGGAAGGAAACGGAATGAACAGCTAAGTATCTGTGCCCTAAGGAAACGTAGGGATTGTGGCTTCATATGTTAGCCATTATGCTGAGAAACCCAGAAAACTAACAAAATTGAATGAGACCACCCACTCCGGTGCTTTCAGTTTATCATCCCTCAGGATGGGTGAGCCAGCTGCATATGTGGTCACACTTCATTGGATAGAGGTAGTAATGCACAGTCAAATATCAACAGTATTAAAATGTCTGTAAAGTCTTGGTGAATTTGCCTGGTCCTTAACAGCTGGATTCTTCAAATCTGATCATAAGTGTAGGGGCACATGGGAACACCAGGGTGGTGTAAGTGGGGACAGCTTCATCTCTGCCCCTAGCACTTCCATGTATGATCTGTCCAAATGGGGAGAAACACAACTAATTGCATACTGAAGAGAAACCTTTAAAACAGCTCATTTTTCAAATTATGTGCTGTTCGGGGACTTAAAAGCGTTTTTTCCAGCGGGCCCCCCCCCCTTTTTTTTGTTCTTTGTGAATAGTACTAATGCCTTGTAAAGTTTCTCTTAGGCTGACATGATTTTCCTTCATTGTAGTACTAAAAGAAATGTGTAGCAATATGTAGAGATCTTAAAATGAATATTTACATAGTTTCAGGAATAAAAAGTACAAAAGAAGACTGGTTAAAATGTGTAACTGAGGAGAAAAGGATGCCGGAAGCCAATGAAGACTTAGGTAAAACCATCTATTTAAGTTTTTATCTTACTTATGTGGTGCTCGGTCACAAGCTGGGTTTTTTCCTGAATTAAGGTGAAGCACGGTTTGATCCTTGTTTGTTTTTTAATATTCGGTGTTTGTGCTGGGCTCCCATCTACTCTGTTAGGTTATGGAAGGGACTCACGGATCTCCTTTTCAAAAGATAACACAGTGGGATTTGTTTAGGGAGTCGTGTGGCTTTTCTTTGTTGGTCTAGACAGCAAACTCTAGGCTATGTAGGTGATAAGGACTCTTAAACACTCAGCCCTGGAATTGAGGTAAGACGTGACCATACGCTATTGAATGAACATGGACTGTGTTTCAGGGGACCTTGGCCCAGACTGGCCATGGGTTGGGCTTGACCTACAGGCCGTACTCTGTGCCAACCTGACTTTGGGTGATTTGTAGGTTAATTCATCTAATTACCAAAACAGGATAGAGAAATATGTACCCACCTTATTAGTGAGCTTTGAGATCATTGAGAAGAGTGACTTGACTAGACAATGAATAGATCCTTGATCCTGGTTCCCTTTTTTCAGAGTTCACTATAAGTTGAGTTATTTTAATGGTAAGAGCTGGGTGTTTCAAGTAGGTTGTTTCTTGTAGGCATGGTATTTGGGCTGAGGGCCCAAATAGAAAATCCTGAAAATTTCAGTGTCTGATTTAATTCATGGAACGAATGTATTTTGCTTTGCGGCCTCCAGAATGGTGTTCTGGAGTTTTTTAACCTTGGTTTTGATTACATGAACCTGCAGTCAAGGGTTTACTGTTGGCCTGGAAATGAAGAGGCGCTTATTTTTAAAAAGAGAATGTGTGAGAAGCGTTGAGGGCTCTAGACATGCACATAAGCAGGTGAAAAGATGGAAAAATATTCTAATGTTGACACAGGAAGTCAAAAAAGAGAGATAAGATGGATCTGGAGATCGGTCCTCATAAATAGAGAGAGACAGATCATTCGTGAAGGTAGTGAGGCATGCTTGGAGCCTGGAGATGAACATAGGAGACCCTTCACAACTGGAGGCTCAGGTAGCCTGAGCAGCATGCAGAAAAAAAGCCAGGGCAGAGCTAAACGAGACCCCCAGTGGGGGAAAGAAGAGGGGAGAAGCAGCCTATGGAATCCACCTCAATGTTAGGGTGGAAGAGGATGGAAAGCAGCAGAAAGACCGTCCCACCCCAGTCATCAGTAGTTTTGAGAATGGAGAAGAATTGAGATGGCCCAGGCAGTAAGCAGTGAAACCCAGTGCTGTGCGGGCAGAAGTGGCTAGAGCTGGGTGTTCTGAACAGGTGCTGAACAGGTGCTGAACATCTAGAAACAGGAGCAGGAAAGCTGAGCCTAGCAAAGGCGGGGAGTGAGGAGACTGCAACGGCCAGTGCCCTAAGGAAGCCCTCTTCGCGTGCCTGGTGCCCAGCTCCCAGCAACCAGCATGTAAAAAGCACCCACCTGCTCGCTGGAACCGGCCACTGTCTCTTTATACTGCTGGTTCACAGAACTGCTAAGAAACTCACATTGGTGAGTTTGCAGCGTTTGGGGGTTTTGTTGAGAGTAAATCTAAGAGGAGCAGAACAGCCCTGAGCAGTGAAGATGAAGACAATTGTAGAAAACACGCACAAGAGCAAGACATCCTGAGGGCATGGGGCGCCTTAGGTGGTCAGGTGGGCAGCACCAAGACCTGGTGTCTGTTCCAGAGAAGAAGGCACCTTCCCTTGTTTTGACTGATTGTATATTGATCAGTCACCAGTCAGAGGTGAATGGAGTCAGTGTTTTCTGTCTCCTTAGACAAGAATGTTTTGAGTTAACTTTTGCTCTACGTTTATTGCAGAGAAGGACATGTGTCCTCCTCATTTTGGGTGATGATATATTGGTCACTCACCAGAAGGGTAATAAAGTCAATAACATTTTTGTTTCCTTAGACAATAATGTTTTGGCTAATTCAAGACACTCCAAAAGAAGCTTCAGTGCAGATGGCTTTGACACAGAAAATCCAGTAAAGGATTCAAAAGCAATGTTTCAAACCTACAAAAAGATGTACATGGAGAAGAGAAGCAGAAGCCTTGGTAGCAGTCCCTTAAAATAATTTGGAGACTTTAATTCATCTGCTCATTCTGGAATTGCCCCCCACATAATTTCTGGCATTTTGCTCTTCAGACTATTTACCTGGGAATACTCAAGAGTTTGGCTACCACTTGGGTTGTGTATATCACTGAAATTATTTTATTAAAATGTTGTGAGAATCTTATTTGTGAGTAGCAACTATAAGAAATGATTACTGTTTATCAGAGACACAGTAAAGTGTTGAGTTTCATTATGGCTGACCCAGTTTGTTATCATTTAAAGGGAATTTTTAACACAAGTCTTATTTTGAAATGCTAACTGTCCATCCTAAGGGAGCCTCTCCTTGAGATAAAGGCCATTTCTTTTCTCTGGGACTGTAAATGTATTTTTATTTCATTAAAAGTTACTAGCAAAGCTTATTTTTCAAAATGCTCACTGTGAATGTCAAAAAATATTCTTAAGTATTTTGTACTTGTAAACTTTTTGTCAGAAGTCTTGTTTTATACTTGTTATGCGAAACACAATTTTGGATAATGTTTAAACATTACTTTTCATACTTGAAATAAACATTTATTTTTTACAAAAAAGAATACAATCATACTGGTGTGGTTTGTGCTTGATTCCCTGTCCTTCCAACACTGACACTTTAGGGTAGCTAATTTTCAAAGAAGAAATGTTAAGCTGTCACAAGCAAACATTTTCAGGTTTCCTTCAGAACAAAAATTTACAAGGGTTTAGGAAATTGCAGGAAAGCACAGAAGATAAGAGCCATGTGCCTGTTTAATGGATGTAGTTTAAATTTGCTTTTGTGAGTATTAACATAGACTGAGCTATATACGTCAAAGCCTATTGTGATGGTAACTCCTTTGTATTCTATGACATCTCAAGTAAAATGCATTTGGAATTCAATGGATGACTTCTCACAAATGTGGCCTCTCCTGTGGGAAAAGCATCTCTGCTTGTCTGAAGTATTGGGATGATTTCATGTCAAGATTTAGTGATCCGTGAGGCCATGAGCACTGAAGCACCAGTCCAGAGAGTCCAGGCTCAGTGTCCAGAGAGCCCAGTCTTTGTGACACCAGCCATGGAGGTCTTCACTACAGAGAACTCTTAGAATGAATTATACACATGAATGCTTTTGATAAAGCAGAACTATTTACTAAGACCCACTGGTGAACCCATTCTTTAAATTTGCAAAGTGATGAAATAGCAAGCACATGTGAAAAACTGCCTCATGCATTCCAGAAGAATCTGAAGCAGAAAGAGACAAAACAGCCCAGTTGGTTTAACTGACTTAAACTAGGCCCATTACTTGATAGAGCATCAGCATGTTTTTTTTTCTCAAATTACATTGCAGTTCAAGGAAAATAAATTTGCTGTTGATGTTTTCCGCTTTCCAAGAAAAATGAGGACCTTGGAAGATTTGAATTGAGGTCCCGAACTTGGTATTTCCCTACTACCTAGACATTCAATCAGTTTGATGGGACTATTCCAAATGTTATTTTGATACGTGCTGCATGTGTCGGCATTTGGAAGATCTGCATAGGTTGGTGAAACAATACTTTCTGATGACCAGTGCATCCTGAGTCCATCTATTTAGAACATCAGGTAGATCCACTTGAGTTCAGAATAAGCCAAAAGTGCCTTATAGTTTAAGCTGTCATATTGCAACCAACCATTCTGTACAGTGTCAAAGAAGACTGATTATCTGAAAAGGCTGCCAGGACATTTTTCCATTATGTTAAAAGCTGTGTATCCAACGCCAGATTCCTTCATGTACTTCAAGATGGTGGTGTGCAGTATCAGGTAGATGTATAAATTGCATTCAAGTGTTCATTGAAAGAGATGCAAATTGTGAAACCGCTAAAAATTTTTGTTTCGCTGAATTCTTCATAAGATGTTATATAATCATGAAATTGGTTTATTTTTGTATGAAAAATTTACTGGATTTTTCTTCAACTTCCCATGCAATAAAATCTAACACTGTCTTGAGATTACTCAATGAATTATAGTGATGATCAGCAACAAGGACAGTTAGAGATATGTGTTCAGTCTTGCTTCACTGCCACAAAAATAAGTTGTACAAGGCATTTTATAAAAGGCAAAAAAGATCTTTTGATCGCCATAATCCAGAGAGTATTGTGCAAAAGCACTTAGAATTGCATAGAAGTAAATGAATTATCATTCTGACATGTTAAATAGCTATTATTTTTACACTTTGTGTGTGACATTTACATGTTAAGATGAATCTTAACATGTGCCAATAGATATTTTTTGACAATAACTTCAAAAACTGAAACAACAGAAGATTTTGCTTTAGCTATTGAGATAATTCAAAGGTTTTCAGACTTTTAAAAAGTGTTTATGACCCAGTGCAGTAATTGGATTACTTTATGTATAAGTATTGAAGGTGAGCCCCTCAATGAAGATCCAGGAAAAGGCCACTGAAAACAGCAACAAACAAGTGAAAGATCAAAGATGAAATCAGCCAACAGCCTTCTGAAGAAAACTACAGACAAAAAGCAATGATAAATGAAGTCTAGAGAAAAAAATACAGCAACAGATTCACCTGCATGGTTACATGTGTATGTCATCTTAGATATACCTTATTTCATAGAATTAAATCTGCAAGCATTAGATACCTAGGTTTGAAAATCTGTGTAAAGCACAGTGCTATTATAGAAGCTGCAAAGATTAAAATATTCTTAGGAACTATAGAAGATGAAGAAAAGCAAGTGTGCAAATGTCATTACAGGAGATCAAAAGAGAGATTGTCAACAATTACTTCAAATGTTTTCTTACTTCCCAAAGTCCTGGAACCTTACACAGCCAGGTCAGTTTATGTCTATCTTGATAAAAGTGGTCAGGACTAATTCTACTGGTCTTACCAACTAATTCTTGAGATTCTGAAGGGTTCAAAAGTAGAAACACAGATACTGTTACTTTGTTACTGAGTCTACATGTCAAGAGGAAGACGTTTAAAGACGTTCTTGTGACTTTAGATATTAAAAATTAATCTTCTATTCAAAGTTCTCCGGTGTTATGTTTAGACTGCAGAGAATAGCACTTAAACTGTATTCTTAATTGAAGAGTAGTATGTCCAGACAGTGCCAGAACCATCAAGGCTCAGAAATCTCCAAGATAATAAAGGAAGCTTGGATGGTGGGTTTTTTATTTTAAAAGTAAGAAGCCCTAAATGAATGAATGCACCTTTAAAAAAGAAAGCATTGCTAGAGGGCCCGCCCTGGTGGCGAAGTGGGTTAAGCAACGCACTATGAAGCAAACTGCAGCCACTGCAGCACGAGTTTGATCCCTGCCGCCGGCCAGGGAGGGGACCCACATGGCGTAGCAGACCTCTCCTGCCTCGTCCACTGCTCCCCTCAGCAGTGTGTTTCTGTCAATCTGCCTGTTCTGTGTCCTGCTCTGTCTGGTGGATTCTCCACCCCCACATCTCTGGCCTGTACCCCAGTGCTTGTATGCATAAATAAATAAATCTTTTATTAAAAAAAAAAAAAGCATTGCTAGATAGGTTAAGTAACACACTATGAAGCAAACGGCAGCCACCGGCCAGGGAGGGGACCCACATGGTGCAGCAGACCTCTCCTGCCTCGTCCGCTGCTTCCCCTCAGCAGTGTATTTTGGTTGATCTGCCGGTCCTGCTCCCCACTCTGTCTCTGATGATGCTTTTAAAAAAGCATTTATGGGGAAGGTTAAGAATGATAGATGCTAATAGCAATTTTTAAGGAAAATTTTATTGAAGTTTTCTAAGTTGCATCGTTAACCATTTTCACCACTGTCAAAATACATCCTTGATAAAATAAACCCCTCTCACACTCTTCCACCTTCTCTGTTAACCATTAATTTGGTTTTAGAGTCTGAAAGTTTGTGTTTTACTTAGTTCATTTATGTACTTTCACATGAGTGAAAGCATGTGGTGTTTGTTTTTCCCCATCTGACTTGTTTAACCAAGCATAATTCCCTCTACATTCATCTGATTTGAATGGTATCTTTGCTTTCTGGTAAATACCAAAAAGTGGACTGAGTCGTGGAATTTTTATTTTTAACTTTTTGAAGACACTTTGTACTGTTTTTCATAATAGCTGCACCAGTTGACACTCCCACTAGCAGTATATGATTACCCCCTCTCTCCACAACCTCTTCAACACTTGCTTTTTATAATAGCCATTCTCACAGGTGTGAAGTGATAACTGAAAACTACAACATGTGGGAAGAAATTGTTGCTGAAGAAACATGTATTTACATGGATTGGAAGAATTAATACTGTTAAAATTGCCACATTACAGGGCCTCCCTGGTGGCGCAGTGGGTTGGGCGGCGCACTATGAAGCAAACCGCAACCACTGCAGCACGAGTTCGATCCCTGCTGCCGGCCAGGGAGGGGACCCACATGGTGCAGCAGACCTCTCCTGCTGT
>JAGFMF010011800.1:984024-1011407 GCA_019455555.1 Galemys pyrenaicus | reverse complement strand
GCAGTGGGCACAGCAGGAGAGGTCTGCTGTGCCATGTGGGTCCCCTCCCTGGCCGGCAGCAGGGATCGAACTCGTGCTGCAGTGGCTGAGGTTTGCTTCCTAGTGCGCTGCTTAACCCACTGCGCCACCAGGGAGGCCCTATTTTCTCATTCTTTAAGCTGCCTTTTCATTTGCTGATTATTTCCTTTGCTGCACTGAAACTTGTTGTTTTGATCTAGTCCCACTTGTTTATTTTTACTTTTGTTGCCCGTGTTTCTGGAGCTAATTAAAAATAACCATTGCCAAGACTACTATCAAGAAGCTTTTGCCCTGCATTTTCTTCCAGGAGTTTTATTACAGTTTAGAGTCTCACCTTAAGTCTTTAATCCATTTTGAGTTGGTTTTTATATATGGTGTGAGGTAGGGGTCTAATTAAATTATTTTGCATGTGACTGTCCAGTTTTCCCAACTTCATTTACTGAAGAGACTCTCCTTTCCCCTTTGTGTTTATTTGGCATCTTTGTCCAAAATTGGATGACCCTATGTGTGTATGTGTTTATTTCTAGGGTTGTTTATACTACCTGTCTATTTTTATGCTATTACCACACTGTCAAATTTACTATCACTTTGTAATATAGTTTGAAGTTAGCACATTTCTCTGGCTTTGCTCTTGTTCAAGATTGCGTTGACTATTTGGGTTTTTTTTTTTTTTCCTGTGAAACAAGTCATTGAAAGGTTATTAGGAATCACATTAAATCTGTAGATCGCTTTGGGTAGAATGGGCATCTGATAAGTGACTTATCCCCAAATATGTAAGTAAATCACTCAATAGCACAAAATAAAACCTCCAATAACTTGATTTTACAATGACTAGAAGACCTGAATAAACATTTTTCCAAAAGAGACTTCCATGTGGCTAACAGGTACATTAAAATGTGCTCAAATTGCTAATCACCAGGAAATGCTGATCAAAACACAATGAACTAGCATCTCACACCTGTTAGGGTAGCTATTAACAAAGAGAAAATAAGTAATTATTATTGGAAAAGATGTGGAAAAAAGGGAAACTTGTCCACTGTTGGTGGGAATATCAATTGGATAGACAACATGGAAACCAGGAATGGAGATTCCTCAAAAAAATAAAAATGTAACTACCATGTGATCCAGTAATTCTATTTCCCTTCCAATCATCTGAAGGAAAAGAAATCATCTCAAAGAGATACCTGTGTCCTAATGCTCACTGCACCATTATTCACAACAGTCAAGGACATGAAATATACTAAGTGTCCATCACTGGATGTATGGATATGTAGATACCTATAGTGGAACATTAGCCTGGAAAAGGAAGGAAATCCCACCTTTTGTGATAACTGGAGGACATGATGCTAATTAAAGCAAACCAAACCCAGAAAGGCGTGTGTCGCTTGATGTCTCATACATGTGGAATCTAAACCAAAAGTGAAGTGAACTCATAGGAACAGAGTAGGATGGTGGTTATCAGGGGCTCATGAGGTTGGGGAGGAGGGAAGAGGCTGGTCCGGGGTGCAAGCTGTTGGTTACATGAATAGTTTTGGAGACCAACATGAACTACAGTTAATGGCCACATCTTGTACACTTTAAATTTCCTAAGAGGGTGGATCTCAGGTGTTTTCACCACAAGTAAAGAAAAAGGTAACTGCGTGAAGGAATGGATATGTAACTGATAGTGGCCATCACTTCACAGTGTAGACATCACAAAAAACACTTAGCCCATGTTAAATATATACTATTTATTTCAATAATATCTCAATAAAGCTAGAAAAAAGAAGTGAGCAGAGAGTAAAAGTAAATGTAACTTTACTACTGGTTTAAAAAAAAAAAGGAATTTGTATGTCTGGGACAACCTTATAGAATAGACATAAATTACCCCTCCACATATGCACACATAAGAATCCTTGTGAAAATCAGCTACTTTCCTCTTCATGGCTGAGTTACAAAGGAAGAAGCTATCAGAGATGGCAGGCTAACTAAGTCTTCTGAAAACCCAGGATTCCAGTGTTTGATCCCATTAAGTCATGAAGTTTAAATGTAGGTTCAACTTTTGTTTAGAGGGAAGGCTCAGCATTACCTGGGGGGACCCGGATCACTCATCCACACAGATGACTGACTAAGTCTTAGCTCCCTGGGGACCAGTGTGATCACCTGAGAATGGTGTGGGGGGTCTCAAGCAGTTCACTATAGGACCCTCTACCTGCAAGAGGCTATTCCTGAGGGACTGATACACAGAATTTCCTCCATGATCTCTTATATCACCAGACCTCTGGCATTGTTTGCAAAATTAGAGGATTTATTAAAGCAAATGGAGCTAGGCTCAGTAGACTTGACTTTGCCCTTCTAGCTCCCACCCTTGTCTCACTGAGGAACATGTCCAGCCTGCGGGAAGATGTTCTGCATTCCTTTTCTCAACACTTGCCAGCCGTGACCTAAGCAGTACCTCCCTTTGCAGGCCAGTGGCTAAGGTAGCCTGCTTGTTGTTGAAGGCAGGGTTCTGGCGCTCTTGGCTATGGACAGTTAACCTGTCAGGCCCCATGATGTGGGAGAATGACTGGTATAGCAGTTGCAACCACCCTGTATATCTGCCCGTTGTGCCATGGCCCATGCTCCCATAAAGAGCTGCATGGAAACTTCTGGCCACCTGATTATGGGTGAGTTGTTCTTAACATAAATAGAGAAAATGGGCCGAGAGGTTCTGCCTCACTGTGTGTAGCGAGGTCTGCCTACTGTTGCTTTAGTGTTCATATATATATATATCTCCATGTTTTTCTTACCTATTGGTCAGTATGTTTTTCTCACCTATTTACTCATCCATCCATCCATCCATCCACCATCCATTATTCATTCACCTGTCTGCACTGTGCAAATCTATTTTTGAATATACTATATATTAATTTCCCCCATAATCTCTTTTATCAAGAGTAAACTTTTAATGCAGCATGTTACCTTCTTTTATAAAAATATTTATTTATGCATACAAAAACTGGGGCACATGCCAGAGGCGTGGGAGGTGAGAGGATTCACCAGAAACAGAGTGGGGAACAGAGCAGGCAGATTGATAGAAATACACTGCTGAGGGGAGCAGTGGGTAAGACAGGAGAGGTCTGCTGTGCCAGGTGGGTCAACTCGATCTGGTTGAGATTGAACTCATGCTGCAGTAGATAGCTTCATAGTGCTGCGACGTATCCCTTTGCTCCACCAGGGAGGCTCCCATGTTACCTCCTTAATGGCATTTTTATAAAATGACAACTAGTTTACAACTATGTAAGTTTTAGGTGTAGGGTTTCTTACCTCAGCAACTGATATATTATCCTTCACCCAGAAAAAAGAACCTTCTTATACTGTTGGAATATAGACTGGTTCAGTCCCTATGGAAAGCCATGTGGAGGTTCTCCAAAAGACTAAAAATGGATCTGCCATATGATCCAGCAATTCCAGTCCTAGGAATCTACCCAAAGAACCAAAGACACTAATTTGTAAGGAAACCTGTACTTCTATGTTTATTGCAGCACTATTTATAGTAGCTAAGATAAGGAAACAACTTAAATGCTCAAAAATTGGTGAATGGGTCAGAAAGATATGCTATATATACAATATATTACTCATCGTTCATAAGAGATAAATTCATGCCATTTGCAGCGACATGAACAGAGCTAGAAGGGATGATGCTAAGTGAAATAAGGCAGGAGGAGAAAGATAAATACCAGATGGTGTCACTTGTATGTGAAATATAGAGAAACCAAACAAAAGGTCAAAGACAAACTTTAAAACCAACCCTTGAAGGGCCTCCCCAGGGTGCAAGGGGTTGAGTGCAGCACTGTGGGGCTTCTGTAGCCACTGCAGTGTGAGTTCCATCCCCTGCCAGGGAGGGGACCCACATGGCACAGCAGACCTCTCCTGCCTCGCCTGCTGCCTCATCAGTGTATTTCATTGGATCCGCCTGTTCTGCTCCCCACTCTGTCTCTGGTGAATCCTCTCACTCTCTGCACCTCTGGCCTGTATCTCAGCTCTTGGATGCATAAATAAATAAAATATTTTTAAAAAATAAAGCCAACCCTTGAAAACTGATGGTAGATCTGAGGCATCCAAGCGGAGGTAGGGAGAAAGGTAGGATTGAGAACAGGTGGGAGAGAGCTATAAAGACCACACCTAAGGGGAGAAACCCCATATTGTCAACATCTGACCAAAGACGTAAAACAATGGTTCTTCATTGAACAAAGGAAATAAATAGATCCATGACCCCACAGCCATCACCGTCGCCAACAGCAGCCCATCCCTCCTCTTGTCCCACATCCCCTTCCTTCTGGTAACCACCCCTCCGTGGTTAGAATCTGTGGGTTTGGTTTTGTTTTGTTCATTTGTTTGCTTTGTGTCTTTATATTCCACAAAGCAATATATATTCCACAGCTCAGTGGACTAGAATTGAGCATCTACAAATGAAACCATATTTATACAGTATAAGCAATTTATGACAAAGGAACTAAGAGCATACAATGGGAAAAGAGGGAAGTCTATTCAATACCACAATCCTGGTGAAATCAGAGAACTCCATGCCAAAGAACGAAACCAGACCGCCACCTCAAATCAAAATGGATTAAAGACTTGGCTATAAAACTTGACACCGTCAAATACACAGTGGGGAATGTAGGTGAAAACCCTTTGGCTTTAGTGCCTGGTTCATTTCTCCACATGCGAGTGAGTTGTAGGGATTTTGCCTTTTCCGTCTCACTTCACTCAGCATCGCACCCTCCAGGCCCTTCTGTGCTGACCCAAACATCTTGTCTGTCCTCAGCCAACAGGTGTGGGGCCTGGCCCTGGGGCATGCATGGCTCTGAGCATCCCACCTGGGCAGGTGCACCTTGACCTGTACTGCCCATGTCTGACAGGGAGTCCAGGCTCTCAGGGCTTGGGGTCCTCACCCTTTTCAGGAACCAGGACCTGAGTAGAAGCTGTGTGGCTGCCCTGTCCTTGCTCTGCTCCCTGGCCCTCAGGACACTACGTTTCCTGCTCCAGGCTCTCAGGTTGCTCTCCCCTGGCCAGGTAGAGCCAACTGTTTTTCCTTTGACTTTCTCCTCAAGCCTCACCTCTGCTAAGGCTCTACCTCCCCCAGCCAGCCTGTCTTCCTTTGGCAGTCCCCCTCTCTCATCTTTTCTTTTAAGATTTATTTATTTATACATACAAGAAATGGGGTATAGACCAGAGGTATGGGGGATGAGAAGATTCACCAGAGATAGAGCGGGGAGCAGAATAGGCAGATCAACTAAAATCCACTGCTGAGGGGAGCAGTGGGCGAGGCAGGAGAGGTCTGCTGCGCCATGTGGGCCAGCTCCCTGGCCAGGGATTGAACTCATGCTGCAGTGGCCGCAGATGCTTCATAGTGTGGAGCTTAACCCCTTGCACTACAGGGAGGCCCAGTACCCCTCCTTTATTTCCTTTGGAGGCACCATTTTTTTTCTCTATTGCTCTTAAAGCAACATGTCTTCCTGGTTCAGTTTTCGTGGCCCTTTCCTCCGCAGGAGATAAGCTTGGCAAGGGCTGAAGCCTTTCCTTGTTCATCCCATCTGCCCTGCACCAAGTTGTTTAATAAATATTTGCTGAATCAATAACTCAAGTGTGATGGGGCAACTTAAACCCTCATCTGGGTTCCTGCATTAAACTGGAGGAGTTTCCCCTGTCGAGTGGAGTCCTCACCAGGCTGTGAAACAAAATTCAAGTGTTTCTTTGGCATTAAGAAATCGTGCTTGGGCTCACAGTTCAAGACAGCCCTGGACAGTGTCATGAGAGGCGATTTCTAACTGGGCTTTTATTTTTTTTAAGGATTTATTTTATTTATGTATGCATACAAGAACTGGGGTACAGGCCAGAAGTGCTGGGGGTGACAGGAGTTACTAGAGACAGAGTAGGGAGCAGAACAGGTGGATCTACTGAAATCCACTGCTGAGGGGAGCAGCAGGCAAGGCAGGAGAGGTCTGCTACACCATGTGGGTCAGCCCCCTGGCCAGGGATCGGGATCAGGGATCAAACTCATGCCGCAGTGGCTGGTGATAGCTTGATGGCACTGAGACGTAAGCTCTGTGCCACCAGGGAGACCCTCTAACTAGGCTTTTATGTCAACTTTTGAGGCCATGAGTCTATAAATGACATAACGTTGGTTACAGTTCCTGAGGAGTGACTGAGTGTTGAAATTTCTACAGCAAATTCCACTTTGGCAGTCCCAGCTTTCCGCTGTCAGTATTGGGTTGCAGCAACTTGGAGCCACAAGACAGGAGCTCAGTCTCCAGGGGGCTCCAGTGTGGCCCAGGGGGGTGGCCAGTGTGGCCCGGGGGGTGCCAATATAGCCCTGTGCTCATCTTTGTTCTTAGCAAATAGCCAGACGCCATTGTTCCTGGAAGCCCTAGCAGCCCATCCATGTGAACCCTCCGGCCCTCATCCAGGTGTTTGAGGCCCCGTGGTCAAAAGCTGGGATCTGCCCCAACAGAATCTGAGCGAAGCCAGGGCCAATAACTTAGAGATGGGTCTCATGCTACGTGTGAGGGAACCCTGCTACAGAGAATCACGGGGAGCTGCAGGACTCTGGCTTGTAGGATTGACTTGAGCCAGGAGCCTAATCCAGTTGGCAGCCACCTGCATGAATGGAATCCTTAGGCCTGCAGAGCTGTCTGCAGCCTTGGGGTGTGTTCGTGAATCTTAGGCTAATCGGTTTCCACAACACTGGCGGTACTTACCCCAGTGCCACGAGAGGTGTTGGTTCTCGCACTTACTCCTCCCTGTGCAGGTAGCCCAGAGCAGTTTTGCTATATGCCCTGTTGGGCTGGGGGCTCAGGGATGTCTCTTGGGTTGTGATGGCCTTAGCAGTGGATTCAGCAGTATTGCTGAAAAAGCCTTAAATAAGTTCCTGGTCATGGGTTCTCTAGTGGGACTGTGCCCGCCAGGGGAACAGGATTTTTAGAAATCTGAGATCTTCAGAGGAAGACGCCCCCTGGGTGGGTCTCATCTCGGACAACAGTGGAGATGCTGAGAAGTCGTTCATCGCTGAGTCCCAGGTGGGTTATGCAGTGAAACAGGAACACCCCTTGATCACGAGGCACTGTCTCCCCCAGCTGGCAGGGTATCAGGCGGTATTTCCCTGGGTCTTCCCAACAGGTGCAAATCTTGGGGCTGTGCAAATCCTGGGGCTATTATATGGACTGGACTGAACCGGGGAGCTGAAGGAGAACGCCACAGAGGAGGGCACATGGGCGGAGAGGCTGTTGTGTGGGCATAAGGGGTGAGCACGAGAAGCAGAACTGGGGTCCTGTTGAGCATAGATGGAAAGGTTGTGTCCATGTAACAGGTACTCTTTCAAAAGCTGTTGTTGGTTCAGTTGGTAGAATGTGGGATCCTGGAGGGGGCCTCAGGGGACCAAGGGCTCTGTGGATAATGGCAACAAGGAGCTAAGGGGTCCTGGGAAGAAGCTGGCAGCTAGAAGTATCACAGGCTCCTCATCCTTTGACACATGGACCCGGCTTTCTGTGACTTACCTGGCAGTTTGCCACATTTTCCCCTGGTGCAAGAGACTGAGATGCAGAGGAACTTGCTTATCCCCAGGTACCTGGTTGTGGGGATGAGACAGATGTGAGTACAGACCTAACACCCCAGGTTATGCCAGGACACTGCCTATTAGCACTGAAAGAGCTAAGGTGTCAGGAGGAGGTGGGAATCCTGCTTTTAAGACTCCCAAGCAGATGCTGACAAATCCCGAGACACTCTCTGCAGCAAAAGGTCAAGCACCAAGAAGGTAGGGACAGGGCCCTCCCTGGTGGTGCAGTGGGTTAAGCAACGCACTATGAAGCAAAACGCAGCCACTGCAGCAGGAGTTCGATCCCTGCTGCCAGCCGGGGAGGAGACCCACCTGGCGAAGCAGACCTCTCCTGCCTCACCACTCCGCTGCTCCTCTCAGCAGTGCATTTCAGTTAATCTGCCTGTTCTGTTCCCCACTCTGTCTCTGGTGGATCCTCTCACCGCTCACGCCTCTGGCCTGTACCCCAGCTCTTGTATGCATAAATAAATAAATCTTAAAAAAAAAAAAAAAGAAAGCAGGGACAGAGTGGCTCAGGGGCCAAGTCCGATGGGAGGCCTCCTGCTCAGATGCCATCTGCTTCTTTCTAGTTTATCGGTCTTCAGTTTAAGTCCCCTGGGGAGCGGCATGCCAATCAGGAGTCAGGGCTTTCTTTAGATGAGAGATGGGAATCAAGAAGCAGCACCCCGAGGGTCATCTGCGCCAGAACAGCCAGTACTCTGCCCGAGCCCTCTTGTCACAAGTCTGTGCAGAGATGCCTTTCCTAGGAGATGAGGTGTTCAGGCTGCAAACCACAGAAGAAGATGCCTTTCTCTCCCAGGAGCGTGCTAAAGTGGACTTGTGCTTGGAAGAGGGGCTCTGCTTGTATAGGAGAGAAATAAGGATTTTGTAGTAGGATAGAACCTCCTTTAGATAAAACCGAGTCACCTAACAGAGCAAAAAGAATATAGTCTCCCCACTGCTATTTCCTGGGGAGGTGACTTCTGTCATCCAAAGGGTAGAGAGTCCTAATGTCCAATGAATTGGTGAGGCCTTGGCCATAGGAGCTTAAATTGTTCCATGAATGTTGCTATCTGTGCTTTGATTATGCTGTTTGTGCCTGTTGGCGATTGTGGCGATTGAGGGTGATGGGGGTGATGGGTGCAATGGAAATGCTGGCAGGGAGGCCGTATACTCCAGCAAGTGGGTTCCTCTGTCACTGTCATTCTTTAGATGTTCTCTGTGGGGGGATGCTTCTTCCTAATAGTGCCACAGCTACAGCCCTTTGACAAGGGCATTCCTCTCCCGAGGGGATAATGTTCCCCTCACCACCACAGCCTCTGGGGGAGGCAGTTGGCTCAAGTCCCCAAGGAGGAAGGCCCTGCGTGGGCAGGTCTCCTGGATCACATTCAGCTCAAGATGGACGGAGTCCATCAGGGAGCAGCTGCTGGACCAAGGGCAGTCCTGCTGTTCCCCACCTGTCATTTTATTCGTGTTCCAATGAGTCAGTTCACGCAGAGTTAATGCTTCTTTGACAATTATCAGGAAGAACTGGGTGTCTGGCTGGACCCAACAGTGTTTGCCTTATAATTGTAGCCAACTTGTTCCCCAGATTTTATTTCTGCATACGCAGAAATAAATGCAGCGTCCTATTGGTCTTCCTGTAGGAGTTTGGGCAGTTCCACCCATGTTGAAGACCCAGTGGCAGCAGTAGCAGTAGTCTTGAGTGGTTCCACCATTTACCATCTGATTCTGTCCAGCTTCCTCTTTCTCCTTTGGAGCATCAGGGCTTCTACTCTGGCTAGACCCTGGGAGAGCACTATAGTCTGAGAAGTACAGTCACCTAATTTCCACTTTTTATTTCCTGCTGAGCAGAAGGTAGTTGGGAACTCCCCCTGCTTGCAAAGCATGTGCGACTCCCAGAGCATCTCTGGTGGCTGCAGAATGGTGCAGGTGAGAGCCTGGGACTCACTGGTTGAGCAGAAGGCACCGCTGGTGTCAGATCAGCTTCTACCACTGCACTCAAGGAAGTCATGATCTGAGGGCTTCTCACTCAGATCTGTCCTTGGGGTTAATAATTGGTCAGTCCATATTAGACATTCATAAGAGGTCAAAGGGTAGAGGGCCAGAGTGTGACTTTTAGGAATAGTGACATTCAGAGCAGAATATCACAAGCTCTGCTTCAGGGGAGCAAAAGAGAGCTTCAGCTGAGGGGGATGCACAGATGACTAATGGGGCCCCCTAACTCTTTCTTCAGTTGACCAAGCATCGTGGCTACTCCTGGGACAGGGGCTGTGCTGGGCTTCCAGGTCAGTTGTTGGCTATCACAACTCACACACCTTGGCTGATCTCCACCTCAGTGACCCCAAGGCATGTCCTTCTCTCTCATGGACAAAGGGAGAAACAGAAAGGTATAATTTGGGTGGCCTCAGAGGGGGGTCACGTGAAGTGGGCTTTATTTGCTTAAAAACTTTCTGAACTTCCAAGGTCCAAGTGGGAGAGTTAGGCTGGATATGAGATCCAGTTTCTCTCATATCCAGAGCTCAGAATCCCCTTATGTGTCATTTGGTCTTTGGCTTAGGGAAGATTTGAGTGGCAAGACCCTGGCCACTTATAATGTGACCTAGTTGTTGTAGTTTATTGCAGCAAACTGGAGTTTATCCTTTGATTCCTGTGTCCTTTCTTCACTAGCTGAGTCAGTAAGTGTAGGCTGTTTGCTTAGCAGCTCTTCCTCATACCAGGACCTTTGCCCTTTGTCATGCCCTATTTAAGGCTTCCCTGACTGTACTATGGGTGCAGGGTTCAGAGCGTTCCCACAGTTGAGAACTGAAAGGCTGGCTCCCGTGCTAATGAGAGTTCTAGAAGCTTCTTCTCCAGTGCTCGATCTATTTCCCCTAAGACATTTGTGAACACTACTGGGGAAATCTCCCCTTTGACCCCAGAGTGTCACTGTTGTTTGCTGGGGGGAGGGCAGATGGATGGTGTCCATCGGGAAGCTTCCAGAGTTGCACTCTGCTCGTTCAGTTTTGGGGTCTCTTTTCTGAGGCCCAAGGTTCTTACGGCACTTGTTAGAATCATCCAGTGTGGCCTGGGGACGTTTGCCTGGGAGTGTTTCAAGTCCTCAGGCTGGAGCTGGGGACATGTGACCTGAGCTGCCACTACTTGGAAGTCCAGGCTCTGAGCTGCTCTTTCTTCTGCCTTTTGTCTGGCTCGAGAAAGTTGTTCTGCCGCACTGACCAAATCACCAGCAACTTTGGTAGCTCCTCTGAGCTGCTTTTGCTTGACTGACGTGCCATGTTCAAGGCCAACAGGAGGGTTGACAAGGGCAGTGTTTTCATAATTAATGTTACCAATTCAGAACATTGTTTCAAAGAGTCTTCTCATTGGCCAAAGTAATAAAAAATAAGTCCATCTGGTTTCTAAGAACAATGCCATATTTTCCTCTAATCCACAGTTTGGGGGGAAACTTCCGGAATCGCCACTTGCAATTCCTGAGCGAGTCTAAAGGCATTTGCCCATTCTTGCTTTTATTTTCAGGAAAGTCACCTCAGCTTGTGCCGACCTGTCTTTGCTACCTCTCCCCTGGGTGCCCTTCTTATGCCAGCACATGGACGGGCTAATCAGAATCTGAATATCCTAGTTCATCAGCTTGAATTACTAATGAGAATTCTTCAGCCAGGCCCAAGGGCCCGCTGGGGTGTTTGGAACCCCAGGGAGAGCATGCACTTCTTGGTCCGTGGCATGGAGGCTGCCAAAGGGGGTCTCCCACTCTCTCCCCTGCTCCTCCTTAAAAGGAGCTTGAGTAGCTGGTAGGTCTAGAGGGAGCTCAAGACTTTTGTCCAAAAATGGAAGTTGGACCACATCTAGGTACTCAGGAGGAGCAGGGATGGTAGAGAAGGAAGCACCAGGTCACTCAGAATGAAAAATTTCAAGCCAAGACATGCTGGGAAAGGTGGGAGTCAGCTTTCTGTTACCTGCTTGCGGAGACGCCATCCTGGGTCAGCACACACGCAGGCCTCCAGACACTGGTGCGGAGGTGTTCTACGCATGCCTTTTGCTGGATTTTGTAGTTTTGTTCCAATTGCAGGCACAAATACCCTCATTCAGGAGTTTTGAGCAAGTCCCCAAGTGGGACATTTAATGTCAAATTATCTTCAGTCATTTGGACCATTTTTATCCAAGAATCACACAAAGAGGATGCATTTTCCCTGTACTGAATCTTGTAGGCAGCCCAGCTGGAGGTCAGGCAGATTCAGCCTTTTTTAGAAGCTGAAGTCCCCCATGGAACCCTCCCCAGAACAGGTCAAATCCTGAGTAGCCAGAAGGGAGTTACCCTTACATGTTGGCACCACAGATGGCCAACGAGGGCCGAAACCTCAGCCAGAGGAACGGGAGGTTCTGACCCCGAAGACTCACTGAGTAGGTTCCCGGTGTCGGGCAGAAGACAGGCAGAGCTCAGGGGTCCCCAAGGTCAAGCCTGCAGGTCCTGGCGTCCCACCAGCTGTTGCTTTGGATGCCTCGTCTCTGACTGCAAAGCATCAGATGAAGCTGCTGTGAGACTATGAGATAAAAAGCAAAGGTGTTTATTAGTCCCGGGAAGAGGCTTGCAATGTGGGCACAGAGTCCAGGGCACCCCGAGAACGTTCCAGAGTGAATTTTAGGGGTGTTAACCTAAATGACTCATGCTGTGTACTGGTCACTGTCTAATGACCAAAAGTAACTACATCTGATCCCTGGACAAATCCCCTGGGACTTTACTGTCGTCTTTGCACCAAGGAGTCCTTGTCTTTGGTGGGTCCCGTTTACTGACCTTCGGCAGTTGCAGTGTTTAGTTGTCAGCAGCGTGAAGAGACTCCAAGGCTGGCGCTCTGAGGGATGACCGCAGTGTCCACAGCCCTCACGAGGAGATCGGAGGAGCTTCCTGAGACCTAGTCTGATTGGTGTCTCGGGGCTCAGACGAGGCTTCAGTTTTAAGCCCGGTTGGCCGCTGATGGCCTGGGACCCTGTGTCCCTCTGTGTCCACCAGCGTGAAAGCGAAGGGCTTCACTTTCCTGTTTCTAGATGGATGTTAAAATGAAATACAAAATGGAAGTCAAACTTCAAAATTCCCTGGACAGACAAAACCAGTACCGCCAAGTAAGTGAAATCGAACACAGCTGATTCTGCAGCGCAAGCAAACTACGCTTGGGTTGCTTCATATAAATGCCTCTGAAATCCAAATTGTTTTCGAAAAATGTCACAAGGTGATCACTTTTAACACTCCCCTGTCATTTGGGAGCCCCTGGTGCCGTAACCAATCACTATTCAAATGAAAGAGAGCATCTCCACTACCTAAACCTCCCATTACGACCCCCTCTGGGGTTTGTTCTGCTGTTGATGTGAAGACGTTCCCTTTATAAACTGTTCTTTTGTGCACAGTAAACTCAATGTGGCCTTTTAACCCGGTTTTATTAAGTTTCTGGACCATATAGGAGTTACCTGCCCCCTCTCCGTTGGGTAGGCCATAGGTGTAAGGGTCGAGGCACTGTCCAGTCACGTCGCCCAAAACACCATTGTAGAGAAGTCAAGAAAGGCTTTGATTTGGGTCAAGAGAAAAGTGTGTAGGGAATTATGTCTGCAGACACGCTGCTCAGCTCTTCCCTGGGCCACCCGCCCCCAGCCTACGTAGGTGACTGCTACATGATTTCAAACAGTGACGTCAGATTGATCTCAGCATCTTCCAAACCAACTGAGGGAGAATGGAAGGTCGGCCAGCTACTCACTACAGGCCGCTGTGTCCCAAACTTCCGGTGTGCAGACCCATGGGTAAAATTTTCACTCCTCCACGCCTAAGTACGGTTCACACATCTTTCATCAAGGGCCACAGAGTTAGCACCGAGAACCCTGGCCAGAAAAGTCTGAAGACCGAGTGTTTTCCTCTCAGTCTTTCACATCTGTCACTTGACTGTGCCACCTCAGTGAGTCACTTCATGCCCGTGGCACGGACCTTCTCTCCTTTGTAAAAATGGTGGAAGACGTCTTGGTTTTAGATGTCTGTAGTATCTTGAGATCACTTTTGTTTGCCCATGACTATTTATGGACCAAACAAGATTGAAATGTTTTCTGTATTCTGACCTGCTCACTTTATTCTACCAGAAGCAAGCAAAAGAGGCTGCTTGCCAGGAGCTGAGTGAAACCAGAGGAAACTGGTAGTGCAGTGAGTTCTGGGTTTCAAATGCCAAACTTGGGACAGTGGTGTGGGCTGCCAGTTATATCAATTGGTTGACAAACTGAGGGGGTGAAAGTAGATCCCAAAGCTTGGTCTGTTGATATCTATAACATATCTATTAATTGATTCCTTCTAATAACTATTGGGGATTTCTTACAATGGTTCTCAAAGGAGTACACTTTTCGCCAGATATTCATCCATTCACCCATTCATCCATGTGTCCATGCATGCATTCATCCATACACACACACACGACTAAATCAATTCTTAGCCTTACACCTTATTCTGCTATTTTCTATTCTGTTGTGTTTTCATTGCTTTATTTTTGATTTTTTTAATTCCTGGCTTGGGTTAGAGAGCGTATGGCCAGCAGCTGTCTCCTTGGATCTGGGTTGTAGATCTTAGAACAGATGTCTGTTGTTCACTTCCAAACTTCTAGGCAATTTGCCAGGGGCGTTGGTCTCTGAATTGATGCCCCGTTGTCCTGGATACAGAGTAGAGGTGGGGTGTGCAGGGAGAAAGCCAACCCTTGTTGTAGGGTTCAGAATGTGGGGGTTCCCCACAGAGCCACCCTGGGAGAGAGGCTGTTCTTTAAAAGAACTTGGAGCCACAGTTCAAGAATTTCTTAAAAGTAGGAAAAAAAATAGAAATGTAGTCATCTCCTGCACATCATTAATCTGTTACTGAAAGCCAGTTGTTCTGCATGAAAATGCTGACCTGGAGTCTGACTCTTTTTATTTTAAGTTGGGAAAATTGTCCTTTGTCAACCTCAAGCCCTCAACCAACTTCTCAAACAGTTAACTAAAGCTTGGTACTATGACTGGGCATGTTTTCAAAACCAAAACTCTAATTTGGTGTATGCCTTTATAGGGTTAGAGAAATCAGGTCTTTCCACCCTCCCACCACTGTGATGATGGACACCTGCGGTGCTGTGAGCATTCCTAAGTGGGCATGCGCAAGTGGGCGCACCTGGGTTTGACACGGGTTTAAGTGCCAGGACGGACCAACAGACACAAAGACACAAAGAGCAGCAGTGAAAGCGAGAGCAGTAGAGAGAGAGAGAGAGAATAAGCAGCCGAGAGGGTGACATGCGCTGGGGGCTGGGAGGCCTGCCAGCCTCCCGGCCCCCTGGCACCCATGCCTGCCATGTACCTGATGCCACCTCTGATGTAGAGATCAATAAAAGCATGAAAAGCCATCGAGGGCTCCAAGACTCCCTTCCTTGACCCTCCCCCCCCCCCCATCTGCCAAGAACAATCCCAAACCTTGCTCTTGTGCCGCCCTTCCTGGCCATTATAGCCTCCAAACGCTGTGTCTTCATGCCTGAGTGGTCCATGCAGTCAGTGACCAGCAATGGCCGGCCCCACACCAAGATGTCCTCAAGCCGACTCACCCCAGATGGTTTCTTCCTGGCTGAGGTCACTGAGCTCCCTTAGACATTTACTTTAGAAGACTTAAAGTTGTAAATTCTTCTTCTGCCCCCAGCTGTAAATCTTTCCAGAAGGCTCTTGCAGGTTTTACTGCCCAGGAAGGTCTTTCTCAGAACATAGGGTCATCTCTGCAGTGCCAGTAGCCACGGAGGTGACAGCCCCTCATAACTCCCGGGGAGGTGGGACCGACTCCATGCACCTTGCTCCAGGTTGCCAAGCTGTGCCTTATAGAAATCAGAGACAGTCACTCTGCTTTGCAGAAAGCAACCAGCAGACCAGATGGGCTCTGACTTTCCCAACATTCCCACTGGTTCACTCCCCAACAAGGGGCATTGGGTTCTCCTGGAGCATCTGTCTGTTTCTTCTCATCTTGTAAGGACACCAGCCAAAATAAATAAGTGAATGAAAAGGACCCCAGTTCTACTTCAAGACCCACATGACTGGACTGTGACTTTGTCTCTGCCAACACCCTAATTGCATCTGCAACTATCCTACTTCTGGACCACTCTTGGGGTCACCGGAGTTGGGATTTCAACATCTTTTTTAGGGGGTAGGGTACAGTGTATGACCCACAACTAATGGAAGAAACATCAGTAGTGTTTGGAATGAAAGGCTTTGCCTATATTTCATTTTGTTAAAAATGTGTATGGGGTCTGAGAAGTCTCAGGCTTTCCGCCCTCCTGCCTTTGGTGTAATGATGGACACCTGCGGTGCTGTGCGCATGCCTGGGTGGGCATGCACAAGTGGGTGCACCTGAGTTTGGACACGGGTTTATATGAGCAGCGTCATGAGGAGGCCAGTACCAATCAGCAGCAGCAAGTACCAATGCGAGCAGCAAGACCAATGAGCAGCGGGAGAACAGAAGAGTAGCAAAGCAGCCGAGAGGGTGAGTATGCGCCGGGGGCTGGGAGGCCTGCCAGCCTTCCGGCCCCCCGGCACCCCTGCCTGCCATGTACCTGGCCACCTCTGACAATAAAAAGCATAAAAGCCACCACCGAGGGCTCCAAGACTCCTTCCTTTACCCCATCTGCTAGAACCATCCAGAACATGCTCTGTGCCTCCTTCCTGCTGCTACAATGTGGTATTCCAGTTAAGGGGCAAATAGAATTTTCTATATAAATGTCATCTGGGGATATTATATGGAGAGATGTGTATGCTGGATGCACTTTGCACTCTGGAGGTTAAAGATGAGCAGCTGTTTACCTCTCTGGGAGAAGTTCTGTGTAGGGTCAGTGAAAATTGTCAGGGTCTGAGATCACCCTGCACAGAGGTCTACCCAGTGGGTGCCCAGGGGGGTCTTCCAGCACCTATGACCCATCACAGCTGGGGGGTCTTGCTGGCAAGGAGTGGCTGTGGAGGTGTTTCCTCTGCTGCCTGCTGCAGCCCAGATCAGGTCAGGTTCCATATAGCCAGGTGGGCTGAATGCACCTGTCCTCACTGCTCACTTGTGCAGGTCAAATTTTTTTTCAGACTCATAACTTTTTATGTCTTTTATACTCTACTCTCACTGTGGCGAGGTCGCCATTTGCCATAACTCCTTGGGCCACTGTGTGGTTTCCACACCCAGGAACCTTTATTTCTTGTTCAGTCAACAATGGGTAGTGGAATTAAAACCTTTTAAGTTTCTATAATGTGGGCCTTCCTGCTAGCGCAAAGGGTTAAGTTGTAGCACTATGAAGCTATCATCAGCCACTGCAGCGCCAGTTTGATCCCCAGCCAGGGAGCTGACCCACATGGTGCAGCAGACCTCTCCTGTCTCACCCACTACTCCCCTCAGCAGTGGACCTCAGTAGATCCACCTGTTCTGCTCCCCACTCTGCCTCTGGTGAATCCTCTTACCCCTCTCACCTCTGGCCCATACCCCTTGTATGCGTAAATAAATCTTGGGGCGTCCCTGGTGGTGCAAGGGATTGAGCGCCACACTGTGGGGCTTCTGCAGACCCTGGAGCATGAGTTCAATTCCTGGCCAGGGAGGGGACCCACACGGCGCAGCAGACCTCTCCTGACTCACCTGTTGCTCCCCTCAGCAGTGTGTTGGTCAAATGCCCCAGATCTTCTGAGCATAGATAATAAAATCTTTTAAAAAAAAAATCTTAAAAAAATAGAAATTTTCTATAATGTGTTAGTTACTTTGAATCAGGCATAGTGGACTGTAGCATATACATTAGGGAGTTAATAATTGCTGAATTAAATCAAGTTTTTATTATACTCTGCCAAGTAATCATTAGGCTTTAACTAATGGAGTGTTAGCTAAATCAAGACACAGTAATTCGTGAATCGTGATTTCAGATCAAGGACCCAGAAGCAGGCAGGAGCCCTTCTCCCCTCCCCTTCCCACTCTTCTCTGCGGTGACTCAGGGTGTTCCACTGTCTTTACTGTCCCTGTTACTGCATGATTCCCCCCACTGTCCTTCTCATCCCCTTATTCCCTTCTCCCTCCTGCTGGTCTAATCCAGAGCGGTCTTCATCTATTCCTGACCTGCTAGTTTTTGTTGGTATTTTACTTCATGGTATCATCTGCTTGATAAAGACCCCATCTGTACTTGCCCTACAGGATGTTCGCATCATCCTGCTGTGGGGAGCCTGCAGTTGAGTCTCACTGTAAGTCCCTTTAAGCACTCAGGTGAGGACCTGTCACTTCCCTTCCCACTCCTTCCTTCTCCCTGTAAATGGCAGCCTTTCGCCTTGCTCATGGTAACTGTTTTCAGTGAGGTCAGCCTCATGGATGAATCCCAGTGGCCCCCAGATTCACATGGGGGCAGGGCCTTGGGGATGGCTAGCCAGGATGAGATCTGAGGGGAGTGGGGCTGGCTCTGACACTCTCCGCAGGGCACACCCCTTGAGAAGGCAGGTACCTGCCAACCAGGATGGCAAGGAGCAGCCACAGCCCTTGACCTTGGACTTCCCGCTTCCGGGCCTGCAAGACGGTATCTCTGTGCACCAGGCTGGGTGTCTTCTGTCTGCGCTGCCCAGGCAGGCAGGTCCAGCAGGACTGGGGCCGCGTGGCTCCCGGCGCAAGCTCTAAAGAGCTGCCTACTCAGTTAGCTTTTTAGAAGTGGTTCATTTCTCCCGATAAAATAAATCCCACTGCCTGAGGCACCACTGCCACCCAGTGGTGACAGCAACCTGCCCGGATGCCGGTGGTCTGGCTCCCTGGGCAATAAAAGGAGACGGTTTGAGGAGGAGAGATTGAGGAGTCAGACACCTGCTATTTGGCAGAGGGCAGGGTGTTTATCTAGAGTTCCTGGCGGGGAAGAAGGAGCAGCTCTTCCATCCTCACCCTGCAGGTATTCTCTGCCACCTGGTGCTCAGCAATTCAGATGTGATCTTCCTTTTCCCTGGGAATACAAGAAGACAAAGTTTGTTAAGCCTAAGGGTAAATAAAGGACATGGGGCAGAGAGAGACAGGTGCATCATTGCTGCACCCCACCTCCTGCCAGACCTGAGACTCTGGGGTGTGTGGCCCTGCAGTGGGCCTAGAAAACCACAGGGATGCAGGAAGATGATGGTAGAACTTCAGCTTCATTATATTTTTATCCAAAAAGGAAGCAAGATCTTAAATTCCACTGCTATTAACCACACCAGTTTGTACTTAGGGATGAGCCCCATAGCAGTGACAGCCCAGGCGGTGAATGGATAGTGTCACCAACTATCAGCGGAGCTGTCCTTGCCCAGAGGTCTTTTGACTTTAAAAGACTCCCACAGAGAGGGCCTCCCTGGTGGCGCAGTGGGCTAAGCAACACCCTGTGAAGCAAACCACAGCCACTGCAGCAAACCACAGCCACTGCAACACGAGTTCGATCCCTGCCGCCAGCCAGGGAGGAGACCCACATGGCGCAGCAGACCTCTCCTGCTGTGCCCGCTGCTCCCCTCGGCAGGGTGTTTCAGTCAATCTGCCTGTTCTGCTCCCTGCTCTGTCTCTGGTGGATCCTCTCACTCCCCACGCCTCTGGCCTGTACCCCAGCTCTTGTATGCATAAATAAATATAAATCTTAAAAAAAAAAAAAAGACTCCCACAGAGAAACTGATGGACTAAAAACATGACTTGGGTAACACACAATCCCACGAATGGAAGCCACACTGCCCAGTGCCCCGACTGCGGGAGAAGCTCTGGACAAGAATAAGAACCCAGCACCCTTCCTAATAAGCGCTGTCTGAATGGGGAGCTTGTTTTATCTCTGTGGAATCTCTCTCCCCTCACTGTGTCCTGTAGCTATCTGGGTTATCTTGGCCACTCAACCGCCAGGACTCATCAGGTACTGGACTTAGAAACAGTTCAGCACGTCCGTTTTTCGGGTCCAAACATCTTTTTCAAAATTGGCATCATTACTGGCCAGTCCTCCCCCTCCTAGAATGGGGGGCTGGGTCTCAAGACAGAATCTGAGCATGGATGAGTTATGCTCAAGTGTGAGTTTCACAAAGGTAGAAGTCTGAATGACTCCCACAAATGTAAAATGACCCCATAGCAGAGATCTTACCTTTGACAAAATGGGGCCCCAGGGAGGATGCTGTGACCAATTCAAAGAGTACCTGAGGGGCCTCCCTGGTGGCGCAGTGTGTTGAGTGCCACACAGTGAAGCATCCATGGCACAGCAGCGTGAGTTCGATCCCCGGCCAGGGAGGTGACCCCCATGGCAGCAGACCTCACCTGCCTCGCCCACTGCTCCCCTCAGCAGTGTATTTGGATCGATCTGCCTGTTCTACTCCCCACTCTGTCTCTGGTGAATCCTCTTGCCTCCCATGTCTCTGGCCTGTACCCCAGCTCTTGAATGCAGTAAAAAAAAAAAAAAGAGCACCTGAGAATCAGCTTATAGAGACTGCTCTGGAGTTATCTATCCCACCCACCCCACACATTGTTTTAGTCTCTTCTGGACATAAAAGTTAATTATGCATTCATCCAGCGTCACTTAATTGATAGTAAATAAAGGAACAGACTTTTATTACCATGACCTCTGGGGAAACCCAGCCTGGTTCTTCTGTAGCCATCCCTTTCCTGCCTGTGGAGACATCTCAGCCCAGCCCCGTACAGCCACCAACGCCCACTGCTAGAGAGTGCACCTGTTGGCCCTGTCCCAAGACAAACCTGGTGGCTCTGCCCTACACATGATGTAGCAAAGATGTGAGACTCCCCCTTTTTGCCTCCTTTCTAAGTTTTGGAGAATTTTCCAGTCAGATACTTGGGAATCCTCAGAACATTATCGGTTTCCATTATCTCTCATAGGTCTCTAACTCAGATCCCCTAAAACTTAATCTGGGCAGTGCTAACTGACCACATACTCAGTGCTGGACACTGTGGTGACCTGAGCCTAGCCCTGTACCCTGCTGGGTTAGAGAAATTCAAGTGGGCAGCGTGGACGGTGACCCGGGCAAGTGCGATCCAGCTGTCCCAGGCCAGGCAGGGTCACTACTGATTTGGGCAAATGGAAGAAGAATCTTGGTGCCGCTGATGTGTGTGACTTGCCTTTAGTGCTGAAATGAGAGGTACACACAGGCAGGCAGGCAGGCACTGAGAGACAAAATCTGCTTCGTAGTGCGTTGCTTAACCCACTGCGCCACCAGGGGAGGCCCCATGAGAGACAAAATCTGAAAGGCGAAAAGCAGAATAGCGATTGAGCCCCCAGCTCCCTTTACACTGTTACGCACCCACAGCCACACAACTGATAAGTGGTTGCAGTGCAAGGCCCGTCTGTTGCTGGCTGGATGTCCAAAGATGGAAAAGATAACTGGTGCACTTCAAGGTTACAAGCTGTCTGTTTTTGGAAGGCGAAAAATAGCCTGATTTAACTCATTTTCCTTACAGCAAGCGAGACGGGGGCAGGCCACAGGATGCCCCATGCGGTTGCTGGAGGGCGGTTGTACTGCTTGGGAGTGCTCTGGTTTTCTGAAAACCACTCCAGGAGCCTTGTATTATGGTGTTTCTGGCAGTGGGAAGCAAGGCTGCTTTTGTTGGCGTGGTAGAATGTCTTCTTCTCGTGGATAGGTGACCACATCCTTACAGCTCAAAACATTTGGGGGGCCTCCTTCCCAGGTGGTCTAGGGGTTAACTCTCAGCACTATCACCTCTACAGCCTGAGTTTCATCCCAGGCCAGGGAGCTGAGCCACATGGTGCAGCAGACCTCTCGTCTCACTAGCTGCTCCCTTCAGCAGTGGTTTCAGTCAGTTTGCCTGTTCTGCTCCCCACTCTGTCTCTGGTGAATCCTCTTACCCCTTGTTCCCCTCTAGCTTACACCGCAGCTCTTGAATGCAAAAAAAAAAAAAAAAAAAAAAAAAAACCACAACTTTTTACNAAAAAAAAAAAAAAAAAAAAAAAAAATCCACAACTTTTTACTTATATGCAGAAGATAAAGAAACCAAATGAATGAACAAATACAACAAACAGAAACAGCCTCTGATACCACAAGAAGAAAGCAGTCGCCAGAAAAGAAGGGGTGGGTGAGCTGGGTGAAAGGTGATGGGTGATCTAGAGCTTTGGCGAACATGATGTTGTCTCTGCAGAAGCAGGTTAATAGTGGTGCACTCTTGAAACCTGTACAGTGTTTTAAACCATTGTCACCTCACTAAGAGCATTTTGAAAAAGGAAAAAAGTCAATAGAATGCTCTGATTGAGCCACACAGCAGCAGTCAAGTTTCACCATAAAGTAATGCGCAGTGTCAGGGGTTGGGCTGCCCGTTGCGATAGAAGCCACCTGAGCAGCGACAAGTACTTGATCCTCAGAGACCAGGGGCTGAGAGAACGAGGGCATTTTATCCCCCAAACCCATCCTGACATCTCATCTCAAGCTGGCCTTTTACTAGTGAGTTGAACAGAGACAGTTCATCATAAGCAAATAGCCCTTCAGGCTGGTGACCTGATCTTGGTCATGTTTGGCCCCAGGGTCTGTCCTTTCCTCGGTGGTCTTGACCCAGGGATGTCCTGTTTTCCTGGTGGCAGCGACGCCTGGCACCTGCTGGCATCACTACAGCAGGACTCTCAGTTCAAAACAAGAGGTGAGGGTGCACAGGTGAATTGGTTTTAGAAATTCTATGAGGACTACACTTGAGAAAAGAAAGCAAACATTGTTTAAAAGTGAACAATGATGTAAGATATATGTAAGTAAATAAATTTAAAATAAAAAAATAAACACACGCGTTTCAGTTCAAAGAAAACAGTGTCAGTCACATAGTGTGTGCACGCAGGCTGTGCTCTGTGCAGGCTCCTACACAGGTGTGCTACCCCTCCCTCCCCAGCCCTGTGGCAAGGAAGCAGACCCCTATTGGAGGCCCCTGGATGCTGGGGGCCGAGGTTCTTCTGTGCAGGAAAGAATTCTTGAGGGAGTCAGCAGAGGGGAGTTAGATATGGGGGCGTTAGAAACAGTTTTATTGTAGGTGAGGAGACTCCCTTTGGGTCTTGGGCTGCTGATAGAAATCTTGCATAGTTTGAGAGGGCAGGAGTCCCCAGCTGTGGTCTTGAGTGGGTTTTAACAACTTATTTTTTTTCATTTTTTTTAATATATATTTGACATCAATTGTAAGCCCCATGTATTCCCTATCACCATATCACCAGTGCACCATCACCTCAGTCCCCCGTGCTCCCGTCTGCCCTCAACCCCCTCCTTCCCTTCTCCCCACCAAGTGTCCCCAATTTGTCCTTGTCTTTTCATTTTTGGTTTTTGTGTCTTTATTGTTATTATTATTGTTCTTATTCCTTTCCTTGATCCTTATATTTTTTTAAGATTTATTTTTTTATTTATGCATACAAGAACTGGGGTCCAGGCCAGAGGTGTGTGTGTGTGTGTGTGTGTGTGTGTGTGTGTGTGAGGATTCCCCCAGAGACAGAGTGGGAAGCAGAACAGAAGTACTGAAATCCACTGCTGAGGAGAGCAGCAGGTGAGACAGGAGAGGTCTGCTGTGCCATGTGGGTCAGCTCCCTGGCTGGGGATCGAACTCAGGCCATAGTGGTGATGATGCTGAGACTTACACCCTTAGGAAAGCAGGGAGACCCACCTTAGACAGACTGTTAGAGAAAAAGCCATCGAGAAGTTTAATGACCATATGTTCACCTCCTGTAGACACGGGGGTGGGGGAGGAGCCCAGCATGACTGAGTCCCTCATCCATGTGGCTTCAGAAGGCATCTTAGCAAGCTTAGCTAGGACAAGGGCGATTCAGGAAGGAAGAGGAAGTCAGGACATTGCCCAGGAAAACTAAGGCACTTCTGCCATCTCTAAGGAAAAGAGACAGAGGAGTGGGTCTTCCTGGAGCAGTCCCTTGGAGAGAATTTTAGACAGAAACATCACAAGCTACTTCCATGCAGCCTTCTCATCTCCTTCCTGAAATCAGACTTTTACCAAGAAAAACTTGGGGTGACAGGTTTCTGCTGCCCTGTGACTGTTAACATGTAGCGTTTGGTGTGACCATCCTAAAAGGCACAGTGGCCAGTGAGATGCTGGGTCTGTGCACAAGAGTGAGAGTCTGATGGGGAAACGCAGGCAGGGGAGTCACCAGCAAGCCCCACACCAGAGCTGCCTCCAAGGACAGAGTTTTCCAAATCAGGAAGACTTTTGAAAAGTTCCACACTGCAGTTCCACAAGGTGCAGGTGGACTCTGGAGAATCACTGCAGCCCCAGGGCCCTGCCAAGTGGGGCAATAGGTCACTGTGGTCCCGAATGCAGAGGGTGTGCTGGTGGGGACAGGAGGGTATTCTTCCTTTCTCTAGCCCTGGAGGCTGAGGCCCCGGCTTTCAGTGAAAGGAACTGAACAGGGAAGGTAACACTTGACACCCTTCCAGTGCAGTTTGTTTTCTTGATGAATTGTCCAGCATAAAGTCAGGGTCAAAACCCTCTCTGTGAAGCTGATAAACCAAGTGCAGGGCCATCTGTGTGTATGCATGCACACCTGTGTCCACCACACTGCTTGCACCGTAGAAAAGGTGGAGGCAACATCCACTTTAATGTCCATGAGCAAAGAAGTAAACTGAAACCAACCAGCCAGCCCGTGGCACAACCTTCACCACCTGGCACAGCATGCAGCTGTTGTGCAGCTGTTGTGCAGAGAGAGACCCGCTGCACAGTGTGAACAGTGTCTCCACGAGACAAATCATAAGTTTGATGTGTACAGAAGCTAGATGAAAAGGACATAAGCTAAGATGATCAGTGATTTTTCTGGAATCTCAGAATTGCAGTGGTATGACTTCTAAGTTCAGGCTGCAGACAATATTGAGTGATTTCCAGATTTTGAGTCAGATCAATTCATTTCTGGCAATCAATTCATTTTATATATTTCACTTAGCACTTTTTCTTCCATTAAAATGACCTGCAACATAAAAATAAAACAACATTGTAACTGTATTCTTTCCAAGTCATAACAAAGAAGCAAGGTAAGTACCATTTCATTTCCTGAGGCCATTATTGTCTAACTTAATCCCTCCTAACATGTATTCTCAAGATTATCCAGGACCTCAAAAAGCTTCTGATTAGGTGGATTGTATCAATCAATATTTAATGCATCAGAAATTATGGCAGAAGTCTTAAAATATTTATTAGCTCATTAAAAAATAAACTCATTATATATTATCATAAATAATTCATTTAAAGAGATAAATGCATTTTCAAAAAATTAGTGAGGGGAATGACATGATGTTTTTGCCCATTATTTCATGTCTGGCTAAATATAAGGTATGTGGGTTTGCACCTCTGCTATATAATCAACCTTTATCTCATGCAGCCGCTAGGAAACTCCACCATACACTCACAAGAGAATGCACAAAAGGCAAATATTATCTTAGAATTACTAAAAAAATAGGGGCCTCCCTAGTGGCCTAGGGGTTAAGTCTCAGCACTGTCACCACTAAGGCCTAAGTTCAATCCCCAGCCAGGGAGCTGACCCACATGGTGCAGCAGACCTCTCCTGTCTCTCCCACTGCTTCCCTCAGCAGCTGACTTCAGTCAGTCTGCCTATTCTGCTCCCCACTCTGTCTCTGGTGAATCCTCTTACCCCATGTACCTCTGGCCTACACCCACTTCTCAAAAATAAATTTAAAAAATATTTTTAATTACCATAAAAATAATTTGATCTTGCAGGTTTCTTAGAAGGACTCCAGTCCCCCACCCACACCTCCCCAAAGATGTCCAACCACACAGGAAGCCCCTGGGATGTACAACCAGTTAGGGCCCAGAGTCTGTGAAGTTCAGTGCTACATAGATGGATACTTTACAAATGCTCTTCGTTCTGGCACAGATCTAAGTGGTTTCTGGCTGGTTGAGAAGGTGGATCCAAAGCTTGAATTTTTGTTTTAATTTCTACAGATTTGTATCTAATTTAGCAGCCCTATGTTTGTATTCTCTTTTTCCTGATGATTACACACATGCAGTATCTCAAATTCCCCTAGCCAGCTTTCCCACCCGAGGGCTCCCTTCGTTAGCAGCTGAGTAAGCCTTTGGCCTACGTCCTCCTTTGGTGCTTCCCCTCTTGGCTCTGGTCTCCAACCATGCTTTTAAGTTTTTGAAAGTTACATTTTTATATTCTTCAACATTTTATCTTGAAAATGTTTGAGCCTTACAATATCCTCACCACAGATATATATATATAGATACAGATATATAGAGATCTCTACATATCTCTGTTAGACTTAGTGATGTTAGATGTATTGATATATTTATTGCTGCTGGAAGCCCACCGCCAGGGCGTCTCCATCACCTCCCCCAGAGGAGTCACGTCGC
Organism: Galemys pyrenaicus; assembly: GCA_019455555.1. NCBI lineage: Eukaryota > Metazoa > Chordata > Mammalia > Eulipotyphla > Talpidae > Galemys > Galemys pyrenaicus. Next base: position 985,524 of record JAGFMF010011800.1, on the reverse strand, counting down.
CGTCACGTCGGCAATTATGTCCTTGAAATATGGCCTTGCCCTGTTATCTCCTTGCCCTGTTCCCTAATCCACAGGTATAAAAACCCCTCACCCTAGACAATAGGTGCAGCTTCCCACCCACGCACGACTTGTTAGACCCGGGAACTCGCCCGAGCGCACAATCAGTAAAACTGTCTTTGTTTCCACTATGACTCTGCCTATTTTTCCTTGCACTCCTGACCTTCTGTCTGATCTTACAATCTCCCTATATGGAGTTATATCTCTATATAAAAATCTATCTATCCATCTACCTACCTATATACCTACCCATCTATCTACCTATCTATCTGAGAAAGACACAGACCGACAAGAACCTGCTTGTCCCTATTAAGCCAGACTCCACCTTGGGAGGATTTGTCTGCTTTGGGAAAGATGACCAACGTTCTCTGCTGCACTTATTGTCCTCCCTCATGAAAAGGAGGGTGAAAATACTATGAAAAGTGACGGGGTAGAAAGTGGAAGAATATATGTGAAATCCCCAGAGCCACTGCCCAGTATGAAGTAGGTCTTGACAATTTCCTCCCTTCTTAGGCTGTAGTACTCCATTCTGCCAGGAGATGGCAGGAGAGGGGCCGTTGCAATCATTTAATATTCTCTGATGCTGGTGATCCTCCCTGGAAACACCTCTGAGACCCTGTGAGATACCTGGTCCACGATGTCCAGTGAAAACACAGCCTACAGGCCCTCCCTGGTGGCGCAGTGGGTTAAGCAACGCACTATGAAGCAAACCACAGCCACTGCTGCACGAGTTCGATCCCTGCCATCGGCTGGGGAGGTGACCCACATGCCGCAGGCAGATCTCTCCTGCCTGGCTCGCTGCTCCCCTCAGCAGTATACTTTGATCTATCTGCCTGTTCTGCTCCCCACTCTGTCTCTGGCGAGTCCTCTCACAGCCCACACCTCTGGCCTTTACCCCAGTTCTTGTATGCATAAATAAATAAATCTTTAAAAAAAAAAAAAAGAAAGTCAGCCAGGAATGTTGGGGCAGTGAGAATTGGGGAGGGCAAGATCAGAGATATAACCAACTATTATATGCTGCAGTACTGTGAATACGCTGTAAAGTGTGTCTGGGGAGTGACCCCGTCCCTGGCCCAGCAAACCAGCGCGTGACCCTCTGCATGCACTTGAAGTCTGAGAGGCAGCTGTGCCAAGTGTGCTGCCCGTGGGGAGGGGTAGCCTTTGTCCCCCACTAATGACCAATTAGCAGGACCAGGAAGGTTTAACCACAGCAGCCTTTGCAGCCCAAGGGCATTCTCTGGACAGAGACTGAACCCCAGCATTGCTTTCCTCTGCACAAAGGGGCCCTCCACATGTCCTCAAGTCAAAACACCCTAGAACCAGAAAACCCCCTTGAGAACAATCTATTTTTTTTTTTAAAGATTTATTTATTTATGCATACAAGCACTGGGGTACAGGCCAGAGGTGTGGGGGGTGAGAGGATTCACCACAGACAGAGTGGGG
>JAGFMF010011800.1:926982-944339 GCA_019455555.1 Galemys pyrenaicus | reverse complement strand
TGCCGCGCCATGTGGGTCCCCTCCCTGGCCGGCAGCAGGGATCGAACTCGTGCTGCAGTGGCTGCGGTTTGCTTCATAGTGTGTTGCTCAACCCACTGCACCACCTGGGAGGCCCCTGTGTTGTCTGTCTTTCAAAAGGACTTCTTTATATAGATTATTCTGGGTCCTAGTCCTTTATCATCCGCATGTGTTAGAAATGCCTTCTCCGGGCCTCCCTGGTGGCGCAGTGGGTTAAGTAACATACTGTGAAGCTTTCGGCAGCCACTGCAGCAGGAGTTTGATTCCAGGCCTGGGAGGTGACCCGCATGGCCAACAGACCTCTCCAGCCTCGCCCGCTGATCCCCTTAGCAGTGTATTTCTGTTGATCTGCCTGTTCTGTTCCCCACTCTGTCTCTGGTGAGCCCTCTGACCTGGCACCTCTGGCCTGGACCCAGTTCTTATATGCATAAATAAATAAAACTTAAAAAAAAAATTGCCTTCTTCCACCAGTGGCTTGTTTTGTGATAAAATGACCAATTTTAATGTAATTAATGTAGTGGAGCCTTTCCCCCCCTTGATTGTTCCTGAGGCTTTGTGTCTTTAAGAAAATTCTCCCCTACCCTGAGGACTCATAGGCAGGTCTTCCCCAGTCGGCCCTCTAATGTGGCAGCATCACGGTAGTCGGCATAAGCTGACCCTCTCAGAGTCGCTTGGCGGAGCCGCACCTGTGCAGGCCGGCGTCCACCATGGCTCTTCCGAGGGACTCAAGGAGCCCCGTTGAAATGAACATACGAAGGTAACAATAGGTAGTAGGTGCAAACTCCAAAGGTGATGGTTTAAAGCAGCCTAAGACGTCTTCTCACATATGAGGGGCACTTTGTTTGGCATCCTCTGGGCCAAGCAAAGACTCGCCAGGAGCTGTCACCTGGTGGAAGGGATCCACTTGCTAACTGCTTGCATTGATCATCCCAGATTAACCGCGTACTTTCATAACAATGTCAAAGACCTATTACCACTCAAAAATTTTTTTAAAGTGGGTTCAATATTTTTTTAAACTTTTTTAAGTATGATTTTTAAATTGTTTAATTAATTAAATTTTTTCTTACATTGTTGTAGTCCCCATCATTCTCCCACTACCGTATCACCCATAAACCGTCACCATAGCCCTCGTGCTCTCCCCTCCCCTGGTCTGGCTTCTCCCTCCTCCTCTTCGCTGGATGTCTCAGATCTATGATCAGCTACTAGTTTTTTGTTTTTTTAAAGATTTATTTATTTATGCATACAAGAGCGGGGGTACAGGCCAGAGTCCAGGGAGGTGAGAGGATTCACCAGAGACAGAGCGGGGAGCAGAACAGGCAGATCAACATAAGTACACTGCTGAGGGGAGCAGCGGGCACAGCAGGAGAGGTCTGCCCTGCCATGTGGGTCCCCTCCCTGGCCGGCAGCAGGGATCGAACTCGTGCTGCAGTGGCTGCGGTCTGCTTCATAGTGTGTTGCGTAACGCACTGCGCCACCAGGGAGGCCCATAGCTGCTAGTTTTGACTTTTTTCTCTACCTTTCATTTGATTCCTCTATATATTTTCACTGAAACCTTTCCCATAGCAAGCTCAGTTCTTGTCTTCATGAAGACTAAGATTCAGATATTAATCCAAACAACTAAGAATCACTTTCCCTCATCTCTCCAATGCCTGCACCCCACTCCCCATCAGACAGGACCCTAGTGGCCTCATCAGCCAGCTGAGAGCTCTTGTATTCAAACTCCGGCCCCCCAGTCCTTTAATGGAGGGACACCAGGGCACTATTGGCAGGAGCCCATGTCTTCTCCAGAAAGAGCTGACTGGCTGCTGATGTTGAGTCATGCAGTCACGGCTTCCCCAGGCTGGCTCTGAGAAGTGCATCAAAGGCCTCGATGGGCGATTGCATTGAGGCATGGATGTCATGGCATGTGACCACACAGACTGGACAGCCTGCTATCCTCTGCGCTCTGGGGCAGGCTGCAGCCATGTCGTCCACATGCCCACCACTGCCTGAAAGTCACCGCTGTGGAGAGATGCAGAGGACACCTGGGCTCTCTTGGAAGCTGTGTTCTTCTTGTCAGTGTTTTTGTGGCACCAAATGCAAATGTTATCTCTGCACGACTTTGTACTCTGCAGTGGGCACGTTTGGTCTTTGCTGCTGCTAAGCCAGAGTGGATTGGAGAGTAAAGGTGTCCCAAAGCTTAGTACATCCTCTCGTGGCCCACAGCGGCACAGCTCTGGAGTCAGGGCAGAGGCTCCTCCACCCAAATTAATTAATGAGCATGGACATGATCCCAAATGGTAGCGGAAAAGGCCAGGGAGAGGGGTGCAGAGAAGCAGAGGGGAAGAGTTCATCTTTGCTACCAAACCTGCTGTCTGTCTTGTAAGTTCCATTTCTTCTTTTAACTGTGATTTATTGAGTCCTAATTAAATCACCGGGTAATCTGTTACCCTGGTGGTCACATAGGAGGTCTGAAAATCTCTAATTAGTGCCTGGCCTGAGAGGAGAGATAGCAGAGGGAGACGCTTACGTATCATCTTATCATAACACAGGATAGTGTGAAGACAGCATTGGGAGCACAGGGAGCCATCACGAAGAAAGCAGTGTTTGAGCTGGAGCTTTGAGGACTAAGCCAATGGAGTTTGATGATTAGATGTGAAGGATTAGGGCGGGCTGTATGTGTTGCTTTAAAGACTGGAGTGAATGTTATTCTTGTAAACATGCAGAGTTTGGGGAAGAAGACTTAGGATGAAGTGCTAGCAGACAGCTGATTTCAGTGTATTTACACATCATCCTATTCATTCGTAGACACACGCCTCTGCGTGTGTACCGGACTCACGAGTGTCCCTGGATCCCCGTCTGAGCTGTCAGCTTTGGTGTTCAAGACCAGGACCCCACTTCTCGTGTGGGGTGATCTGGAGAGAGCCCTTCCCCAATTTCCCTTCTTGCTTGCCTGTGCTGCTTCCGGCATCTCTACCCTGGGAAGCGCTTGCAGGGATGCTTGAGGGTGGGGCTCTTAGAATAATAGGTGGCCTGCAGTGCCGGTTTCAGTTTCATGTTGCTGAGGCTGGTCCTCACAGCCAGGGTCTTGGGTCCAGTAAGGGTCCAGATGGTGAAGGCTTGGAAGGCTTGGCAGTGTGCTGAGAAAGTCGTCCTCCTCCCACTGGACACTTTCCCTGCGGTGGCATCAGCTGATGCCTTGCACTGGTGTCCTGTGAGTCCACCCTGCAGGGACAGAGCCCGGGGCATGACCGGACTTGCCCTCAGTCGTGTTAGCAACTGCATGTCCGGCTTGTGTTTGCTGAGTTGTGCTAGGCACTGTGTGGGATGCTGGGGAGCGGGCCCCTGGGGAAGCAGAAGAGAGGGATGAGGAAGCCATAGAAGTGCAGGGAGGGTGCCAGGGGGACCAGGTGGGGACCAAGGGGGGCACCCACATGGGCACCACCTTGGAGAGCCCATGGCTGGTCAGCGCCAGGAAGTAGCTGCATCAAGGAGTTCTCGGGAAGCAGAGCTGAGAATTCAGAAACCCGCTGCTCTTACCTCACTGGGTGGTGGGTTTTGTGTTCTTGGAGACTATTTTGGATAGTTGACTAATGATCAAACAGCCAAACCTTTGGGTTCTGGACAGTTAAAATCATCCAAGGTGAATTTCTGTACTCTGTAGGGTTGAAGGAGTTGTGCTGTCCTTCAAGTTCACCGTCCACCTACTGCTCGCCCAGTTTCTCTGGGTTTTTTTTTTTTTTTTAACCTCTGTGTGAAGGCTGTTCTCTTTAGTGCCAATGTGATCATCACTTCTCAAATGCTTTTTTTAATTTTCTGGAATCCTGAATAGCACACAGTGACTTAGTGGGCAGTGAGTCCTGGGGGGTGACAGTGAAGTGCCTGCCATGAACTTGGAAATGACTAAAATTGGCCAGAGAAAAGAAGGTAAATCTCAGCAGCAGACTGGCCCCTGGTCAGCAAGCTTTGCTACTATCTTAAGAAAGAGAACCCCATGGTTGTTCCCCTGGGGCCCCCAGCCAGGTCTGTGTTGTGGAGACAGACACCCAGGTGTCTCAGCTAACATGTTCCATTCTGTCCCCACTCGCCACCATTCCCTGTCCCCACCCCCTACTTCCTCTCCCTCCTTCCTTCCTCCATCCCCTCCACTAGCCTCCCTCTCCCCACCCAGGCGCCTGGAGGGCTTGTCTTCAGGGGAGAATGTGATTTTCATGGATGTCCTTATCTGACCTCTGGCCATTATATAATTTTCATTGTAAAGTAAATGTCTGTTCTGATTTGGGCATCTGTCTCCTGTGGGTTGGATTCACATACAAGAGCATCTGTGAACCCGGAGGAGTCAAACTGAGCCAGGAAGGGATGGCGGTTGCCGGTCTGTGGCTCAGGTGTCCAGCAAGTTCCACTGGGGTGAGGTGGGTGGCGGGCGTGTGGTCGGTGCTTGCTGGCGCAATCATCCCTGTCTCGTAAGGCTTTCCATTGGGAACTTTTACAGATTATTGTTCCTTTTTCTAGAAATGATCAAAGGTCATCTGGTAAGGCAATTCTGTGAAATCTCACTTGGAAGCTTGTCGTGAGCCTTCCCGTATCATGTCTCTCTGCCACGGGGACAGGGATGTGACTGGATGCTCTGCCCTTAGTAAGGGACCGTTGTGCTCGTGCTCCCAGACGTGAGTTATTACTGACCTTGGGTAATGCTGGAATCAGCGTTGGGCACTGATACACATTTTCTCTGAGTGAGGGGCTGGCCTCGTTAAGTGATAATTGCTGAAACTCTACATTCCTGTGTGTTGTAAATGACCTAACGATTCAGGGGACTTTAGGATAAGTTACCCAAGTCTTACAGCCAGTCTACCTTGTGTCCGTTTCTCTATGTATCATAGGAGAAGTGCGTACAGTTCCAGGTCGCTAGATCTGTGTGATCTGAAATGGGGAGCAGTAACATTGGACTTTTGCTGTTTTCAGTGAACCAAGAAAGACAAGACTAGCGTCAAAGTTTTAAAAGATGCAAAACAAGAATTCAAGCAGAACTTTAACATGACCTGGGAGACATCTGGTCACGTTGAAGCTGGTTTTGGAGATGCTAGGTTTGGAGTGTGGGGTCTTTGGGTTGGCTAAGGCAAAAGCATCACCAGACTTCCCTTTCAGCGGCACCGGCAAGTTTCCCACATGTGTTTCTCCACCACAGAGACGTTAGTTATATCCAAAAGGGCAGGTCTATTATAAGAGGGAGGGGAGGGCAAAGAATGCTTGTGTGGACACCAGCGGCAGAGAGAGCTGCCCCCGAAAGGGACAGGTTTGCTAAGAGAGAGGCCTGTGTGGTAACAGTTGGGCAGCCTTGGGAGGAAACTGCCTCTGCTGCTTTACACAGTGGTTGGCAGTGAGCCCTACATAGGCCCAGGCGGGCCAGAGGCTGCTGTCCCTTGCCAGGGCAGAGAGCAAAGTCTTCATTTTGGGAGGGGCTTATCCCTTTGTGCAGTTGTTGATGTTTGTTAATTTTGAATAACTATGTAGAATTTGAAAAGAACCAGAGACTCTCTAATGGCCACCATTTCCATATCCCATCTCTGGGACCTCCCCTTTCCCTGGGGACCATCCTGTTACAAAGTGTCACCCCTAAGCAGCAGCAGCCAGGTGACCTGGCCAGCCACAGGGGTCATGTGCGGGCCCTTGACTGTGGTGAGTGGGTGGCGCTGATAGCCCAGGGGAGCAGAAGCACCCTGTGTCTCAGGGAGTGGGTCAGAATGTTCAGGCCGTGGCTCGGGGATGAACATCTAAGGAGGTAAAGAAGACAGATGAGACTCGTGTGAATTCACTCATTATTCTGTCACACTTTCCCTGTCATTTTCAGTCCAGCCTTTTTTTTTTTAAAAAAAGATCTATTATTTATGCATACAAGAACTGGGGTACAGGCAGGCCAGAGGTGCGGGGTGTGTGTGTGAGAGAGGATTCACCAGAGACAGAGTGGGAGCTGAACAGGTGGATCTACTGAGAGGGGCAGCAGGCGAGGCAGGAGAGACCTGCTATGCCATGTGGGTCACCTCCCTGACCGGGGACCAAACTCATGCTGCAGTGACTGCGGATAACTTCATAGTGCTGCGCCTTAACCCCTTGTGCCACCAGGGAGGCCCCCAGTCCAGCCTTTCTTTGTAATCCTAAACTGTGCTCTGCTTCTCAGAAATTCTGGTAAATCTTTGTATTTCAACAATATGCAAAAAAAAAAAAAAAAGGCACCCATTGGCTGCATCTTCTGTGTAGGAGTCTCAGCAGATGGCGGTGGCATTGTTGGAAAGATAGTGGCAGATATAGTTGCTGAAAGAGGTGAGCGTCCTTGATAGAAGGAATACCGAGACTGTAAGACCAGAACTTTCTGCACAGAGCATGTTCTGAGACAGTTCAGGCCCAGCCCCTTGCCTGCCCCAGTCCCCCCTGCACAGGCAGGTGCTGCTGCTCCTCACAGGCTCTGGGAGGAAGCCACAGCTGCCTCTTTCACTGGCAGTCTTGTGAAAGTCCTGGAACCTTCCCTGCAGCCCCATGTGCTCAGCAGGTGTAGCTCAGCAATCACTACAGTGTGATTGCCAGAGTGTGGCGCCGCTTTGCCAACATCACTCGCATGGTTCATTCTTACTAGCCAGGAGACACGCACGGCCAGCCAGAGCGCAGTAACTTCCACGGCACTAACTGTGAGAGGCGATGAGCTGAAGGTCCCGCTCCCAGTTGTCCCCATATAGCCTCATGTCATGGTTGCGTCCTCTTGGGTGGTGGCTGCTCGGAGCTGTTTGAGAGACATCCAGTTTGAGAGACACAGGGAGGAAGAGCCGTACGCGCCAGGAACGCGGGCAGAGGCACAGAGCAGGGAGCAGCTGAATCTGGGGGAGGCACCCCTCGCAGACTCTGGTTCTTGGGTCCAGGGGCACCCCGCCTCCAGTTGCCCTTCCCTGTGGCCACAGTGGAAGATGGCAAGGCAGTCCCCAAGAGGACAGGCCCTCGGTTTCAGCGGTCAGCAGGGGCAGTGCCAAATCCCAGCTCCACCTGCAAGGGAGAGAGTGAGTCCCCACCTCATGTTTGCAGCTTCTCTTTTCTGCAAAAGCAGATCTGTGCGTCCGATCCCACCTGCGGGGGCCGGCATGACAAGTTCTCCTACTGAAGGAGCTACTTCTGTAGGCAGATATCATATCCTCTTGTTTACTTTTTTCTTTTGAAGAAATCAAACCTGCTTACTACGAGGCCAACATAATCCACATTAGCTTTCTCCTCTGACACCTGATCGGTTTCATTCTGGATGCTTCAGGAGTAAAGCTGCTCGTATTAAGTGCGTTTAAATGCCCATGAGAGGAAATTAAAAACCTTTCATCCATCCAGACATGGGGGATCCGACTTACCCACGCCCAAAGTGGACTTCTCCGGGCTCACCTGGACCTGGTCTTAATTCATTGACACCTTTTCCAGGGCTGAATATTTGGAACCTCACACTTTAAAACCTTCTTTTCCAGACTTCCTGACTATTCTCCTTGTACCTCTTTCCTCCCCAAGTTCCCCAGATGCTTTGAGTCCCCCCACTCTAAGTGGGGGTGCCGCTTCAGTCTTTGACCTTGCTCTTCTCTTTCACTTTGTTGTACGAGTTTTGTGGCATCACCCCGCTCCTTGTTTCTTGCCCTGAGCTCCCACTTCTTTGTAGACACAGCTCAGTGACTTGTCCTTCCTTGGCCAACAACCCCGGATCTGAGAGGGCCACCAAACCCCTCAACTGCCTGGGCTGAGCCCACGAGCTTGCCTTGGCGCCTTCTCCTGCAGAGTCCAGGTCCAGGTGTGTCTTCCTTTGTGATGCCTCGGGTGTGGCTCCTCCATCCACATTCCTGTTGGCACGACTACACCCCAGATTCCCTCTGGGATTATCTCCTAGAATATCCTCCCAAAAGGGCTTTCTCCTGGCTTTCCTTTCCTTTTGATTCTTTTCAAGCTCACAGCCAGGAATCACAGCAGAATGACCTGAAGGATATTTTCAGAGCACATCCCCTCTGAGCTCCGCTGCAGTCAGAACCTCCAAGGTGGTCTGAACATTTTGAAAAGTAAAGGCGAGGTCTTCTTGGAACGGTTCCTGGGTGAATCTGCCGTGTGCCCTGGGTGAAGGACCACCACTGCCTGCTTTCACCCCACTCCATCTTGCCGCCATTGGGACAGTTCTCTTTTCCGGACCCTCCTCGGGCTTTCAGGTGAAGGTCCGGCTTGCTGTCGGCTGCTCAGCTTTCACTGTCCATCTCACAGTGTGAGTGCACTGAGGGCAGCCAATGCGTCCTTCCGGCTCTGACCCTTTCCTGGTGTCACTGGTGATGTTCTTCCTTAACTTCCTCCAAGGACATCTTCTCCCTGGTGGACAGAACTCCTGCCCACACCGTGCTGGGTGACGTCCGTCTCCGCGTGACGGCCCATCGGTGCTGTCATGCTTGCTCTGCACTTTCTATCTCAGGACGTTTCTGTTGCTCAGGAGTGGGGAGTCTTGGTGTCCTGTGTACACACTCACCTGGCCTGGGGCCCGGGCCACCGAGCTGAGGGTGCCGTGGTGTCTGTCCTTGTGGGTGTTGCCCCAGGTCCAGGTAAGCTGCTGCCATGTCAGGTCTTTCTCTCGTGCAGGCACTCACCCCAGCCCGTCCCTGTAGCCAGGCAGAAAGACAGGCATCAGTGGCATCAACCTTGCTGCCCGTCTTCCTTGAAATGCAATTTAAAAAAATGAGCTGTGGTTTTCTCAAAATCCAGTAGCTCCCTCCCCCACCCCCTATTAATCAGCATATTTTAAAATTTCTTTAATCCACCGTGCACACAGGTCCCTAGGAGCAAATGTGGATTCTGTCCCCAGCTGTCCCCTGTCAGCCACTCGCAGGTCGCTCGCCTTGTTTCAAAGGCACAGCGATCATTTATACTCTTATTACCCAGGGGCATTGCCAACTGTTACTGAAACGCGTCCATCCCTGGAGCCGCCATCTGCGAATACCAGCACCATAAGGTAGAGCCCTGAGACTGAACCTAATTGATATGCAAGAGGAGAGATTCTGCTGTCCAGCCTGCAAGCATTTCCAGCTTGACTTTTTTAATCCTAGTATCTCATGCAAGAAGTCGTCGCTTCTCTCCATAGAGATAACAACTCGAAGTAAAAGTGTATTCTTTAATGCAGATTTATTGTAAAAAATTCAAGCCCTACTTAGAAAGGAAAGACCTTATGAAAGCACGGAGGCTGTCCTGTTGCAGTAGCATGCCACAGCAGCCTTGCTTTCCCTTTGTGCCTTTGGCTGTCCTCCATGAAAGAAGAAAATGCTTTAACGCTTCAGCTGCGTTAGTTAGCACGGGGAGCGGCACTTGTTAAGGCAGTAAGTTATGCTCACTTATCTATGTGGGTTTTGTAACGGTAACATAAAATCTGTGGACACTTTCTCCCCCTCTCTATGACCTGCTCTCCAGGGAGGACCCCTGAGGTCAGCTGTCTGGCTGTCCTGTCCACTCAGTCATCTACGCATCCACAGGCCAGCTCCTGCCCCTGAAAAGACAGGGAGATTTACACGTCTGGGTGGACCAAGAGCATCTTGAAAATGAGTGAGGTCTTAGACAGCCCCACTGTTGGAGCCTGGGGAGTGCCCTCTGGCTCCTCCCCGAGGGCTGAAGCCAAGCAGCAGCCCTTGCCCCTCCATGATGCTGGTGGTGAAGCTCGTGGTGAAGCTCGTGGTGAAGCTGGTGGTGATGCTGGTGGTGATGCTGGTGGTCAAGCTGGTGGTGATGCTGGTGGTGATGCTCGTGGAGATGCTAGTGGTGAAGCTGGTGGTGATGCTGGTTGTGATGCTGATGGTGATGCTCGTGGTGAAGCTGGTGGTGATGCTAGTGGTGATGCTGGTGGTGATGCTGGTGGTGATGCTGGTGGTAATGCTGGTGGTGAAGCTGGTGGTGATGCTGGTGGTGATGCTAGTGGTGAAGCTGGTGGTGATGCTGGTGATGATGCTCGTTGTGCTTGTGAAGAGGCCTCTGGGCCTGGCCTCCCTGCCATGGGAGAGGCTCAGGACCCTGGCTTCCCCGGGGGTCTGATAGGTAGGGAGGCCCCCTGCTCACCCTTGGGAGGTGGGATGTGTGCCTGCCAGGGGGCCCACAGCAGGCTCAGTCCCAGCAACCTGCACGACACACACCAGGATGGGGGTGGTGCCGGTGAGTGAGGTTACTGTGGTCATAGCTGCTGCTGTCACCGCCTCTTACCCTGGTAATCACGGTTCTTATCTCATGAAGCCTTAGAAAGGAACTCACAGACTTTTTAGATAAGTAAGTAAAGAGAAGCAAACTTTGTCTTGGAACAAATAAAAGTTTATTATTATGTGGTGAATCCTCTCACACTGCCAGGTATACGGTACCTGGGAGGGGCAAAGAGAGCTGTAAGGGGGTCTTGCTTTGGAAATAGATACTTTCTTTCCCCAATTATTCTAAAACTTCACTAGTCTGTGATTGGTTAGTTCTTGATGGTCCCACTTAACCTACTGCTGTGTCTGGAACCTTTGGTGCCTGGAATCTCCCTATTTTACATCCATTATCTCCTCTCTGCTTTTGCCTGCCCGTTCTTTCCTAGTGCCAGAGTGTTAACTAGCTCTCTTTAGAAGTTTGCATTTCCCTCCTCAGGAGCTTCCCCTATCCACTTCCCTAGAGCTGCCTAGTTATTTCTAACTTGCCCTAGGCCTCAGGGGACCCTGGAGGCAGCTTGGTTGGGCTCCCTTCTGACTGTCAGATCACAGCATTTGGGAAGTTATTTAAAAACCCCCATTGCTTCCCCCCAAATTTCTCTATTTTTGGTGCTGTAGCCTCGAGAGACTTGCTGTTCTTTTTTGAAGAGCAGGGACCAGCTGTGGGTTTGCCTTGGACATCATTTGCACAACCCTGTGTCTTGGTGTCACTCACCGTTGGGGGGTCCAGGGTGGGTGGCATGTGATCTGGGGAGCATGCTTGTGAGGGCCTCACCTTGCTCTGAGCCCCTACATGACAATTTACTCTCCAGGGGCAACCCCCCACCTCACACTTTTATTTTCATTAGCCAGAGTCCAGTGAATTTCACCTTGGAAACCTAATTTTCACCTTTTCTCCATGTTTTCACTGCAGTGAGATGATAAAGCACCTGCTGCCCTGGGGACGTAACCTCTGTGGGTGTCTCCACATCTGCAAAAAAGGGCGATGATCTTTTGGAGGGTTGTTTGGAGACCAGATAAATTCATATATGGAGGGGTGAAAGCTGTAACAGTAGTGTTACTCTTACAAGGTGTTGCAGGACAGGGAGAGGGGCACCCCAGAACCCCCAAACCTGCCCTCTCTAAATGGGTTCTGCCATCCTCCACATCAAGACAAACACATAAGACCTTTAATGGAAAGGAATTTTTTTTTAAGATTTATTTATTTATGCATACAAGCACTGGGGTACAGACCAGAGGTGTGGGGGTGTGTGTGAGAGGATTCACCACATAGAGAGCGGCGAGCAGAACAGGCAGATCAACATAAGTACACTGCTGAGGGGAGCAGCGGGCACAGCAGGAGAGGTCTGCTGCACCATGTGGGTCCCCTCCCTGGCCGGCAGCAGGGATCGAACTCGTGCTGCAGTGGCTGCGGTTTTGCTTCATGGTGCGTTGCTTAACCCACTGCGCCACCAGGGAGGCCCCTGGAAAGGAATTTTAATACAATTAGGGAACAATACAAAAAGACAAAGACTATAGTTACTAAGTCAAGCATCCAAAGTTACCCATCTTCTTGAGGGCAAAAGTCCAGCCGAATAGGATTGGCCCAAAGCAAGGCCCAAAAGTTTGCCACACATCTAAAGGACCTTTCAGTGGAGACCCATAGAAAAGGGTAGAAAGGGCCAGTCAGACAAGTCTGGGAGGAAAACACCAAAATCAAAATCACAATGAAAGCTGCCATTATTAAGCTCCCCATGGGTTTCTCACCCACATCTGTTCCAACCAGTCCAAGACCAAGAAGCAAGTACAGTTTCTTCACATGTCCCTCTGCTCCACGTGCCTCCTCCAAGTCTCCTTGCTGCTCTCCATCGTGCTTCCTTCTTCCTCCCTTCCTCTGTCTTCCTAGCTCCTCTCCAGCATCTTCTTATCCCTGCTCGACTCCACCCACTTAGGGTGGGACAGGGATTCTGGAACTTCCCCCTTTCCTAGGGACTACCCTGTTACAAAGGGAAGGTAAACAAGGTAAGTGTCATAGTCTGTGCCAGAATCCCCTTTTGGGATTTCAATACCTGTCTATCTACCTCCTTATCTTCTCTTAAATGTACTCATTTGGGGTACAAATATTGGTGACATAAAAAAGAGAGTTGGAAACTCCCCTGGCAGCTGCTGTTGCAAAGGTGTGACTTTCTGAGTTTGGGTGGGCATGTGGGTGCTCCTCCCCATGCAGTCGTGTTTGAGGGGCACGGTCTGTAGAGGAGCATCAGAGACACTGGTTGGTAAGTTGGCGCTCTGCTTGCTCACGTGAATTGACCCCCTTGGTGCCTGGGGGTCACTGGGCTGACCTCCCCAGGCCTGCACCTTTGCAACCTGAAAGGCATTGAGACTGGAGTCAAACACAGCTGCTCGACCTTCATCCTGGGGCGCCCTCCTGCAAGCTGAGGACTGGGTGCGGCAGAGTTGGGTAGCCGGGAGGCTCCCCACTTTCTAGCAGCAGGACCTTGAGGTTAGAAATGAGATGAGAAAGGAAGATGGAATAATAGTTTGTCATGACTGAGGTGCCACATGGCAAGAACCCCTGTACACAGCTGCTCTTAGCCACACTCAGCCCTTGTTATCTTTACATTCTGAGGGCGGCGAGCCTGGCCCCTGGCTCAAGGACAGCCTCTGTGAGTCTGGTCTACCCCTGTGCCCCCAATACCGCAGACCCCGACACAGCCTCAGGGGCACTCTCCATGTCCTGCTTCCCTCCTGTCGCCTCTGTCCCCGCTGGCTTGCCTCCTTCTAAGGCAGGACCATGGTCTTTAGTTTTCCTTTCCTAGGGCCTTCCTTGCACAAAGCCTGATGAAAAATGGTTAAGAGACGTTTGTTGAGTGAATGAAAGCACTGAACCGGTCACCCGCATGGAGTTTGCACCCTCAGGCAGCGCGGTCAGTCAGCTTTCTAGCTGCATGCCAGCTGGGGGGATATGAATGTTGGGGGAGCCTGGGGGGGAGTCGGGAGAGAAGCACCTGGTCAGGCATATGACAGCAGAGTGGCTCCGAGCAGGCAGGGCGGCAGGAAGGGGGATGGCTGTGAAGCCTGGTGCTCTGGGGCTACTTAACGTCGGTTCAGCGATGTCACGTGTCCTGCTTGCTGCTTGGGCGTGGCCGTGACTTCAGGTGCAATACCCAAAGTGCCCTCCTGCGGGGCTGGTGGGCAGCATTCCTGAGGTTCGGCTCACCAGCAACGACAGTTCTACAAAGCTCTTGCTAGCAAGACCCAGTGGGGGGCGAGCCATGCCGTTGCTGGACATGTGTATCCCCGGCCAGAGACACCAGGTCAGCTGCCACAGGGCCTCCGGCCAAACCCACCTGTTTGCCTGGTGCCTTGATGGGGAGGAAAGAGCCGTTCATTTTTCCCTGTGGTTTGGGGTTCTCGTTCGGGAGGAGTCCTGGGACCCCCACTTGGACATAGCCTCCTGTGGGATGGGGGGGTTCCCTCTGAGCTTCAGATGTGTCACCCACGCAACAGGACACCCAAGGGGCTTAGTGGACAGGACACCCAAGGCCCCGCGGTGTCACCTTCCCACTGCCACATCCTGCTACTGCAGTCGCCGTCTGGGTCCTTGCACCCGGAACAAGCCTCCCTAGAGGCAGACCCTCTCAGCGGCCCTCACTGCCTCTTCTGCAGGAGGCTCACAGAATGCGAAGCTACAGCAGGCCCGGCTGCCTTTAACAATCTGTGTGCACTCTAGAAATCTTTCCCTGAGTATGATGAAAAGTTGCCATGCAGAGCAGTTATGTTCATTTATCTTGAAAATGGAAGTGACTTGCTTAAAAAAAAAACAACAAAACCCTTAGGTTTCAGTACATATTTAGAAAAATCAAGAATCACTGGACTTTCACTCTCAAATCTGGATAATAAGAACTAGATGACTAACTTTATCCTTAAACCTTATCATCTTGAGTGGCATTTGAATCATCTTGACATACAGAGGTGCCTCATGAAATGTTTTTGTGCCCCAGATCCACCCATTTGTTCACACCACAGGTTAGGGCTGATCTCATTCAAGAGTCTGGGGCAGGTAGACTTCCTATTTGTTAACGGTGAAATATATTTTTGGGTAGCTTCCAGGTACCCTGCACGCGTGCGCGCACACACACACACACACAAGCAGATGTGAATGAACTTTATTTTTTCTCTTTATGTCACTAAAAACTAAAACAAGTGAAGCTTATATTTCAGTTGCACTTAATTGTCCAAATGTGTCTTATTTGCAAGAAGATTGACATCACCTTATAAAATGTAACCTTATATATTTATGCATAGAAGAACTGGGGTGCAGGCCAGAGGTGTCAGAGGTGCCAGGGTGTAGGCCAGTGGTGCGAGTATTCACCAGAGACAGAGTGGGGAGCAGAATAGGCAGATCCACTGAAAATCAATGCTGAGGGGAGCAGGGGGTGACACAGGAGAGGTATGCTGCGCCATGTGGGTCAGCTCCCTGACCTGGTATTGAACTCAGGCCTTAGTGGTGCCAGCGCTGAGACCTAACCCCTAGGCCACCAGGGAGGCCTGCAACCCTCTTCATATAAAATAACAGTGTTTCCACAGGGTAGGTTGGCTCTGTGACTCAGCAGGGTGTTTGTCCATGTCTGGAAGCTGTTGTGATATAGTAGCCTCCCGGTAATGCCCACGATCTGTACGGATCCAGGAAGAGAAACAACTTGAATGCTGACATTTCTCCAGGTTGCCCTAAATCCCATCTTTCACGTAGCTCCCCTGCACCCCCCTTGTGGGAAAGGTCTGCGTCGGAGCAGAGCACCCTTTTTCCGAATCATCACCAATCATAATGCTGAGTAGATGTTCCACTCCTAGGGCAGGGGAGCCGCATAGCAGAGGGCACGAAAGCGCATCAGTGGATCAATAACACCAAGCAGAGAGGGCTCCATTAACCGTAGTCAGGAGGGCCAGCCGCTTTAATCGGCGCTGACATCACAGCGTCTTTTCCGCTTTGTCTTTTAGAATCAGCTTTGCTTACCGTAATCGTTGAATTGTCACCACTCCTCAGGAGTTCTTCTTGGAAATTCTGCACCATGGTCATCATGACTGGTTTTGATTGTATTTATTGGCAAGCCAAACTCCTGATATTAGATCACCTACAATTGAAGGTTAAGACCCATAAACTACACTAACTACTGAGTAAGTTGATGTGAATTCCAGAAATTCCTTGTGGTGGTCACTGGCCAGGAGTAGGATGAAGTGACCAGGCAGACCTTTGGGAGGAATCATAGTTGCAATTGGAGATTTATGAGAGTATTTCTTCTTCTTTTTTTTTTTTAAAAGGTTTATTTATGTATACAAGAACTGGGGTACAGGCCAGAGGTGGGGGGGAGAGAAGTCACCAGAGACAGAGTGAAGTACACTGCTGAGGGGAGCAGCGGGCAAGGCAGGGGAGGTCTGCTGTGTCATGTGGGTCCCCTCCCTGGCCGGGGATCAAACTCGTGCTGCAGTGGCTGCAGCTGCTTCTTAGTGGTCTGCTTCTGTGCTTCACCCCTTGCACCACTAGGGAGTCCCCACATGAGTGTTTCTTAATGCTGGTGCCTCTAGAAGCCTGTGAGCGCCCTCCCTGCAGTGCAGGTCAGTGTCCCGCAAACAGGCTCCCGATGGGGGTTTTGGGGTTTGTCACTCTGCTTGGATGTTTGTTCAATTTCCTGATCCTGGAATGTCCCCTTCAGAGCCCCACCCCAGTGGTCGGAGAGGGGCGGTGACACCCTGCAGCTCGGTGCCAGCTCTGGGACCTGAGCGCCCTGTCCACTACATGCAGGGACGGTGTCCTGTCACCCCTTCAGCCCAGGCATCTCTGGTGTGCCACACAGATGGGGGAGGCGCCCCCACACAGACTGGGCAGAAGCCCCTGCACGGACCCTGAGTTACATCTCTGCCCAGGCCTGAGGGCGGAGCCCATAACCTCAGCCCACTGCCCCTTTAAGTGCCACATGAGTGTCTGGGGGGCCTCCAGCTCTCCCAGAAGCCTTGTAGCAAGAAGGCATCTAGATGTGCTTTCTCACGTTCCAGCCTCTGGGTGGGAGGCCTGGTCAGAGAGAAGCTGGGGTGGACAGCTCTGCCCGGTTCCTCCCTAGGACTGCCTCCTGTGGCTGCCTTCCCAGCAATGCAGTGTGGACAGAGGTTTTTCAGTACGGAGAAGTAACTGCCTCTCCTGTGGGGCCGGCTAAGAGCATGGGCTCCAGGGCCCTGCTTCTGTGGCCTGTTCCACATCTGTCCCTGGCGTGACCTTGCTTTGGAAAATGAGTTGAGGAATAAAGGCGATGACATGTGCTTGGCACGGCAATCTGACGAGCCAGTGTTTCCTAATAGGGACTGGAGAGTCTTTAACCGAGAGAGAGAGAATGGAAATTGCCATTATAATATATTTTCATGTGAGAGCCTGAACAATCGCCTTGATTTTTCCTGTTTTTCTCATTCATCTTCTCCATCTGGGCAGCGGTTGAGAGTGGGCTATACTTCAGGTACTGGGGGCCCACACAGCAGGTCCTTGAATAACATCATTCAGTCATAACTTTGATGAGAAAAAAACGATTCCAGAATTTGCTTTCAGCGCACATAACCTGGCTTCAAGTCTCAGTTCCCAAGAGCTGGTTGATGACATTGAGGACTTACTGTGTTCTGGTTTTATTTTATGGGTGACTATTCTCAACCTGTGCTTTTTGTGGAGAACTTGGCAATAACAAAGCATAGAGACACAAACATCGAATCCCCTCTGATCGTACGGAATAGAGAAATGCTGGCAAGTGCCGAAGGCCAGCTCTGGCTGAGGCCAGGTTCCCACAGGAAGAGACGGCGTCGGTGAATTGATGGGGATTGAGGAGTCACTAACCACTTCATCAGAGTGTAGCAAATGTCCTACTGGGTGTCTCATCAGGCCTTTATTTATACATTGCAAGCAAGCAGTGGGATTACATCATCATGTACATAGAGCAGAAAGATAACAATCATTACATTTTTTTCTTAAGAACAGCTTGGGGTCGGGCCTCCCCTGGTGGCGCAGTGGGTTAAGCAACGCACTATGAAGCAAACCGTAGCCACTTGCAGCATGAGTTCGATCCCTGCTGCCGGCCAGGGAGGGGGACCCACATGGTGCAGCAGACCTCTCCTGCTGTGCCCACTGCTCCCCTCAGC
>JAGFMF010011800.1:802052-926913 GCA_019455555.1 Galemys pyrenaicus | reverse complement strand
CTTGGGGTCTTCACGACCTCCAGTCAAGATTCAGGGCATCATACTGTTTCAAGGCAAGGCCTACGTGCCAGACGGCATATTTTTATCAGCATACTAGTTAACATTGTCTTTATAAGCATAGCGTATTTTTATTAGCACAGTAGTTTTTTAATATTAAGGCAGCCATGGCAACTTTGTGCAGTCACAATTAACCATTTTGTTATTACTCTAAGCATAAGACAGACTACTAGCTGCAAGGTCTGGAGTCAAACTAATGTCAATATTTTTTGTTATTAGGGAGACTTTTTATATATGATTATGATTTAAGTAAAACAGAGGCAGGGAAGAGGAGAGGAGGGCTGGTAGGGTTTATGTGACTCATTTATCACCTGGGAGACACAGAGCCTTCCACAGTGGACCAAGTTACAGAGGTCTTTCTTCAGTTCCCAAGGCAGGTGGCAAGTACCACCTCTGACTTCTTTTTCCCTGTGGTTGCTGCGTTGTCAATGACGGCCTCTGTTCAAGTGCTCCTGTTTGTTCGCGCGAACCTGCATGGGGGCATGGCTTACTGGTGGGTCATATTTTGCTGCAGGTGCACCCATGGGCACCTGTGAAATATAAAACTTGCTGTGTGCGGTTCGTGGGTGTGGCAGTGCGCTCCACTGGGCTTGGGTTCTCTGTCCCCCCCCCCCCCCCCCCCCCCCCCCCCCCCCNGTCCCCCCCCCCCCCCCCCCCCCCCGCCTTTGAGCTGAGCTGGGCGTTTGAGACTAGTTGCAGACAGTGGCCTGTGATTGGATGTCACTGCCAGGCCAGGGCCCTCTGCCAGTGTGGTGCAGCAGGGGTGGGGTCCAGGCATGGGCTCCAGGGCCCTGTTCCTGTGGCCTGTTTCTGGCATGGGGTGTGGCCCCTATGGGTGTGGGGTGTGGACCCTGTGGATGTGGGGTGTGACCCCCAAGGGCACAGCTGCCTAGTCTACTTTTGACCTTACCCTGGTGACTATACACACGTCGGTTTCAACCCTTAATATTTTACACATTCCTCTTTTATAGCGGCTTCTGTTAATTACACATTAATTAACACAATAAGAAGGGAATTTGTGGGCCATACCATCTTCATCAATGGCACTGACTTCCTACTGTCCTTTGGGGTGCTGTTTCAGTGCCAGACCACTAGGCACAGTCCTCATCAGCACACTCAGCAGTCCCTTCTTTGCCCTGTGTAAACGAAGATCAGGGAAGAGATGGGTCTGGAATTGAACGAAGAAGGGCGTTTACTGCCCCTTAACCTTGTGTCTCTCACAGGCGTGGAGCCAGGCCGTGTGTAGACCACAGATTTTTCAGTGCAAGGGGGGCGGGGGGGGGGTGGTGCGGAAGGAAGGGTCTGGCATGGTCTGGGTGTGAGATGAGACCTCCTGGTGTTGATTGCAGAGGAGATTAAGGTAATTTGAGAAAGCCAGCAAGCCCTGCCTCCAGAATCACCCAGATTAGTTGTCTGGGCCCCAGAGAAGTAGACTGCAGGCTGCACTCAGAAATCCCGCTCAGCAGCCTGTGGCTACTTAGAGACCAAGCTCATCGTTGCAGGACCTCTAAGGACAACAGTGATTCCGTTGGCCCTCTAGAAAATAGCCTGAGTGGGGTCCAGGGATAAAGTGGGTTTCAGAACTGCAGGGGTGAATTGTCCATCTGTCTGTCCTTTATCACAGTCGTTTCTGATGAGCCCGGTGGCCGTGCCTGCTGACAGGGCAGGGGGACCTGCGCTGTGGGCCCTGGGGTCACTAGTGGACACTGCTGGGCAGAAAGGGGGGGAGCTGTCCCGTAGAGAAATATCCCAGGGACCATAATCGGTGGACAGGCATTCCCGAGAGCTGGAGTCACACACCAGCACTCAGAGCAAAGGCGGGTAAGCGGAGTTGGGTCCTTGCACGTAAAGCAGGATCTCTGAGAAGGAACAGTAGAATTACCGGTGGACGGAACCGAACACACGCTGGGACCGGACATTCAGGTCTGCGTAACGTACGAAGCGCTGTCCATCGCATTCATTTGTTGAGAAGATTTGGTAACTGGTGGACAACCCGAGCCCCATCTCGAGCTGACTTTCAACTTGACCAGATGCAAACCAAATGCAAGGAAGCCAAGAGCCTGGAAACTACACAGGAGGTTGCGTGGCCCTGGTGGGGTCCTTACGTAGGGACACGCCCTTGCACCTCCAGTTATTATATGAACCTCAAGTGCAGTGTCACAAAGTACTGTGATGCTCAGACCATGCAAGGTCTGCTAAACTCAGGGGAGAGGGGGGTTGTATTTTGCACCCGCCTTCCCTTTCTGGAAATGTCTGCAGACATGTTTGGTTGTCTTGACTAGGGGAGCAGGTGGACAGAGGCCAGGGGTGCTGCTGGCCGCCTTCCCCTGCCTCCCCACTGTGGCCTCCTCATGAGGTATCTGCCTGCTGGAGAACAGTAGTGCCCCACCAGAAGGCTTGAGTGAGTCAGCCAGGAACTTGGGTTTAAATGACAAAGGATGAAAAGGAGGGAGAAGGAAGCTGGTCCATAGACAGATGAACCAACATCGGATAGATTAGTGGGAGAGAAGGCCAGAACTCAGTCACATGTGAACAGAGAATCTACATGGGTATAAGTTCTAAAGGACGATGGAGCAGAGCGGGGATGTCCCCTGCATTTGGGCACCCGGGGCATCAAGAACCGAGGTGGAAGGCCTCTTCAGACAGACAGGGAGGGGTGAGCCCGTGGTCACCCTGAGTGTAAGGAGGAGAGTCCCGGGTGGAAGAACTTGTCCACTGATGAGCCCCCAACTACACTCTTCAACGTCCCCAGGCCTGGGTGGGAGTCAGGTGAGGCCAGGTCCTGAGTGGGTCCAGATGATTCTGAGGAAAACCCTCTGTGGGGAGAGGCTGAGAGGCGATGGGACGGTGGGCAGTCTGGGCAGCAGCCGTTTGCACCGTGGAGGTGGACTTGGTGATAGGTCCAGTGTGTGAGAAGATCTGGGTGGGCTTCACTGGCCCTCAGGCTCTGATGGGGATGACCAGGAACTGTCATGCTCTCCTAAAAAGTTCCACTGAAAATATTTGTAAGAATAAGAATGCACTGGGGCCTCCCTGGTGGCGCAGCGGGTTGAGCACCGCACTGTGAAGCATCTGTGGTGCTGCAGCGTGAGTTTGATCCCCGGCCAGGCAGGGGACCCACATGGCGCAGCAGACCTCTCCTGCCTCCCCGCTGCTCCTCTCAGCAGTGTGTTTTGGTCAACCTGCTTCTTCTGCTCCTCACTTTGTCTCTGCTGAATCCTCTTACCCCCCACATCTCTGGCCTGTTCTTGTATGTATAAATAAATAAATCTTTAAAAAAGAAAAGAAAAGAAAAAGAATGCCCTGACAGTATTTACCAGGACAGTGCATACTTCTGAGTGGTGACACCCCTTTTTGAGTGCTTGGTTTTATTCCCTAGATTAGTGACATCTCAGCTCTGCCACGCGGGCCTTTGAGGCCCACTGAGGAGAGAAGGAAGGAAGAAAAGGCACAGCTTTGCCTCGATCCATTTTCTATTCTAGATGTTTCTGGAAGGTTCTCTGTGAAGATTTCTCTGCTAATCACGCTTCAGAAAAACACTTCCTTAGGCAAACGGCATCTTATCCTTGGACCCCAGTGTCACTGGACACTATTCATTGCAAAACTGCTCTTGTGGCTGTAATGTCCCAGAGAAATACCTTCACCACATTGCACTTGAGATTCGTATAATAACTGATTTTTCCTGTGAAACAGAATATGGGCCCTTTGAACACATGTTCCCCACTTAAGGTCCCATGTGAGACATAGCTCCAAACTTAATCCTAAAAACAGCCTGCTTTCCCTAGAGAGTGAGTATCCCTCTTCTCTGACAATGCAGATTGTGTAATTAAGGTATTTCCAACTTTCCTCAGGGGCCCTGAAGTTCTGAGCTTTGTCTTAGGCAATCACAGAAATGCTACTGGGCTTTAGGATCGCAGTATTTGTTCTCCAGGTCTCTATCCCTTTTTTTTACTGTTTTCTTTCCATTTTATTATAATGCTTCTCCTCAAGCTGCCTCAAGTGCTTTTAATACATGTCCTACCATTTGTGAACAGATCCTAGGGACAGAGCCCGAACACTCCTTCCATTGACATGTCTGGCTCCCCTGAGACCGCCAGGGCTGTGGTCTGGGTGAGCATGAAAGCAGGTCCTCCTGGGGTCTGGTTACAGCCTCCTGTTCAAAGTGTCATCTTCCAGGGTATAATTAGCACTTTCTTCCCTGGGTGTATTTTCTGTGACCAAAGCTTGGCCAGAGGTCTTGCTGGTTTGAGTTTTAAGTGAGTGGATTTGAGAATTGGCGGTGGCCTTGAGGGATTCTCAACCAGAGAGACTGCAGGAACATGTAATGGTCAGCACAGAGGCAGCACCGCTGGCCTGGAGGGCTGGTGGCTAGGCCTTGGCCCACACCAGAGGCTGTGGGGGATGGGAGAGAGCCTAATCCTGGCCTTTACAGCCACACCAAGGCCCAGAGAGGTGAAGTGAATTGTTCTTCAAATGCAAGATTTAAAATATCACCACCCACATCTACTGTTCAAGCAGTGAGTGATGTGACATTTCGTGTTGGGACTAATCAGGACAGCAGTGTCCGCCTTGGGCCGCCTGCTACAGTTACAGGCCTCCCGGCCCAGTCCAGCATGGCTGCGGATGAGTCTGGCCTGAAGCGTAAGGAAATCTCAGGAGCGTTTGCCCCGTGGTCCAGCTGAGGAGAGGTCTGTCAGTTTGGGCTGGGCTCGCCACGCCTCCCCGCGCACCTCCTGCATACTGTTTTCTGCAGGAAGCAGTAAAGAAGGGGCCACTGTTCTTTTAGGACAGAACTAGCAAGAGGAAGACAGTCTGTTTTTGTTCTTGGTGTATTTATGTTTAAGGGATCATAGTACCTTTTTTTTTAAAGATTTTTTTGTTTATGCATACAAGAGCTGGGATACAGGCCAGTGGCAAGGGGTGGGGAGGGGGTGGTGAGAGGATTCACCAGAGACAGAGTAGGGAGCAGAACAGGCAGATCGACCCAAATACACTGTTGAGAGGAGCAGTGGACGAAGCAAGAGAGGTCTGCTGCGCCATGTGGGCCCCTCCCTGGCTGGGGATTGAACTCGCGCTGCAGTGGCTGCGGATGTTTCATAGTGCGGTGCTCAATCCCTTGCGCCACCAGGGAGGCTTAGTACTTTTTTTTTTTTTTAAGGTTTATTTTTATTTATTTATACATGCAAGAACTGGGGTGGAGGCCAGAGGTGCAGGGGAGACCATTAGTACACTGAGCAGAGTCTGCAAAGGCCGATTTCCCTCCCTCTACCTTTGCTATCCCTCCATTCTTCCCTCCCTCCTCATCCCCTTCCTGTTTGTTTCCAGCAGGACTGAGTGGCCCTAGTCCCTGTTCCTGGCTCTTTCCCACTTGTTATGTGGGAGTCAGAACATTAGGGGCCCTGAGTGAGGGATGGGCGTCTCCTGGAGCCTGGGATCTGTTGCGCCAGCTCCCCAAGTTGAATTGTACCTCACTCTGACCCACAATGGTCCCACCCACAATTCAGACTTTTCCTGGGGGAGCAGGGGAAGTCCCAGTGAGTGGGGAGGCCTGAGTGTTTGATCTTCCAGGTGTCTATCAGTGGGGGAGTCAGGAAAGTCTGATGTGGGTAGGGCAGGGGGGTCATGTCATGTGCTTGCCGTGTTCCAGAATCGGGGGTCCACTGCAAAGCAGGTTTTTGTCCCTGAGGTCCTGGCATTCTAGACATTAATTATACTCATCTCCACTCCATCCTGGGCCCAGACCAGGTCGTCCTCATCCCATGTCTCTTCCATAACTGAGTATTCAGTTGTTCCATCAGCACCCCCAGGTAGGTCCTGCCAGGTGACAGCACAACCCCATCAATACCAGGGACACCTAGCCTGACCCTGCCTCGCGTCTGGGCAGCCATTGCATCACCGCCATCTCGCCTGGCTTCCCTGGGGATCCTCGAAGCTGGGCCGGCTCTAGCCCTCTGACATCGGGGTGCTCATTGCCGCATAGCTGACATGAGCTGGGTTAGTGGGGACTTGGGCTCATGGGGTCATTCCTGTACGTGCTCTCAAAGGGAGAGTGGGAGGGAGGAAGTAGCAGCTGGTGTCGTGCTCACTCAGCTTTTAATAGCTTTGTTCGAGTTTCACCTCTTCTCTCAAGAAGGTGGTACCTCAGAGGTGGATGGGCCTCTCGGACCTTCTCCCAGGGAAAACCCCATCCTCACCAGCCCTTGAGATACCCTGAGTCACTTGACAAGATTTTCCCTGAAAAGCGACTTAAATTTATATACAGGTCTCAGATTTTTCATCAAACACTTCTCTAAGAAACTTGCACGTACTTGGGAGTCTATCAGCATGGGTTGACTAAATGAGCATGAGCTCTCAGATTTCCAGGCGCCATTTTGTTTTTAAACCAGAAACCAAAACCAATCGCCAGTCAGCTTCTTAACAGTTTTAAAACAGCTTTGACATAGTGATCCTGCACATATCTTAGTCTTGTTGATGGCAGAAATAAGAAGCATCATCACATTTTTCTTTTGGTTTCTTCATTGTTCCCCCCACGAATTTGTAGGCGTTACACGCCCAGTAGGAATGTTACACGCCCAGTAGGAATGCTGGTGCTTTGTCTTGAAAAGACACTTTTTTCTTATGTACTGTTTCTCTATTGTGCTTTTGTGTCCTTTGCCTTACAAAAATGTACAGATTTGTGTCGTCAGTGTATTTATTTTCTCCTTTCTGGTTTCCTTATTTTCTGTCCTAGACTTAAAAAATGTGTACCAGGTCCCTAGGTTAAATAAACATCCTTAAATTTATGCTAAAATTTAAAAGTTATTATTTCCCAGTTAGAACTTTAACCTACTCTGGACTTATTCTGTGTTTATTGCCTTCCACTTGGATGACTAATTGTGTCACCAGATTATTAAACCATTCTGCCCTGTGGATGAACCGACACCTTTGTCTGTAGTCACTTTCCCCCCAGGTTGCTGCTCCACTGCCCTGTCTTCTTGTAACTAGGCCAGTGACATCATGTTTGAAAGCTTAGTCATTAACAGAAGCTTCAAAATAGGCACTCTCCTCATTATTCTTGTTCGTACTTTTCTTGGTTATTTCCAAATTTTTATTTTTCAGCTTTTGTAATTATGAAGAGTTTATCTTCAAAATCTCATTGGGATTCTCCCTAAAACGTCATTTTCTAATTCATAAGAGTGGAACGTTTCTCTGTTTTATTCATTTATCTTGTATGTTTTTTACATGAGTTTTATTGTTTTCTTCATGTAGGATTTTATGGACCTTTCTTAAATATTTTATATATATTTTTGTGAATGAACTTTTACATTGTTCACTTTATACCAGACTAGGAGCAGTATAGGGAAAAAAAAAACGCTGTTAATTTGACAAACCTTTTATTTATTTGTTGCATTTATTATTTGCAAACATTTATTAGTTGACATTTATTTGGTCTGCTTCCTCCACATTATGGATCATGATTGTGGAAATACCCATTGTCTCTCACCTGACCAGATCATTTGTTAGCTACAGAAGGTTCTAGAAGAGGCCTCTATGTTCGCTGCCTGGAACTCCATGTGTGGAGGGTGCAGGAGGGAAGCTCCACATCTCTGACCCTGAGCCAGGAAGCTGTGCACCTGCAGCTGGAGCCAGTCTTGACCACCCAGATCTGCGTGAAGTTCCCTCTCTGTCCCCTGGCACTGCCCTTTACACTCACAGATGTTATTCTTTTTCTTTTTTCTTTTTTTTTTAAAGATTTATCTTATTTATGCATACAAGCACTGCGGTACAGGCCAGAGGTGTGGGGGTGGTGAGAGGATTCACCACAGAGAGCAGGGAGCAGAACAGGCAGATCAACTGAAGTACACTGCTGAGGGGAGCAGCAGGCACAGCAGGAGAGGTCTGCTGCGCCATGTGGGTCCCCTCCCTGGCCAGCAGCAGGGATCAAACTTCATGCTGCAGTGGCTGCAGTTTGCTTCATAGTGCGTTGCTTAACCCACTGCGCCACCAGGGAGGCCCCTCTTTTTCTTTTTTCTTATTGTGGTGACATTGGTCTACAACACTGACTCAGAGGCACGATCCCACCTCAGATGCCTGCCCCCCACTACACCCACCACCCAGGTCCTCAACCCCACCACGCCCCTGGCTCCTCCCACTCCTTCCCTCCTGCCCCTCTCGTGACCTCAATTCCAGAGTCAGATTCCTGGGGTTTATTATTGGTTTGTTTTTGTCTGACCCTATGTTTTTTTTTCCTCTATATTCCCATGTAAGTGACACCATCTGGTATTTATCTTTCTCCTCCTGACTTATTTCGGAACAGCCGAGTATTTACAGTGATGTTCTGTGCCGGGCATCTTACTGCAAAATAATGAAAACAGGACGCAGGAAACAAGATTCCAGAATCCAAGTTCATGTTTACAGTGGCGATGATTTACTCTTTTATTTGGTGGCAAAACCTAGAAAATCTGAGGCCCATGGTGGGGGTGGGCAGGGGGAAGGTTGGGTGCAGACTGTTCTATGCCTTCACTCCTGGGAATCCATTGGGTGAGAAGAGGGCTGAGTGGATTTTTTTTTTTTTAAGATTTATTTATTTATGCACACAAGAGCTGGGGCACAGACCAGAGTCGCGGGAGGTGAGAGGATCCATCAGAGACAGAGTGGGGAGCAGAACAGGCAAACTGACTGAAACACACTGTTGCGGGGAGCAGCAGGTGAGGCAGGAGAGGTCTGCTGCACCATGTGGGTCCCCTCCCTGGCTGGCGGCAGGGATGGAATTCGTGCTGCAGTGGCTGCAATTTGCTTCATAATGTGTTGCTCAACCCGCTGCACCACCAGGGAAGCCCCTGAGTGGATGTTTGTTGATTTGTTGATCTGGAGGAGTCTCTGCCAGTGTGTGTATCTGTGTGAAATAAGCAAGTTGTTGAGAAATGTAGGTGACATAATTGCAAACTTTTAAAGACAAGTGAGGACATGTGTGTTTATTGATGATCTCAGAGCAGGGGAAATGATTCAACAGAGGCACTAGTGTGCTAGCCCTGGTTTCCTGCCCAGAAGAGCCAGGAGCATGAAGGGAAAGTAGAGGAATAGGGCTTAAAAAACAAAGGGTAACAAGAATAAAGAAAAAATATTTTTGGAAAAGAAAATTATTTGAAGACTATTTATGTAAAATAGTGCTCGTGCAAAAACTCTTCATAATGATAAAAAATGTGGAAACAGCATAATTGATTGGCTTAATGACACTATTCGAAGCTGTTAAACATAGTGCTATACATGAGTTTAGAGTGTCCGCTAAATGAGAATTCAGACAAGAGTGTATGCATCCTCTGCCCTTGTCTATTTTGTGCTAATATGATTGTGTGCTGATGTTTTGTGTTTGCTTGATTTTTTTTTTTTTTTTTGGTATAGAACTGATGTGTAGGCCAGAGGTGTGGGACATGAGAGGGTTCACCAGAGACAGGGTGGGGAGTAGAACAGGTGGATTGACTGAAATGTACATCTGAGGGGCGCAGCAGGTAAGACAGGACAGGACTGCTGTGCCATGTGGGTCAGCTCCCTGGCTGAGGATTGAACTCAGGCTGCAGTGCTGACAGTGCTGACAGTGCTGAGACTTAACCCCTAGGCCACCAGGGAGGCCTGTTTGATTTCTTTAACCTTAGAGGGAAGACAGGCAGAGTTATTTCCAGCAGGATGAATTACTAGAGCACATATAGTCTGTGTCACCTAAACGACAGTTTCCCGGGCACAGCTGTAACGGCGTCTTCAACTGCAGCACGGGCCGCTGGAGGGCAGAAGTCTCTCTCAGGATTCTGGGTGCCAACCTCAGAACAACTCCAGCTCCCAATATCAACGACGCCTTTTGCACGCAGCCTACTTGAGGGAGTGCGCTCCCCTAAGAGAGGCAGAGTGTGGCTTCTAGAAAGCTCCTGGTCACAGGGTTCTCACTGAACTGCAGGCAGCTGCGACCACAGGTCTAACCACCCTCCTGGCTGGACACACGAGGTTTCTGAAAAGGCAAGGGGGTACAGGGGTCTCCGGGACCTGACCTGTTGGCTGGGTCAGCAAGTTAGCCTGGTACTTACAGGAAGTCATTTGGGGTGTGATTTGGCTGGACTATGATTAGTTTTGGTCAGACCCCAAGGGAGCCCTGACTCAGGGTGCCACCTGTCACCCCAGGATTAGTGTGCTAGCAAGTTGGCCGGATGGCTTCTGAGTGGTGGAATCTGAGTGGTCTCTGGCTTGTATAGAAGTGGCCCTGCTGCAGCAGGTGGACACAGCAGCCCCCCACGCTGATGCAATAGGGGTTCTCTGTGCTGGCTGTACTGCCCCCTGCAGGCCAGCGTCTGGGGAAGGAGGGCCATGCAGTCTCTGGATTGAGGAGAGGAGTGAGGTTTTGGTCTTAGATTTTCACTTCATTTTAGGAAAAATAGTGTCCTTTAATGAAAACAGCCATAGCCCATCTTTTTGCCCGGGTTGGAGAGCTTCTAAAGCAGGTAAATGTTAACACAAGTACAGGCTACCCTTCCCGGCTCTGAAGTGTCTCTTCTTCAGGAGGGTTACTCCACACTGTGGAGAGACCCTGCTGTGTTTTTTACCCTGTAAAGGAATTTCTCTGTAGAAACTGCAGCCACTTCACTCAGGTGAGGAAGCGATTCTGTGAAGAAACCCATTTACACCAGTTCTGGATTCCCGTCCCCCCAGAAACAGTTCCAAGAAGATACTTAGATTTTAAATAAATTATCAAATCGATTTTGAGATGAAGTACACATTACAAGGCAGAAACTTTGCGCTGTGGGTGTATTTATCAATCTGTATTACCTGAAGTCGAACTTGACAGAAAATTATCGATCCCTTCCTAAAATAGAGAAAGCACATTTGGTGGTTAGATTGTTTTTCTACCTGTGTTTGCTTAAAATGTAATGAAAGAATGGGTAATGTAGGTGAGTAGAAAGCTTTCTTTGACCTTCTTATGACCCCTGGCTGGGTTTGAAAAATTCAGCTGATAAAAACAACAGGAGAAGAGCTCGCAATTGCATTTAAGTTTCCTATAACGTGAGAGCCTTTCCACGGAAACAGAATCCTGAGTTTGTTTTTGCTGAGTCTGGTGAAGAGGGGACAATCATGGGGAAATACGAGATCTGTGAAGTAGGCTGGGGGAAGTTCAGCAAGGACCACTGGTTTGCAGTCTTGAGATTCTTCTCAGCTTCCCTCTGCCTTTGGAGACGATGATTCTCTGCCCTCTCCCCTTCAGTGGGGCCTGTTTTGGGGGAGCAGACGGGAAAGGGGACATGGTCAGGAGGCCTCCCAGCTTCTGCCATTCCTCAAACTCCTGAACTTAAAATGTTCGGTCTTCCAAGGTGCTGTGTGTTAGGGTAACATGTCCTGAACCCCACCAATTGATGGAACAATGAGGGAATCTTGGTTTCTACTTTCTCGATTCCTGATGTGCTCATTTTACCAAAACTATGGAAATAAGCAAGGCATTTCCATAGCTATGTCACTGACTTAAGAAGATTATGTGTTAAGGTGAAGTAACTGGAATCTTTGTGGTGGAATGAAAGAGGATGTGCAGTACGGACGTCCCCATGCACTTGGCCAAGGAGTTAACCCGGTGTTCCAGGAGCTGGAGCCACGCTGGGTTGTCTCCTGTAGACCTTTCCTCTGCTTACAAGCCTGCAGCGAGCAAGTGAGACCAGACGGGATCTCGCACCACTGAGCTCTGTTCAGAGGGCCCTGAGCATTCCACCTGGACTTTAGAGTCGCCCCCAGGATGTGTCTTCCTGCTCTGTTTGCCACTGGCCTCACGCATTATCTCCTCTCTGGTATCTTCTGCAAGAGTCTCAGCTGCATTTTGCTTCCCATCAAGAGGGACTCGGACACCTGGCGGCGGGACCAGGCTACATTCAGCCAGATGCCAGGGGACCTTCTCGTCATGAACCCTGTGCTCACACTGCTTGTTCTTTCACATTTCCTGATTTCCAGAGACCTTCCCCCAACCCCCCTGGGCTCTTCACTCCATTCTGCACAGGATTGCCTGGGCATGGTTGCCCTCGTCCTGTTGAAGTCCATCCTGCCCAGGGGAGCACAGTGAAACAGCCTTTTCCTTCAGTAGCTCACAACTCTGGTTTCAGCAGGCTCTGCTCTCCTAGTTCTGACTGGCTAATTCAAAACATCGTGTCTCCTTCCAAAGGGCTAACCCCCTGCAGGCCCTTTAAGAATACTAAAACCCAGCACTGATGGGAGACATTCTCAGTAAGACCTGTTACATCACTTAATTCTCGGGGCACAATCCCAGGTGACTGGTATGGGGGGTAGGTACATCCTGGAAGCTCAGCTGGGGCTCCCTGCTGTGTGTCCAGGCCCCCAGCCCTGGGCCCTCCTCAGGAGAGAATGTCCTCCCCATGTCAGCAGCCTCAGGGAGGGCCATTACAAAGTGGACATTTTCTCTCCATTTGAAAGTAAAAACATTGTTAAGTCAAGCTACTGTAATTAGGGCCCTTCTGTAATGTCATTTGTTAAGGGCATTGGCTTCCTGGAGTCTGTGACACTGGTCACCTCTTATCCACCAGTTGCCCAGCTTGAGCAGTTAGTTCCTTTGTCTCCAGTTAATTCTCGTGTGTGTGTATATGTGTGTCTGATTTATTTTACTGTGACTTTAAAGGAGTTTCAGGAGCTATTAAAAATTTATGTTTTCAATCCATCTCTCCCCAGAACTTGGAATATTACTTTTTACAGTGGAATCAGCAATGAATTTGGGGTATATCTTGGCATTTGGAAAGATGCATAAAATTAAGGAGGTACTTATCACAAATTCCACTTTTCACTAATTTGTTATACCGAAAGCATTGGTGTATAGGACTCCTGGCTATGAAATGAAAACAATTTTTAGATGAATTTTTTCTAGTTAACACTTGAAATCATTAACATTCACTGTAAGGCGTGATCCACTTTATGCATATAAATGCAGCAAGACAGCTGGTTATCTTATGTACTCTATGAAGAATTATATTTGAGCACATTTTCAAATTCGGCCAAGCGATTGGTTTATCTGAAAATATCATCTCTCCCATACTGCCTTTTGGAATGTAGTTCACTTTTCTTTGAACTTATAATTGGAATTGACTTTTCATAATCCTAACAGAGAAAAGCACCAACCTGTGTAATCCTCAGGTAATCCACCCCTCCTTTATGTGGATGTGTGGCTCGTTCACTCCACGGAGGCCAACCTAGGAGTCCCTCCCTGTACAGCATGAGGCAGGGGAGCAGGGCCCCCAGACCTGGCTGTAGCAGAGAGCTGGTGTCTGCCGATCGGCATGGCTGTTAGGCGCACTGTCTTCAACAGCTATCAACCAGCTGCTGCAAAGGAAAAACTGCCAGCGTGTGCTTGTCACACCCCCTTAAATCTCCTCCATTCCAAAGATAGGAGAATGTAAAGAACATTGATATAGAAGTTCAGAGAGGTGGGTGCCAGGTGCCTCCTTTTGACCCTTTGGGACAGAGAAGAGGCTCGTTTCCTATGGCTGAGAAACTTATGTTCTGTGCTGTAGGGTCCGTGTCTAGTTTTTCTTATATATAAATTTCTGTTCTGAGCAGACGCTTCATTTCCCAAAAAAAGGGTTCTTTTCGACCCCACCCCGGCCTGGCATTGTACATAACAAATATTTACCGATGTGGGAGATTTGTTGTATTTCTGTTCATGAAACAACTTGGAAAGTTGTTTTGAGGAAAATTGGGGAGGTAGGAATGCTGCAGGTCGTGGTGGCACGCCTGGAGTTTGGTGAGCATGGCCTGCCGGGCTTCGTTTGTGCCAAGGGTTGGGAAATTGGTTAATTTTCTTACTTCTCTGTGTTTCTCTGGGCCTAGGGCATTTTTCTGTAGGTATTAAGACAGTGACCTGTGTGCACATAGCCAGGGCTTGGAGGAAGGCTAGCACCTGACACGACTGGCATGTAATTGCAATTGCAGAGGGCAGTACACCTGCTGGTTTGAGTTCTTTTTTAAATTTAATTTTATTTTTCAGTAGAGGAACTGGGGTGCAGGCCAGAGGTGCTGGGGGGTGAAAAGATTCACTAGAGTGGGGAACAAAATAGGTTGGATGTACTGAAATCCACAGATGAGGGGAGTAGCGGGCGGGACAGGAGAGGTCTGCTGCGCCATGTGGGTTAGCTCCCTGGCTGAGGATTGAACTCAGGTTGCAGTGGTGACAGTGCTGAGACCCAACCTGTAGGCCACCAGGGAGGTCCCTCTTGGTTTGATTTCTTGATGCCACATGGTCTGGTGCTATCAGGAGCGGGCTGCCCAGCATGTGACATGGAAGCTTGTTTTCCATCTAGGCGACGACAGCAAAGGGACTCAGCCCTCAGTGAGGCAGTCAGAGATGACAGGGTCCTCTGGCCATAGGGCTCCTTTGACCCAAAACTTTAGAAAAATGTCAACAAACTTTCCACCTTTGATTTCTTGATTTTCTTTGTTATGAGAAAAGTTTATCACACCCAGATTTGCTTCAATCTATAAATGTTTTGTGGTTCATAGAAAGCTACAAGCATGTGCTAGACTGGTCCCCTTAGCAGCTGTTCTGCAGAAACAACATAGTGGTTTTTAATATGAGGCATTGAATTTGGAAGTTAAGTCAAAGCCAGTGGTCAGGAAAGTGGACCACTCTGTGTCCTGTCCTGTGATGGAGTCGGTGGTTTCTGAGGACACAGGGCGGGGCCACCCCAAGGGTCCCCTCCTTTTACCAACTTCTGTTTCTTTGGGGAGGCAGGGGTCGTCACTGCACGGCACTGGTGGTGCCCAGCCAGGCCTTGGCCGGTGGCTTTCTAAGAAGTCCAAGGCGAAGGTCAGGCTTCACTTGAATGACCGTTTCTGTCACGTCCTCTGTCACTCCCAGGAATGTCTGGTTACTAATCACCAATTCAGCACTTCTCTTCCTGGCCTGTACGGTTTGAAGGGCCTGTCTCCTGCCCTGGCCGTCACACCTGGGTAGTCACCCCAGGCCTGGTGCTGCTCCCGGGGTCGGCTGCACTGCTTGTCCCTTGGCCGTGCACGGCCTGCAGGTGACTAAGATGCTTGCCTGTCACGGGCCTTTAGAGACTCGGGCGGGAGGACCAGCCCCCTCGGAGGTGTTGCTGCTCTAGCTGGGGAGAGACCAGTGGTTTAAAGCCATGTGCAGTGGTGCATAGGGACTGTGGTCCTGTGGCGGGGACCCCCCGTTCTGCCTGGGGAGGGTCAGGTGCACTGGGTCTGGCAGCGCCAGCTCCAGCAGCGACGGTCCCAGCTGTGCTGTGGACGCCCCCATCTGTGGTGAGGGGTGAGGGTGACGGCTGCGGCAGAGGTGGCTCTTGGCTCCCTATACCACGTCCTTTCCTTGCTGGGCTCACTGGAGCCTTCCTCAAGCACTTTGCATTCCTGGGGGCCCAGAGACTTCTGTGGATGGTGGGGAGCAGGGGTGCGTGCCTCTTGAGACGGAACATCTGGCAAAGCCTCTCCTCCTCCCTCCACCTCGACTGACCCTGGAGTCTCCTGGAGTCTGTCTCCTGGGTCTTGGCTCGCAAGGCTGATGTTAGGACACGACTTGTGGCTCCTTGCTTCTGAGTCAATCCATCCTGACAGCGTATCCTGTTTTATGGTGCACATTCACTAGTGCCACATATTCTGATGTAAAGAGGTCAAATAAAGATAGCTGACCCCCAAATACATCATACCTGTGAATACAACAGACCCCCAAATACATCATATCCCCAAGTACAAAACATCACACCCATGAATATAGCAGATTCCCAAATACACCATGCCCCCAAATACAGCAGACCTCCCAAGTATATTATACCTCCCAAAACATCATACCCATTCATCTAGCAGATCCCCAAATCCAAAAACCCCCCCAACACATCATAACCCCAAATAGACCAGGCCCCCCCAAATACATCATATCCGTGAATATAAGACACCCAAACATATCACACACATGAATACAATAGACCCCCCATACATTGCACCCATGAAGATAGCAGACCCCCAAATACATCCTACCAGTGAACACAGCACATCCCTCCAAATATGCCATACCCCTGAATACAGTGAACCCGCAAGTATATCATACCTCTCAATACATCATGCCCTGGAATACGTCACACCCGTGAATATAGCAGAAGACCCCCCCAACACATAACACCCCCAATTATATCAGATTTCCCAAGTACATCATGCCAGTGAATACAGCAGACCCCCAATACAGCAGACCCCAAATTTCTTGGAGTGCTGGTCCAAGAACCTCAGGGGTTCGGGGGACAAGAGGGGGCCAGAAATGGCTTCCAGATAGAGTGTCGTGGACACGCTGACCGAAGTTCAGGTGTGTCTCACAAAGTAGATGGACAACAAACAAGACTCCACTTCCACGCCTGAGTCTCTTGGCCATGAAGTGTGAGACGGGCAGGAGCCATGGCTGTGCCCTTGCTACGTTCTGCAGGGAGATGTTTGAGATGTCGGAGCCGTCATTGTGCCCTCAGGAACTGTGTTGCTTCTCGTGTTTTAAGGATGTTCGCGGCACGCTGAGTCATGGAATGGAAAGAGTATTGCATTCGGAGCAAAAGACCTGGCATATGAGGTCCTCTCTCCCACTCACAGGGATAATGTAGACTTGGGCAGGGCCTTTAAGTCTCTGGGATCAACTCCTCCTACCATGGATTTATGAGCTTAAACTACTCGCCAATCTCCAAAATTCTTTGTGGACCCTTTCTCTAGCTCATTCAGGTTTTTTTCCTTAACCATTTGCTATTCTCAGGTGGGATGGGAGGTATTAGAACTAATCCACTCTCGTCAACAAGACTTAGCTCTTGGCTCCAGGAAGTTCTTGCCTGTGAAGATAAGACAATAAATGAATAAATAACTGTACTGTTTGCTTTAGGAAATTCTTGCAAAATAATTTATCAGGACAAACACCTTGCTCCTCTGGGCAAACAGCTCTCTGTTAAAACAACACACCGTTCTGGCAAACAGCTACGAGGGAGTAGGGGGAACGTGGCCCCCTGTAGTCTCCAAAACAAACCAGCCCTGACAGCTGTTTCATTTCATGCTCTTGTTGGGAGAACATACCTTAGTATGTGGGTGCAGACATGGATCCTGGCCAGCAGGCACGAGACTTTGCATAGCTTGTATATGGCAGAGTGATGTATAATAGGGTTTATGAGGTCATAGACACTGCTCGTTTCTAACAAGGTGATGAGCAAAGGCAACTTTGTATCAGAAAGAGCACCTGTCCATATATAATAAGCCTTTGTCTCCAGCGCACAGTCTAGGAAATTCCATTTTCTGTAACAGATACAGTCAAGATCACAGGTCTTTGCCATTTGAAAGTGAAAGTGTGTGCCCCAGGGGTTCACAGCCACTCGTATTGAAGTCAGTCTGACAAGAAGCAGATCTGCAAATTTAAACGTAAGCAGGCGTCTGTGGCTGTGGCTTGGGGTGCTTTGTTCACTGCATTCTCGTGACCCAACAGCAAGGTCTTTTCAGCTTGTCCCACATCCTGGATTCCAGAATAACCTAAATCAAAGTTAGTTTTCTTGTAGTTCTCACTAAATGTCTTCATCACCCATGTGTCTCTCTCTTCACTTGAACTAAGTTTGAATGAAAGTATTTTCAAGTTTTTATTGCCTCGTGTCTCCTGCAAGGAAACATCTTGCCCTTAGATCCACGGGTTCACCTTGGGGTTTTTTTACTCAGTCCATGTTTCCTCGTGGTCACAGAGGCGCCTTGTGCTCCAGCCATCCTATCACTCTCCACGCTAGAAGAAAATGACAGAGGAAAGATGCGCTGTCTCTCAACAGAACTAGTGTATTTGAGTGTGCTCCCTTGGCTTAGATTCCCTGGAGCACCCTTAGAAGCCAAGGAGTTAGGAGAACTAGTATCTCAGATGGGACACCACCACCCCAACAACACCAACATCCTACTGTGGAAGAGGGAGGAGGACCTTGTGTGGGCAGCTTGGTCCTCCCCATAGTCACAGCTGAGGGCAGAGGCAGCTAGGTGATGGTTTTGCTCCAGTTTAGAAGAAAAAGTTCAGCTTCTCTGGTGGCCTACGGGTTAGTCTCATTGCTGTCACCGCTACAGCCTGAGTTCAATTCCCCGTCAGGGAGCTGACCCACATAGGGCACAGCAGACCTCTCCTGTGTTGCTCGCTGCTCCCCTCAGCAGTGGATTTCAGTCAGTCCACCTGTTGATCCCCACTCTGTTTCTGGGGAATACTTTCTCTCTCTCTCTCCTCTCTCTCTTCTGTCTCTCTCTCACACACACACCCACACCTACACCTCTGGCCTGCACCCGTTCTTCTGTGCAAAATAAGTAAAATAAATAAAAATCTTACAATAAAAGGCTAATTCTTAAAAAAAATTAGAAAGTTGTGTATCAAAAGTGATCAGAAAGGCAAACCATAGACTAAGGAAAAATAATCGCAAGTCCATATCTTACAGAAGGGTTAGTATCCTTCTGTATAGAATAGAGGCCTCCCTAGTGGCCTAGGGGTTAAGTTTCAGTCCTATCACACTGCTGCCTGAGTTTGATCCCCGGCCAGGGAACTGACCCACATGGTGCAGCAGACCTCTCCTGCCTCGCCAGCTGCTCTCCTCAGTGGTGTATTTCGGTCAGTCTGCCTGTTCTGCTCCCCACTCTGTCTCTGGTGAATCCTCATCTCCTGCACCTCTGGTCTGTACCCCAGTTCTTATGTGCATAAATAAATAAATAAAACCTTTAAAAAATTTAAGTTTAAAAAATATTTTTGAATCTTACTGGACTTACACTGCCTTTGTATTTCCAAGCTTCCTGTAAGTTCAGAACCCAAGTCTCAAATTCCCTAGCTAGTGCTTCTCACTAGGTTGCTTGTTCTGGTTTCTTGAAGTGGTTCTGTTATCCAGTGTGAAGATTCCAGGCTTCAGGGTCAGAACCCTAGGCTTTGAATCTGGCCCTGGCCATGTCCCCTTGGTGGCTTTGACAGGCCACTGCACCTTAATGCAGAATGGGGAAGTGATGTTACTTGTTAGTATAAGTGGTGTTTTCAAGGCAGAGGTGATTTTGAAAGATGCAAGAGAAAGACCATCTTATCTCACTTTGGGACATGAAAACACACAGTTCACTCACGCTGACGGCCAGTGAGGACACCGGGCGCCCACCTGCAGAACAAAGGAGGCAGCGTGTCTAGAAGCCTTTTCTTACTTGTTCAAGAGTGAGAGGCCCTCGGGCTGGCCCTTTGCATCCAGCTCAGCTGCATTTTAACAGAATCCAGGCCACGTCAGGGTCACCTCAGGCTGGTAATTGCCAGCTCAGAATCTTCTGTATTGCTTTCTTTGGGTTCCCCCAAAACCCCACTGTGTTTCTTTTCCTTTCTCCTGAATGAAGACCTCCGTTCTCTGGTTCTTTATTGTGGAGCGAGCCTTTCCTTTTTTGCGTCCTGAGCTGGAATGATTTCCCTCTGAGGGACCCTCTTCTCTAGGGGCTTGTGGGGAGGACCCCTGGCCTGAGCTGAACTGACTGAACGGCTCACACATTGTCATTTACTTATTTATTTTTTTAAAGATTTATTCATGCATACGAGAGCTGGGATACAAGCCAGAGTCACGGGAGGTGAGAGGATTCCCCAGAGACAGAGCGGGGAGCAGAACAGGCAGATGGACTGAAATCCACTGCTGAGGGGAGCAGCGGGCGAGGCAGGAGAGGTCTGCTGTGCCATGTGGGTCCCCTCCCTGGCCATACATCGAACTCGGCTGCTGAGCTGTGGATGCTTCACAGTGCAGCGCTCAACCTGCTGTGTCACCTGCTGCATTGAGGCAGGCCTTCAATGCACTTAAAAAAAAAATTATATTTGTGTAGAAGAATTGGGGTGCAGACCAGAGGTGAGCAGTGAGTTCTGGGTTCTGAACTTTTCTGGCTGACAATTTCATTCCACCAGAATCCTCTTAATGCTAACTCAATAGGAATGGTCCCTAGCTAATGAGAGGACTCCCCAGAGGCAGAGTGGGGAGCAGAACATGCGGATCTACTGAAATCCACTGCTGAGAGGAGCAGCGGGCGAGGCAGGAGAGGTCTGCTGCACCATGTGGGTCCCCTGGCCAGGGATTGAACTCGCGCTGTTGTGCCGTGGATGTTTCATAGTGCGGCACTCAACCTGCTGTGCCACCAGGGAGACCCTCACACGTTGTCCTTTAAAGGAACTGACTTTTTTCTGTACCAGCCCTGCACCTAAACAAAGCCTGCAGCTCTCTTCCTATGTAGGAGTGGGGCCCCAGCGTCCTATGATTTTAGCGCGTGAGTCTTAGATGCTGGGGATGTTGGAAGGGGAGATGATGAAAGGGAAGGAGGGCATGGAGGGAAAGTCAGCAAAAAGGATTTCTTTTACCAGAAATTGGTTGAATTTTTAATTGGGAAAGGGGACGGGAAAAGTATTATCTTCATACTGGAGGACTCAGGTTAATGATGATTGAAGATGTTCTTTTTATCTCTGTTTTCATGAGATACTTATTGAACAAGACCCAGAGAAACGTTTTTACCCACATCTTCACAAAACAGAATCAATAAAAGTGGATTTCTTTCTGATATTAATACTCAGAAAATATGTGCATTAGAGTTTTTGCCGCTGGACCGACAACTGCTAGGCAAGCTCTCTTCCCTCGCAGAGTGCTTGCAGGGCACGTATATATTCCTTGGTAATGAGAGACTGACTTCTACCCCAGAGGAGGGAGCTGCA
This sequence comes from Galemys pyrenaicus, assembly GCA_019455555.1. NCBI lineage: Eukaryota > Metazoa > Chordata > Mammalia > Eulipotyphla > Talpidae > Galemys > Galemys pyrenaicus. The sequence goes on along the minus strand of JAGFMF010011800.1, from coordinate 906,149 downwards.
GGACGCTCAGAAGTGAGATTGATGGGGCAGTGGTTGTCCAGCATTTCAATCCTGAGATTTCTTACGACATGTGTCTCTGCCAGCAGAAAGAGAAGCCAGGAGCCGTGGTGGGGGTGCGGTGGGGGTTGTTTAAGGGGCCGGGCAGGGCAGCCAGAGCCCTTGGGATCAAGCCAAGTTCCGCAGGGCCGGAGACCAGATCCCGGGCCCCAGTGTCAAGGGCATCGGAGGCCCCAGACCTGTCTAAATTGTGGGGTGGAAGAACCAAGATTGTGCAGAAACCAGCTCTTTCCTTTCTCTGCTTGTTGTTGCTTACATTTTCTTCAGTAATTACATAAATTACCAACAGGAAGGAAAAAACCCTTTACTTGCTGACTAGGTTTCAAAACCGGGATGGATGTGCTCCCTTTCTACAAAGTGTGGTGTCTTCCCCTCATACATAGCATCCAGCGCTGCATCTGGATTGATGTTGAGCACCCGCAGATGCTTCAGAGTATTTCAGAGTAGGGTGTAGGTGATGCAGGGTACCAGTCTTTCTCGGGGTGCCCAGTCTTTACATCAGGGCCCTGTGCACATCGGGAGAGCATTATGGGATGGCCTGGCTCTTGATGTCAGTGGGCAAGGAGGGACAGTCTACTAAATGGTGCCAGGGGCGTTGTTATTCCTGTAATAATAATTAAAATAGATCTGTCCTCCACTCCATACACACAGAAGCACTTCAGGTGGATTAGCACATTAGTCTGGGGAAGTCGAGACTTTTAAATTTGGGAAATAAAATATTGAAAAGTTTATGATCTTGGAGGAGGGCAGGATCTTAAAGGAGACACAAAACCTGCCAGCAGAAAGCGAGGGGCAGGTCATGGGCCAAGATGCCCCAAAAACACAGGGCTGAGAGAGGATGAGGACTGGACAGAGGGCTGCTATCTTGTGTCTCTGCCAGCAGAAAGAGAAGCTCACAGCAGCAGTGAGGGGACAGACGCCGTGTAAAGGAAATGACACCTCGCATCACAGAGACACTGAAATGAGCAAAAAGCCAAGCCATGAACAATGAGGGTAGATAATTGCCATGTGTGTAACTGACAGATGATTCGAGGGAGAGGGGAGCCTTGACTGTAATCTATGCAGAAGGGCAGATGTGCCTGGCCAGTAAAAATGAGAAGGCCGAACTTCACCAGGAGTCAGAAAACGCAAATGAAAACTACCAGCTGACAGTCTTTCATGCCCCCCAGGATGTCGGTACTGCCTTGCCTTTCCCATGGACCTTCTGGAAGACGTTGCTTACATTTTTAAAATAAAAAGCGGTCGAACTCGCTCATGTGCAGCGAAGGCATCTACTGAGCAGCCAAAGCCCATTTTTCAAAATCAGGCCATTGGTTCTCTAGTTGTTGAGTTATGTGAGTTCTTTGTAGATTTTTAACATTAGCCTCTTGTCCTGTGTATGACATGCAAATACTTCCTCCCACTCTGTAAGGGGGCTTCTTCTTTTAACATTGTTTCTTTCTCTGGGCAGACACTTTTTAATTTGATAGTTTCTTTATTTTTGCTTTGGTTTCTCTTGTCACTGGAGTCAACCCCCCAAAGACATCCCTGAAGCTAACGCCATGTAGTGTTTGCCTATTCTCTCCTTTGTCTTTCGTGGTTTCAGGTTTTATGTCCAAGAACTTGACTCATTTTGATTTAATTGTTGTGTAAGGCGTGAGAGAGTGGTCTGGTTTCATTCTTCTGCATGTGGCTGTCCAGTTTCTCCAACACCATTTGTTGAAGAGATTTTCTTTGCTCCGGTATAAGTTCTTGGCTATTTTTTTTAAAGATTGATTTATTTATGTGTGGAAGAACTGGGGTATAGACCAGAGGTGTGGGGAGGTATGTGAGAGGATTCACCAGAGATAGAGTGGGGAGCATACAGGTGGAGCAACTGAAATCCACTGCTGAGGGGAGCAGCGGGTGAGACAGGAGAGGTCTGCTGCACCATGTGGGTCAGCTTCCTGGCCAGGAATTGAATTCAGGCCACAGTGGTGATAATGCTGAGACTTAACCCCTAGGCCACTGGGGGGGCCCTCTTGGCTAATTTGAAGGGACATCTGCACTCCTGTGTTCACTGCAGCACTATTCACAATAGCCAAGCTGTGGATACCAGCTCAGTGCCCAGGGACAGAGGAGTGGATCAGGAAGCGTGGTCTGGAACCACAGTGGAATATATCTCGGCCATTGAAAAAGATGAACTCTTGCCATTTTTGCAACATGGATGGAACTAAAGGCAATGATGCTAAATGAGATAAGTCAGAAGGAGAAATACAAATACTGAATGATTTCATGCACATGCAATAAAGCAGCAAGGCAAGGGAAAAGACAGACCCCAAAACAAACCCTTGAAAACTGCAGAACTGAGGCTACCAGAGGGGAAGTTGGAGAGAAGGGTGCTAGGGGGCGAGGGCCACTGTGCAATGGAGGATTATTGGGGCTTTAATGGTGGGTATGTTGTGATAATCACATCTGTGGACGTGTGAGCCTGTACCCCTAAAACACATACAGTGTACTACTCCAGCGTGACCTCAGTAAACATAATTGCAAAAATAAATAAATCAAAGAAAGTACTGCCCCTGACAGTCTTGAAAGAGACACACAGCGTGTGGTCCCTCTGGCTTCTCAACACGAACCTGGCAGCTGCTCTGGGGAAGGGCGTGGCCTTCCTTTCTCCTGCCTGCTCTGCATCCTGGCCAAAGCCGGCCCGTGCTCCTGGTGCTGTCCATGGTAGACACTGCCGTCTGTGACCATGAGAACTGATTCAACTGCATGGCAAGCAGTTTGGGTCACTCTGGATGCAGCTTCCAGAGCTGCAGGAGTGAAGGGGGCAAGCAGGCCCGCAGGGGTGAGGTGGGCGAGTGGCTGCAGGGCCACGCCGCAGAGGCTCTGGTCTCCTGTTCCTTCCAGGCCTGTCTCAACACAAGGCCCTACCTTTCTTGACTGGTTTGTTCACATCCCACTAGAGTGCATGACGGCAATTTACCAGATCTGGTACCTCCTTTAGGCCAGAGACTACATTTAATACTATTCTTTTTATACATTTTAATTTGAGATAACTTGACACTTAGAAAATGTTGCCAAAAAACCCCATGCTGATGCTTATGGGCCCTGCGGCAGCATCCCCAAATGCTGACATTTAGGACCATGGCACCATGGTGAAATCGACATCGATGCAATATTATTAATATCAATCAACCTGAAGCCTGCTTTCCCCTTTGCCGCTTGTCCTCTGGTCCAGGGTCTGGCCCAAAGTCCCACCCTGCGTTCATTGTTCTGTGTCGTTGGTGTCATCCAGGCTGGGGGAATCTTTTCTTTTTTCATGACCTTAATATTTGGGAGAAGTAATGGCTGCATCTTGTGGGAAGACCCCTAGTTTGGGGTTGCCTGATGTCTTCTTATGATTGGCTTGTACATCTTGGCAAGCACACAGGGGGCCTGTGCCTTCTCGTGTGACATCAGGGGAGGTATCAGGTGGCTGTGCCACCTCTGGCCACTAGGGAAGGCCTGCTGTGTGTCTGCACTGACGGGTTACTTTGTTTGCCATTGGGCTAGTAAAGAAGGTGCTTTAAGACGCCCCTGTTTCTCAGCGTACTCGACAGATTCTTTCAGCCATTCATTTTCTATTGCATTAATTTTTGCCTGCAGCTACTATTTCTTGGCAGTTTCCAGATGCTGATGTATTTTGTTTCTATCATTCCTTCTATATTTAGTAGTTGCAATTCTCTAATTGCTGTTTCTTCCCCCATTTATTCAGTTACTGTATCCATTTGGACTCACAGTAGTTTTTTTCTACTCTTTGGATTATAATTCATCACTGCAATTGTTGATCTCATGGCTAAATTAGCCTGGCTCTGGCCATGGGGCCCCTTTGGATAGTTTCTTGTGTTCTTCAACATTATCATATTTTTAAAGCGGTGTTCTGCTTACTCTTAAGCACCACAGAGGTACCAAGTTCATTTTGCTTCAGCTCTAAAAATGGTTATTTCTCAACAAAAAGGCTTATGTTCTTTTGACTGAGGTTGCTGTCTGGAAACAAGATGCGTGTGTTAAGTTTGCACGTTGCCTCTGAACTCTCAGCTCCTCCCTCCCCCAACCCCACCCATCTGCCCTCCTGTATACCTGCCTGTATTTGTCTGTGAGATCATCCTGATACTTCTAACCTCAGCCCAGCTCCACTAGTTTCTCCCCAAGACCTTCCTTCCTTATTAGTGATTCATTTTTCTGCTAGCCAGAAGCTTGACTTCCATCATCCACAACATGTTCCTTTCCTGCTCAGCCCGGGAACCCCCATAAAGAAGTCTCTCTTTATGGGGTCAGGTGGGAACAAATTTCCTCACTGGAGGGCAGATTCTTTTTGACTGTGACCTTACACTGCAGTCCAAAGCTGCCCCAATTAGTTCTTTTCTCCTCCGCCCCATCCGTGTGGCTGGGTGGCTCCTTTGTAAAACAGTGAGGCCCGTTTGTGGCTGTTCACGTGGGTCCCATGGGCTGATTATGTCTCTGTTTATGTGAGGTTGTGTGAGCCCGGCCTGTGACCTGGGGCAGACCCGGGCCAGATGTGTCCTTCCCCCGTCACTTCCCAGCCCCATTCTGTCCCCCCCTTCCCACTCACCCCTGTGGCTGACTTGTTTCGCTGTTTCTGCCTCCCCTGCCTGCATTTCTTCTTGCACAAGTGAGGAAGCCTGTGGAGGCCTTCCTATCTAGCAACTGTGCGCCATGCCCCTTGGTGGGGCCGGGCTGATTGAAGCCTGCTGGGTGATTTCTCCTCCTAAGGGCACTGCTGCTCTCCTCTTTCGTGTATCTTTACTGCTGGTGTACCAGGAAGCGAACACGAGTGTCGTTTTCATCCCTGTAAAGCATCGTTGTTGGTGGCCCTCGCTGGTGGCACAGCAGGTTGAGCGCTGCACTGTGAAGCATCCATGGCACAGCAGCGCGAGTTCGATCCCCGGCCAGGGAGGGGACCCACAGGGCGCAGCAGACCTCTCCTGCCTCTAAATAAATCTTTTAAAAAAAGAAAGGAGAAGCACCATTGGGATTCTTTTGGGTCTACAATGAAAAGGGAACGTGGGCTGTGATGGGCTCGCTAGCCCTGCACCATCTCTTCCCCAATGGGACTTGTCCCAAGTGGTAACAAAAGCAAACAGCCGTGCTCCCTACCTTTCCTTTCATCTGCTAGGTTTGGTTTTTACAAGGTGTTTTATGAGGTTTATAGAAAGGTGTGCCTTTCTCCTTATTAACAGAAGTCAAATGATTCCAAGCAGCCACGAAGTAGCTAGACTCTTAAAACTCATACCCGTCTGGCCACTGCACCTGCCACAGACCAGTTTTTCTTACATTCCTGTAAAGAGCTCCCAGGTTTGCGGGACACGGGCGCCTCCTGTGGTTCACCCTTCTTTTTCTTTTCCAATGCTCTGCAGGCCTTTGGGCAGTCCTTCTCCATCCACCGCAAGGTTGCCGAGGACGGAGAGACGCGGGAGGAGACCCTCCTGCAGGAGTCGGCGTCGAAGGAAGCCTACTACCTGGGCGAGATCCTGCACATGCAGAACGAGCTGAAGCAGAGCCGGGCCGTAGTCACCAACGTGCAGGCGGAGAACGAGCGGCTGGCGGCCGTGGTGCAGGACCTGAAGGAGGTAATGGCGGCACCGGGCGGGTGTGGTGGGGCAGAGGCGGACGCTGTCTTTGGGCAGACAGAGCACAGCCCTCTCCTGTCCAGGAGGGTGGCCGGCAGGAAGCTCAGGATACTGAGGCTGGTGATGCTCCTGCTTTTTGGTGCAGTGCCAGCTGGTTCTGAGATGAACTTTCTCTCTTTTATTGTTCGGAGTTAACAGTCTTATTTATGGAGGGCTTGGGGATTGGCCGTGCTGTGTCTGTGAAGGTGTTTAAAGAGGATCGTGTGTCTCACCTGCCGCCCCCACTTTGCCCAGTTAATACGGCGTTGGGGAGAGTGGTGGGCAGAGGGGAGCGTGCCAGCAGTGGAGTAGGCTCAGCTCTCCTCAGGGGTCAGACCTGGGGCCTTGGGGTCTGACGGACAACGCAGAACGACGCAGAATGGGAGCGACGTTCTGATCGTGGAGAAGGCAGCGGGCTTCTAGGCTCTGAATGAGGGCCAGAGCTGCTTCAGACCCCTGGCCTCCCTGGCTCCTTCCTTCGTCTGTGGTGCCCCCAGGCCGTCGTCAGCCCAGCTGAGTCTGTCGGTGGTGGACGCGATGCTGGGACCCCTGAGAGCCAAAAGCTGCTTTGTTCACTGGACACTTTTTTTTTTTTAAAGATTTATTTATGCATACAAGCACTGGGGTACAGGCCAGAGGTGTGGGGGTGAGAGGATTCACCACAGACAGAGTGGGCAGCAGAACAGGCAGATCAACAGAAGTATACTGCTGAGGGGAGCAGCAGGCAATGCAGGAGAGGTCTGCTGCACCATGTGGGTCCCCTCCCTGGCCGGCAGCAGGGATCGAACTCATGCTGCAGTGGCTGCTGTTTGCTTCATGGTGCGTTGCTTAACCCACTGCACCACCAGGGAGGCCCCTGGACACTTTTAAAGCATTTTGGGAACTGTCACATCAGGCGTGCCCTGCATTTGGGGCTAGGTCTGCTATAGAAGAGGTGGCCCGGCCTCTAATTCCTGCTCCAGTCATGTGGGGGTTGACTGACACCTGTCCACTCCTGGGGGCCTGTCCACAGGACGTTCAGTAACAGGACAAGGGTGGGGGTGGCTGTGGCCACTGTTCCAGGGGCCGGACTGTGAGAAGCGGGGCTTGGGCTGTCTACCTGGTGGGAGCTGGAAGAGGACCCAGCAGTAGGCCACCCATGAGCATGCACTCAGCCCTGCAGTCTCCCGGCCCCCCCAAATCACGAAGCATTTCTGCACGTCCACTAAAGGTTTCTGAGGTGTAAACACAGACCTGTGATCTCTTGTGAGTTAATTTTGCTGAGGCTCATTTTTTGGCTTCCAAGAGGACAATTGTTCCACCACCATTGGTGGAAAAGACGTCTCTTCCTTCGGGGAGCTGTCTTTGTGCCCTTGCAGCGCCCCCTGGCCATGTCTTCTGGGATCTGTTTCTAGACTGTTCTGTCGTCCCCTTTGTCAACATCGCACATCACAATGAAGTCCGAGGTGGCAGGAAGCTAAGCCAGGGCGAGAGCTGCAAGGACCCAGCTCTTGGAGGTGTCGACACAATCTCAGCAGGGCGAAGCCAGGCCCTGGAGCTGGTGCCCTGCAGGACGGGAGGAAGGCGGTGGGCAAATGCTATGAAAGGAGACAGTTGTAGGATGAGGGGTGGGTGAGAAGCTGAGTGGTGAACTTGATGCAGGAGGTAGCATGTTGCTTTTTAAAATGATGCATGCCTGAAAATGTTACCACGTTGTGATGTAGTGTTGCCTAGGACCACAAAAGACAAAGAAAGTAAAAGGCAGAGGCTACATTCTGAGTTATTTGGAGTGTGTGCCTACGGTGTGTTCTCCTGGCTTGAATGCCAACAAGTCAGGTTTTAGGCAGAGATATTCATTGTGGAATTTCAGCTGGGCCCACGTATGCTCATTGAGTGAACAATGAGAGGGGGAGGCTTAGACTCTGGACCTGTGGGTAGAAGTGATGCATTTTGGCACTACCAGCAGGTTGGTGCTCCCAAAACCCTTCAGTGCAATGATCAGGCCAGCGCATGGATGGAAAAGAGAAGACCGAGTCCTGTCAGATCAGTTTGGAGAGGCCGGGGACTTACAGATACCCAAAGGGAAGCAGCAGCAATAGTCAGGTGGAAGGAAAATAAGGGTGGCCCCTGAGAGCTGGGCTGGACGGTGGCAGCAAGGAAGTGACCGCTGCAGGTACTGCCCCCAGGTCAGACGCAGTGAGGACCCTGTGGTGGGTGGACCTAGCACAGGCCCATCGGCTGCCTCGACAAGAGAAGCTGCATGGAGGGTGGGAGCAGACGAGGCTGATCAGCACAGGCTCGGGGAAGAAGGAAGGTGAGGAATTGAACACAGGAGAGGCTACTTTTTCAGAGGTCGGTTTGTTTGTGGAGAACCAAAGAGCAAGTCCAGGACTGTTGGGTTTGTACATGAAAGAGGTGACTGCAGGTGTGGGTGCCTACTCTGATGGGCGTGACGCAGGGAGGGGTCGTGAAGGGGGGACCTAGAGTGTGGGTTTTGTGGAGTGAAGCAGAGGGAGGGGCAGGGGTCCAACTGCGTGCAGCGAGGGTAGGAGAGGGGGTCCAGGAGTGGACACTGAGTACACCCACTTGTCCAGGGGGCACTGAGGTCCTGTGACCCCAGGAACCTGGCTCCCAGGGCATGCTCCCGTGGGTCCTATTAGGTGGAAACTGGAACATCACTTATTCTCTGCTAGGCTAGCAGTGTTTGCAAACAGGATAAAACCAGCTGTACTGTGGTATTTGAATTTTTTTTTAAAAGAAAATCTTTGCATAATCTATGGGTTTGTATCTAAAGGTATAAACTGTACAATTCACACCAACACAGAAAAATGGCGGGGTTGCCTAGGAAACGAGCGAGCAGGGCAGGGCGCCCTTGCTGATGGCTGGAGAGGAGCTCTGGGGACGGGCGGGCGCTGGCCCTCAGGTCAGCTGCATGAAGCGCCTTTTCCAGGCCTCTACAGGCCATGTCTGCTTTTCAAACTAGGCTGCCTTTGAGACCGGATGCCAGGCCGGCAGTGGAGAGGAGAGATGCGGGCACTGGGATGTGAGGGGACAGTTGGGTCAACCGGGTGGGAAGAGGCAGAGAGAGGAGAGTCGCAAACCTGGGTCAACAGGCAGAGCTGGAGGACCAGGTCCTGGCAGGGACGGGGCGAGGGCGGGGGTCGGGGTCAGGATCAGCCGTGAGTATCTGTATCATGGGGCAGCCGGGGGTTGAGGCCGCAGTCCCAGGGGACAGCGGCAGTGAGCCGGGAGCAAGGCAGTGGGTGAGGGCGGAGGAGGGTGCGTGGTAGGACGTCACTACCAGAGCATGGACCATCCATCCTCCGTGCCACGTCCTTCCTGCTGTTTTCCATGGATGTGCCTGTTAAGTCGGTTTTCTTAACTCGAACTTACTTAGAATTTTCGGGTGGATTTCAGGAGACTCTGCTATGTCTCTGCTACATTAACATATGCTTGCTATTTGAAAAACAATCTCATGAAGACACTTAAAGCTGCAGAGCCCGGGCCTCCCTGGTGGCGCAGCGGGTTGGGCGACTCACTATGAAGCAAGCTGCAACCACTGCAGCACGAGTTCGATCCCTGCCACCGGCCAGGGAGGGGACCCGCGTGGCGTAGCAGACCTCTCCTGCCTCGCTCGCTGCTGCCCTCGGCAGTGTGTTTCAGTCAGTCTGCCTGTTCTGCTCCCTGCTCTGTCTGGTGAATCCTCTCACCTCCCGCGACTCCAGCCTGTACCCCAGCTCTTGTACGCATAAATAAATAAATCTTTAAAAAAAAAAAAAAGGCTGCAGAGCCCTGCAGGGGTGGGAGGGGCATGTTCTGAAAGCAAGAAGACCAGCACTGGAGAGGGATGTGGGAGAGGTGAACACCTCCCCCCTTCCCATTTAAGGGCTGGAGACTTCTCTCCCCATGAGTTGGCTTGTGAATAGTTCTCCCCGTACTGGCTCTCACCTTTACCCAGAAACATCTCAAGCCATTTGGAGGTTCTACTGGGTCAGTCACCAGGACCTGCATCTCCAGAGGCCCAGACATTTAGGGAAAATCTTTAAAAAATGAAAGCATATGTCCATACTGCCAACATCATTTGGCTGCAGTCTCAAAACCGTGTGTTTTTGCGCTTGCTGGTTCTCTGTCCACGTCCAACAGCGAGATGGGCTTCCTGCTGGCCACATGCAGCCGCAGAACTTCACCGTCTGCGAGCAGCTGGTCACTGCACCAGCGCAGGTGGAGCCCTAAGCGTGTGACACAGGAGGACGGGCCACAGCAGACGGGGAGCGAGGCTCCCACTTAGTCCAGAAACAGCCACTTGGGAGCTGCCAGAGAACCCGATCTTTTTTGATTGTGTAGTCTCTCTGTAACAGGGTGGTCCCAGGAAAAGGGGAAGTTCCAAAATCCTGGTTCCGCCCTAAGTGGGTGGAGCTGAGGAGGAAAAGAAGATTTCTGCAGAGAAGCGAGAAGGAAGGAAGATGGAGAACAGCAAGGAGACCTGGAGGAGGCACGTGGAGCAGAGGGACATGTGAAGAAACTGTGCTTGTTTTTTGGTCTTGGACTGGTTGGAACAGATGTGGATGAGAGACCCGTGGGGAGGTGAACAATGGCAGCTTTCATCTTGATTTTGATTTTGCTCTTTTCCTCCCAGATTTGTCTAACTCTTTCTAGCCCTTTTCTATGGGTCTCCACTGAAAGGTCCTTTAGATGTGTGGCAGGTTTTTGGGCCTTGCTTTGGGCCAATCCTATTTGGCTAAACTTTGACCCTCAAGGAGATGGGTAACTTTAAATGCTTAACTTAGTAACTATATTCTTTGTTCTTTCTTTATTGTACCCTAGTTGTATTAAAGTTCCTTTCCATTAAAGGTTTTGTATGTTTGTCTTAATGCAGCGGGTAGCAGAACCCATTCAGAGAGGGCAGGCTTGGGAGTTCTAGGTGCTCCTCTCCCTGCCCTGTAACATCTTTACTTTCTAGAGAAAGTAATGAGACTTATCTAATGTTATATATATATATATATGTTAGATATATGTATATCTAATGTTAATGAGGCTTATCTAATGTTATAGTTCGGTGTTTCTTCTATTTAAAAAGTGAATTCGTGGGGCCTCCCAGATGGTGCAGTAGGTTAAGCAACACACTATAGAGCAAACCGCAGCCACTGCAGCACGAGTTTGATCCCTGCCATCGGCCAGGGAGGGGACCCACATGACTCAGCAGACCTCTCCTGCCTTGCCTGCTGCTCCCCTCAGCAGTGTATTTCAGTCAATCTGCCTGTTCTGCTCCCCACTCTGTCTCTGGTGGCTCTTCTCACCGCCCACACCTCTGACCTATACCCCAGTGCTTGTATACATAAATAAATTTAAAAATATTTTTTAAAAAAGTGAATTCATTAATTTTTAACAGGTGATTATTTTTTAAAATCAGTTATCATTCACCATTTAAAAGTAATAAACAGGGAAAGGCAGCCTACTTTGAAAAGCACAGCATTGGTGTGGGGTCGGTTTAACACACACCAGGTATTCCACACATATGCATGCCACATGTTATACATGTGTGACTTCATATATCCAGTGTATATACTCCTATTCTAATAGAGGGGTGGTTTTCACCTTCCCTCCCACCTGCCCCTTCCTCCTCTTTTCTCCTCCCTTCCATCTCCTTTCCCCTTCCTGTCTTGGGAATAAGGTCAAATATCATTTTCTTGGAACTGGAGAATAAAGATCTTATATTCTTGGAACATAAGACTGAAGATCTGTGCATAATCCATTTTATACATATTGATTCTTGGCCTAAAAATAGCTGGCTTCAGTTTCAAACCGTCTCTCCCCAGGCTCAGCTTGCTCCAGGCAGGCTGGGAGGGAGACAGTGGTGCACAGTCAGCATTTTTCGGGGTGCTTACTGGGCAACTTGAGTCTTTTTTCACATCTTGACCTCTATTTCCAAAGAACATCCTGGTTGGCAGGTCCAGCCTGATTAAGAGTCTGTTCAGGCATTTCATTCTCTCAAGAGAATCTGTAGCTTAATCTAACAATCAAGACTCTGAGTCTACTCAGAACTTAATTTCTTGAAGGTTATAGGAAACTTAAAACTTGGGCAAAGCAGAAAGAGGAGCAAATTAATGTACCAGCTTGATGATCAGATGAATTTTGATATCTCCTGAATTACACTTTTTAATGCTTGGTCAACAAAGACATGTTTTTAAAACCCTGTAGACTTAATCTTATGATTATAGGTGTACTCATAGACCCAAACTTAGCTTTTCAGTTTTCACCTATTTAACGTTGTACCACTTCTCAAGTGTATTAAAAGTATTCGAGAAAATGGTTCTCTGATGATGTGTAGGTCTCACCAAAAGAATCGTACACGAAGCAGAACCCGGGGCTTCTCTGGTGGCACAAGGGGTTGAGCGCTGCGTTGTGGGGATTCCACAGCCACAGCAGTGTGACTTTGATTCCCGGCCAGGGAGCTGACCCACATGGCGCAGCAGACCTGCCACACCTGCTGCTCCTCTCAACAGTGTATTTCAGTAGATCTGCTTGTTCTGCTCCCCACTCTGCCTCTGGTGAATCCTCTCACCGCCTGTGCCTCTGGCCTGTACCCCAGCTCTTGTATGCATAAATAAATTTTAAAAATCTAAAAAAAAAAGAAGAAGCAGAACCCAAAGTGAATATCTTCTCCATAGCGGTCATGTGCACAAAGAGTCTGGACTCAGAGTAGACTTCCTGGGGGGCCTGACTCGTGACACCCCTGCAGTTGTTTGCAGACATGCACAGTCTGTGAACTGCTGATAACTCAGCATTATTTCTGCAACATGCAGGAGAGACTCTGTGCAGGGGTGGAGACCGTCTCCTAGACCCCAAGGAGGCCGACAAGGCTTTCCTGGAGGGTGAGCTTATTTGCTAGAATGAACAACAGAAAAGGACCCTGGGGATAAGGGCCCCCACTCTGGCCCCAGTCTCGCACTAAAGCTGGGTCTAGGGGAGCATCGACCTGCCTGGCTGCTGACTCCCTTTCTGGGGCCTTGCTTGCCCAGGGAATGTGGCTCAACAGTCCTGTTTGCAGGACTGTCTCCTTAAGAAGCCTTTTCCAAGGCATTTTCTCCTTACTGCCATAGAATTAAATACTGAGGAACAAGGTCTTGTAGGGCAGGGCCGAGCAGGGGACACTCAGGAGCGTTGTGATAGCTAGGTGTGTTTTCACTTTTCCCATTTCCATACACCCCCAGGCAGTGTTAATTTCCTGTGGTGCAGTAGCAAAGCACTGTGCCTGTGATGACTTCCTACCACTGGCCTCACTCCCACCACCTGGCCCTATGTCCTAGCAGTTCTGGAAGCAAAGCGTGACTGGGCTGAGGTCAGGGTGTGGTCAGGACACAGGCCTTCTTGGGGCACAAAGGCCATCCCTCTCCTCTTCAGCTTGCCCTTTGCCCTGCATCTAGAGCTCACCCCACGTTCACTGGCCTGCAGCTACCCACCCCCCACACCAGCTCCCAGCCTTCCTCCCTGTGTCTCTGTCCTCCCCTGGGCTCAGTGCTTCCTCTGTATCTCTACTACAAGAAGGCTATGCTTATCCCTGGGGCCCTCCTGGGGGTTCTGGAGCCGCCTCTCACCTTGTGATGCCCACCTTACGCTCATCTGCAGAGTCCCTGTTACCACAGATGGGTCATTCGCATGTTCCAGGATTAGAGCCTGGGTGTGTGGGAGCCTATCAGTCTTCCACAGATTCCTGCCTCCCAGGGGAATGCATGTTCTGCAGCACTAAGAAAGAAAGAAGAAAAGATAATAAATCCGTAACTTACATATAAGTCATGTTAACCTATTTGGTGGTCTCGCCGCTCATGCAAAGAGACGTCTAGATTTAATAGGACTGGAAGGACAACTTGGGGCCAGTGGGTCATGTGCTTACCCGTCCTTTCCTTTGCATGCTCAGTCAGCCCAGGGACCTTGAGTCACCCCCAGCTGACGGAGTTCTTAACCAACTCTTACTGTGATGGGCAAATCCACCACGATGCTTCATTCTCAGAGATAGCTACGGTGTCAGCAAATGCTATCAGCATGTCTGCAATGAGCAGCAATTTTCCAAACTCTGTGGCATTCTATGCTGTGTGCTCCTGTGCTGCAAAAGTTCTCCTTCAGAAAGGACTTCCATTAAGCCTCTACTGTGTGCCGGTGCTGGACATCCCAGCACGTGAAGGCAATGGCTGCCTTTTCTAGACTGCTCCGGGGGAGAAAACGAACATAGCACTAGTTCTGATGCACGTCTCTCCCAGCTGTACCTGTGCTTTTCTATACAGACATAGTTCCAGCTTCTTTGTTCATGTGATGGGTGTCCTGGACAGCCTTGGACTCAACCAGTTCCCTGCCCACACTCTATGAGTTGTGCTTATCTGCGTGAATGGTCAGGACTGCGGGCCCCAAATTCCACAGGGATCTTTGGGAACTCTTATAAGCGTCTTCCAAATTCCACAGGGATCTTTGGGAACTCTTATAAGCGTCTTCATGCTGTTTCACCCCCTTCAGCAGACGGACTTCCCCTGACATGCTCCACCAAGTCACAGGCCGAAACAGTCAGATTTGTCCTCGTTCTTGGACAGGTGGAATCTGTACTTCTTCGTTTTTTTGTTTTTTAAGCTGGATTGTCAGGAAATCTTATCATCTACATCATTCCATGTTGGTTAGAGCAGATGCATGAAAGAAAACTTGTATTAAGTAATATTCCGTAGAAGTTTATGACTGAAAACATTGCAGTGTCTGGTTTTAGAAGCTTGGGACTTCACCGTTAGAGCTAAGTGCAGGTTTTGCAGTCAGCGTTCATCCCCAATTGAGTCTGTGTTCATCCCACGGTGGCCAGCCAGAGTTTAAGAACGCTCTGTGCACATATGCTGAGGGCCTTAGGCAAGTGAATTGCCCTCTCTAGACCGATATCTTATCTCTTAAGTGGGACTTCTATCAATCACGCCTTCAGGGGCTGTTGTAAGGATGAAAGGAATTCTTACAGGTGGCACACCTGGCATGTAACACCGAGTACATGATTTTAAATAAATGCACAGTTTTAAAATGTCTTCAGGGCTATTTCTGAATAGTATCCCAGAGGTAGAACTATTGGGTCAGATGGACAAGACTTTTTGACAACATAATGCGCAAAGCTACATTGCTTTCCTAAAGGATTAAAGTGACTTATATTGCCTTCAGAGTATAATAATAATAATAACATTATTATTATAATAATAGCGAAGAATTCCCCGACTCTGAGCCCCAACAGGTATTAAGCTTTATTACTGTCCTAGTGACTTACTTGGCCGGCAACAAGTGACATTTCAGTATTAACTTGTAAGGCCACTGATGATAGGGATAAAGTTCATCTGGTCCATCAGTATGTCCTAGTCTGGCCAGAAAAAAGAACAAATGGGTGAATGAGAAATTTGCTGCATTCATTTATTTATTGGAAGAGCCGTTTTCTTTGCTTTGGGTTCATTTTTATTGCAGAGGCATCGGTTCTTGTCATTGTCTATGTATTAGAATACAGGACTCCTTGTAGAGCAGTTTGGAAGACAAGTTCAGGCTCCTTTGTTGTTTGATTTTTAGTATTTCTTCCAGAAGTAGCATTAGGAAAACACTAACTCAATTGTCCACAGCTAAGAAGGCTCATTCTTTATCAACTATTCCAGATTAAAATCATTGCTTATATATTCCGTAAAATGCAGTTGTATTCAGCCAACAGATGCTGCAAACAATGCTCAGGTTCCTTAGCATTTGACGGGCAGAAGGTTCTTTCTGAGTGTTTCTGCTAAGTGCTGCTCACTCTGTCAGGGAGCCTTTCAGGGCCTGTGACCATGGCTTCTCTTACCCTCCCCCTTATGCAAATAAGTCCAATGGATCCAGTCACCTGCTGAGCCTGTCATCCTTCACCGTCCTGCAGCTGGCTAGTCAGAAGCGGTGGTCAGAGAGGTGACTCAGCTGCCTCTTTGTTGCTCTTCACTTGTCAGACAGGTGTGCAGGGCTCACCTCCAGGACATGCAGTCTGCTGCCCCTCCCTTTTTGGAGGGTACCATCTCTTCACGTCGGCAGGGTGATGTGATGGTCAGGAAGATGGGCCGGGAAAGCAGAGAGAAACTGCATCCCTACAGTGGAATCTTGTGGGAATCTCATATCTAAGCCTGCTGTCTTCACTTGTGCAGTGGGGATGACAGCAACAAAGAGAGAGGTGTGTCTCTTGAATACCAAATGGTGTTTTTTTATTTCGGTAACTAGACCTGTGTGACTCTGTGGGCCTCCTTTTTCACTTACTTGCAGGGAACCAGAACCTGAGTTTAAAGGTTGGGAAAAATGACCACTTGGTGGGGTGTTGTTGATTCATGCCTGAGCCCTCTGCACAGGTGATCAGCCTGCCTTCTAAGAGCCACTGATTTCCCTAAAGCAGACGTGGAATTACATTGCTGGCTCACAGTCTTATCTGCCCTGGGCCAAGTTTCTCTGGAGCAGACAGCTCAGTTTTGCTGGCACAGGGGTCCTGGTGCTTGGTCCTAATAGCTACATCATGTTAGTGCCACGGTCTTACTTCCCAAGGATGTTTGCTGCTGCTTATTGCCTTTTCTAAAATTTCCTGCTCTGTTATTTTTTAATTAAAATTTTTTATTGGCATGATACAGTTATATAGCCCTAAAACGCTCTGTAAGTCTCAGGTGTGCAGCAATGGAAATCAACAGGCTTTGCATCAATGCTTCACAGGCTTCAAGTCTATGCAGATGGTTTTGCAGTCTTGTCTGCTGGAGCAAGGGAGGCTTTTTTCCAGAACGTTTTACAGTGTGTTTACAAGGAGAAAATGCAATACACATAAACCACTAGGGACATGAGTTTAGTGCTTTCGCTGCTGCTGTCCTGTGGTGCAAAAGATGACTAGCTGGAGAATATTGTGTACCTCATCATGTTTGTTTATTGTTGAGTTCATTTTAAGAGACAGTGAGGAGAAGGCCAATAATGACAGATTTACTGAAAACTCAGGGGTGAAAAGTGAGGCTCAGGCTTCATTGTATTTAATGTTCCTTGCTTTTGTCCCCCCCCCCCCACTGAATTGCATGTTTTGTAGAACTCCACACTGTTTTAAAAAACTATATGTTACTCCATGTAGATGTGCCAACATGATGTCACATGTTGATGGACAGTTGTTTTATTTCAACCTTTATTTTTATAAATTATACCTTGGAGAAAGTCTTGGTAATTTGTATTTGTGTGTTCTGGCACTTATATCCATGGGGTAGGTTATTCATGGTGTACTTTACAGGTCAAGCAGGGTGTACATTTACACAGTTCATATCTCTTTGCAAATTTCCAAAAGACTTCAATGGTTAACCCCCCCTGAGCTGATGAGTAAGAATTCAAGTTCACATGAGTGGTAAATACTGATTTTGGGGGGGGTTATTATTATTGTTTTTTAAAAAAGATTTATTTTGTTTATTTATGCATACAAGAACTGCGGTACAGGCAAGATGTGGGAAGTGAGATGATTCACTGGAGACAGAGAGGGGAGAAGAACAGGCAGATCAACTGAAATCCATCACTGAGGGGAGGAGCGGGAGAGACAGGAGAGGTCTGCTGCGCCATGTGGGTCAGCTCCCTGGCCAGAGATTGAACTCGTGATGTAGTGGCTGGTGACAGCTTCATAGCACTGAGGTTTCACCCCTGCTCCACCAGGGAGGCCCAAGGCAGGGGTTATTTTTGTAAAAGTCTATTAACTTTACAACTACTATAAGTTGACAAAAAAGCCAGCTTCTCTTACATGTATTAGTCACTGTAGATTCAGTGGTCATCCAAACTGTAGTATTTTGTTGAGTCCCTAAATCTCTTCAAAGACTGTGCTGGGGTATAATGAAGCATGGTCATACCAAATGTTACTGAAGTGGGGGTCAGTAGGAATGATGAGCCATTGAGAGGGGGCATGGAATTTGGTGCAGACGTCTTGAAAACCTGTTAGACCTTATCTATTTTAGTAAAGCTAAGAATGTATAGACCCCAGGACCATGCAGTCTGATGCTATGTCCATACCTTAGAAAATGTTGCATTTTTGAGAAGTCTTGTACACCAGAGTCTGTAGTAGAGGAAACTGAAGACATTCAAATGTCTGCTTACAGTGAAGTGAATAAATCTTTATATAGCCATAGAGTTTGTGCAATTTATATGGGTGGCTGCCATTCTTCAGTTCTCATTGATACATGTTTTGTTGTATGAGTAGATCTAAGTTTATTTTTCCATCCTGTTGTCAGTTGACATTCACATTGTTTGAGACACTTGGCTCTTCAGGAAAGGTCACTGTGAAGGTCCTTGCTCATATGATTTGGAACATATATGTGCATTATTGGTAGTGACATACCCCGGAGTAGATTTCTGTACTAAATAAACTCTTGGAGACAGAGACAATTGTACCAAGGCCCAAATCTACATAATTTCTTGCATATTTTGTCAATAAATTTAGTATTTATTGAACTAATGAAATAAGTGAATAGTTATATGCTTACAGTACCTTCTTTATAAAAATTCAAAATGTTCCAGAATTGATAGAGTTCTAACATTAACTATAATAAAAAAGTTTTCAGAACCCAAACAGATTTAAAAGTGGCTTAAAAACTGCAGAGTTAATTCAGAGGAGAAAAGAAAAGGGAATGACCCACGTGAAATTCTCCATTCCTATTAGCTCCAACGACAGTGGCCCGCCCCCCTGAGTCTTGGTGATGGTGGCATCTTGAGAGACATTTTGCCTGTATGGGCACCTGCAGAGTGGCACGTGGGTCACATACTCTTCCAGACATGGGCTTCTCACACCAACTGTGGGTGTGAGACTCCCAGCCACCCCCTCTAGGGCACTGTGAGGTGGTCATTAGTCAGGCTCACCCCTTCCCTCTACACTACTGGTTCTCTTTGGGGACCTGGACTTCTTCCACCTTGGTGATGCCATTTTTGATATTGAAGGTCTGAGAGTCTCCCAGGAGTTCTGCCCGTGGTTGGACTGATGATCTGACAACATCTAGGAAACCTTTGATGTGTAGGTAATTTGCTGCCAGAAACCACCAGAGTAAGTTCAGCGTGTTTTTTGGTTAAGTTTAGGAACTATTGATCTCACACAGGGATAGCACCTGCTGCTTCCCTCTGTTCTCCTCATTTTTGGGAGGAGCAGGATGAGCTTCCTGGTAGGTGCACCATGGAATGGCCTTCTTCAATATTGCTGCCTTAATGTGTGATGCAGGAACTGGGTCATCATCTCCTTCATCTTCCTTTCCCAGATCTTCCAGCATGGTCTTGGTGACCATGGGGTGTTTGGCAATCCCCACATCATCTTCACCCTCTCCATCAGAAGTCTGCAGCTTACTTGAGGCATGATGTCCAGTCTCAGGACACGGCGGGCCAGCGACTGATGAAGCAGGGGGCATCTGCAAAGAGTGGAAGAGAAAGGCCACTCTGAGTTTGTTTTACCTAGACTGTCTTACATCTAGGTACCAGTGTAGATATTCAATGTATGTTGTTAACCTAATTTATGTAACTAAATTACATAAATTACTCACTAGCTAGGTGTGTTAGAAGGTATCTAAGTCCAAGAATGCCAGCCAATCTTTTTTTTGTTTTGCATAGAAGAACTGGGGTATAGGCCAGAAGGTGGGAGGGGGGTGAGAGGACTCACCAGAGATAGGGTGGGGAGTAAGACAGGCAGATACACTGAGATACACTGCTGAGGGGAGCAGCAGGCGAGACAGAAGAGCTGTGCCATGTGGCTCAGTTCCCTGGCTGGGGATTGAACTCAGGCCACAGCAGTGATAGCGCTAAGACTCCACCCTGGGCCACTAGGGAGGCCCAAACACCAGCCAGTCTTGCAGTTAGTTGTCGTTTTCTCTGCCCCTGGCACTTACAACAGTGCGTGGCACATCATGAATACTCAATGAATGGTTGCAGAAGGAATAAATGCTAAACTCAAGGTTTTGTTGTAAGGTGTGAAAAATATCTATGCCTAGTTAGACGTCTTCTCACTTCCAATATTGTAAATGTTATTTGCATGAACAGAAGTATCGAATTTTAATGTAGTTAAGTATATCTGTCTTTTCCTATATGGCAAGCCACTTTTATCTCTGAAAAATTCTCTGCTGCAAAGTCCAAATGTATTCTCCTAAATATTCTACTAGCCCATCTTTTTGTCCCAACCTGTGTTAACATTTTCTGTTGCTTATTGGGCTTTAATGTAAGTGTGGGTCTGTTTCTGCCAGGCAGTTGATGTCATTGAACAGTCAAGAGACCAAGCAAGCAGGGGCATGAGTTTTCTGGATGAACTCAGCTGCTGTGAGTTGGTTTTTAGTCAATATTCAGTGTGCATCAGGCCAGGTCGTTAAAACACAGACATTGCTGGCGTCTCTGATTCCATAGGTCTGGAATGATGAATCTGCATCATTCAGATTTTTAAGATTTTCCTGTGCTGTAGAAGCTGTAGCTTCTGGGACCAGACTTTGAGGCCAATGTGCCTCAATTATAGGTCCACGGTTCATGTGCCTGTCATCTCCTCCTTTTCCCTCTGAAATTAATGTCATCAGATTTAAGTAGCAGCATGTTTTAATAATGAATGTCCCATTAGAAAGGCAAATTTATTTAAGCATAATACTGGAAATAGGCACATAAATATGTAATCTTTTGAACTTAAATGTTGCTGTAATTTTAAAAAGGAGTTTAAATAAGAATGCTGCCCTTCCAGACTTTGAAAGCAGGAGCTTTTTTTTTTTTTACTCTGAGTTACTTCCTTAGGCATAACTGACATCATATTTCTCTTCAGATCTAATTACTATATAGGGAATACCAAGTAAGTTAGCAGGCTGTTCTTCATACATAAAATGGCTTTTATACTAGTCCATATTTAGAGGTTTCTAATTTGATTTTATCCAGAAATCTTTTTTTTTTTTTTACATAGAAGAACTGGGCGGGGGGGGGGGTAATCCAGAAAAGCAGGGGGTGAGAGGATTCCCTAGGGACAAAGTAGGGAGTAGACTAGGCAGATCTACTGAAATACACTGCTAAGGGAACAGTGGGCCAGACAGGAGAGGTCTGCTGCACCATGTGGGTCAGCTCCCAGGCCAGTGATTGAACTCAGACCTTAGTGGTGATAGTGCTGAGATTTAACCCCTGGCAACCAGGGAGGCCCTGTTTTACTATTTCTAACAGTTTTATTGTCAGCATTTGAAATTTATCTGGGCTTATAATACGTTGAACTTGCCTCTTGGTATCACCATCAGACCAGTAACTCATTAGCAATAGATGCTAAAATTAGTGATGCTGATTTTTTAAATGCTGTTTGATTTTATGTGTGCCAAAGTTGACTTTTTTTAGGTCACTCAACTCTTGGGCTGTGGGTATATGCTAATTTACAGTTTTACTGATCTAAAATATCATTATTTAGATTTATATTCTGAATTCATTGATGGAAGGGATAAAATAGAGGTTAACAAAGCATTCTAAAATATAAACAACAGTAAAATAATTCACTTTCCAAAGCTAAATGCAATTGATACTGTATGTCAGGGCTGATCCTTTACATAAAGCTGTCTGGCTTCCTGAAAACTTTGTATTTTGAAAGCCTGTCAGCCTAATTGTTTCTGGGGAATGTGAGCTTTACTGAAAAGTATGAAAGCTTGATAGGGGTGGAGTTGCTAGTGAGGTGCTAGGGAATGAAAGAATCAAAGAACTCGTGCATATTTTGATTAGTTATTGTGGATTAGACATTTTATGTGATGTTTAATTCACTGAAATGTTCAGTTGTTGATGCAGGAGGTAATTATCAAGAATCTTTGATTAAACTATAGTAAGATTTAAAAAATGGGAAACTCCACAGGTTACTCTTTTTTTTTAAAGATTTATTTATTTTTGCATACAAGAGTTGGGGTATAGGCCAGAGCCATGGGAGGTGAGAGGATTCACCAGAGACAGAGTCGGGAGCAGAACAGGCAGATCGACTGAAATACACTGCTGAGGGGAGCAGCGGGTGAGGCAGGAGAGATCTGCTGCACCATGTGGGTCCTCTCCCTGGCCGGGGATTGAACTCGTGCTGCTGTGCAGCAAATGCTTCACAGTGCGACGCCCAACCCGCTGCGCCACCAGGGAGGCCCCCACGGATTACTCTTATGGCTCCCCCCTCTAGATCCCATGCCAGAGTCCACCCAACTGGTATATCTGTGGCGTCCGTCTGGACATGAAGTCTTGGCCTGGGCGCGCAGCCCAAATCGCCCGGGTTGCTCATGGAGATGCAAGGCGTCCCTGGCCCAGTGCCTCGTGAAGGGCCTTCTTAGGGGAGCAGAGGACGCCAGTCCATCAGCAGAGGGAGCATCACGGTGTTGGGTGTGGCCGGGTGGGGCATAGCCCAGGGTGGGGAACATGATGTTGTGGGCGTGGCCAGAGTGGGGGCATGGCTGGGGCGTGGTGGGGGGGCATAACTTGGGGTGTGACGGGTCCACTTCAGGGCAGGGTGCGATGATCGCGTGGGTGGTAGGGCGTACTTGTTACCCAAGTTTCCCTTTTCTAC
The DNA here is from genome assembly GCA_019455555.1 of Galemys pyrenaicus. Classification (NCBI taxonomy): domain Eukaryota; kingdom Metazoa; phylum Chordata; class Mammalia; order Eulipotyphla; family Talpidae; genus Galemys; species Galemys pyrenaicus. Next base: position 883,952 of record JAGFMF010011800.1, on the reverse strand, counting down.
TTACTGAATTATTACACTGATTGTATAAGCAGGGCAGCTTGTTGGTCACAGTTATGAGAAGATGCTATCAGAAACCAGAATGTATGCAGTCATTTGTCATGGTGTTTGGCATCTTTGAATTCAAAAACAAGAAAGAAAACGCAAACAACTTAAGCAAAAGATAACAGCTTTGGGAAGCGATACAAGTTTCCTAACGTCAAGGTTGATTATAGTAATAGGTTCTAGAACTGTAAGTCTGTAAAAGCGCAACCTGACACAAACCAGCTTGTTCAGGTCACAGAGCCACACTTATATGATAAGAAACAACTCAGCCCACTGAGTGAACTTTTTTTTTTTAGATTTTATTTATTTATGCATACAGAAACTGAGGTGCAGGCCAGAGGCAGGAGGGGTAAGAGGATTCACCAGAGACAGAATAGGGAGCAGAACAGGTGGATCTACTGAAATACACTGCTGAGAGGAGCAGCAGGTGAGACAGGAGAGGTCTGCTGCGCCATGTGGGTTCCCTCCCTGGCTGGGGATTGAACTCGTGCTGCAGTGGCTGTGAGAGTCCCACAGTGCAGCGCTCAACCCGCAGCGCCACCAGAGAGGCCTCATTGAGTGAACTTTAAGCGATCCCTTTACCTTGTGAAAGGCGATGTGATGATTCAGGGTCTGCTCCAAGCTGGCTGGGGGCAGCACGATGCCAGACCTCGCTGACCTGGAGTGGCCCGTACTTTGAGGGGCAGCAACCTCCCTGCAGGGAAATAAGACGCCCACTGGCTGTAGTTGAATCTAACCGAGCTCCACGGGTCAGAAATGGCTATATAGGCTGGTGGAAAGTAGATGAATGGATTAGGCTGGAGAGAATGCCCACCCCACCCTCCTTGGGGGTGAGAGCTTCAAGGTTCAAAACTTTTGTTTTCCTCTATATTTATATATATTTGACATCAATTGTGGTCCCCATGTATTCCCCATCACCATCTCACCAGTGCACCATCACCTCAGTCCCTGTGCTCTTATCTGCCCTCAACCCTCATCCTCCCTGCTCCCCACCAAGTGTTCCCAATTTGTCCTTGTCTTTTTGTTTTTGTTATGTTTTTATTATTATTATTGTTGTTGTTATTATTATTCTTTTCAAAACCTATTTTTGACATGGTGAAAATGCTCTAAGATTGTGGTGATGGGCACATACGCTACGACTATTGAAAACCACTGAATCACATGCTTTAAACGAGTGAATTGTAGGTAAGTAAATTATATGCACTCAAGTTAATACCAAAAACACTCCCACAAGAAGCAATCTCATACATGTGCCACCCAACTTAGGTGCAATGTAAATACATATTATACTGTTCTTTGTTTTTAACTTAGAATATCATCTCCATTCTTTAATACCTTTTTAGACAGGAAGGAACTGTAAATCAGGGCATAAGAGAATCAGCCATCTATTATTTAGTCTGTGTCATTTATTTCATGTGTTTACAAGGAAAAGGCAGATTTGATGTTGCTGTCGAGGTTTTGCTTGTGATGGATGTTTGAAAGGAGGCATTGAAATGTGAGCTGGCTGTCAGATGGGCCGTCCTCAACCTCTAATGGAAAAAGCATCCCCAGGGACCTGCCATCTCCCTCTCTCGAATTTAGTCTCTCATACTTAACCCTTTGTGGCTCCACTCTCCTGAGAGCAAGACCAGCAGATATCAGCAGTCTTGGGCTCACTTTGTTACCCTTGTCTGGCCTTTCCCTTGTTGCTTGTCAAGACGTTTTTGACCTTGAATCTGGTGGCCCATCCATCCTCTAGTGCTTGCAAGGTCTGGGGTGGCTGTAAGGAGTACTTGGTAGATTATCCAGCCAAGCGGCACAGACACGGCCATCCTCTCCTATCTCCAAGTAATGTGTTGTCCACCGTCTTGAAAACTTGGGAAACCAAATTGCTACCTGAAGGGGTGAGAGGTTTGGGCTGGTTGTGATTCTGGAAGAAGGTCCCTCGATGTGTGTGGCTTATTAGTGGGTGACATTGCAAACTGCTGCTCCTATGTCCCCTGTTAGTTGACCTATAGAGAGAGAGAGACCATTACTCATTCCCTGGGTTATATGCACCTACAGTGGGTAAGTCGTCACATCCTTTCCTCGCCCCAGTTTCTACAGAGGTGGGACAAAGCGCAAGTACAAAGTGGGAAGGGTGTCATCAATGAGGGCTTCTAAACACAAGAAATTTTACACAGGATCTGAGTTGATCTCCAGTGCGTCATCTCAGGCACATGGATCTGAGGTCCTGTGACTGTGTCCAGAGAGGTCATCCTTATCCAAAGACTTCCCAGCTGGCCTTCATGTCACCACCAATCCCAGCCAGGCGGGAAGTGATGAATCTTGAGCTGTGGGTCCCATGAGGGGGATTCTCTGGATTCTGGGCCACCGTGGGGTGCAGAGACTGACAGTCCCAGCTCTGTGGCTCATTCATCTGGAGGAGGAAGATAACCAGTTGCCAACATACAAATCAAGTAGTCCTATGTGAGTGCCGCTGGGTGCCATCTTTAGAGCAGTGGTCAGGGAAGGCTTCTTGGACAAATGACGAGTGGGTTGAGATCCCCATGAAAAGACAGAGTGAGGTGACCAAGAAGGAGAAAAGCCGAGCAGAGACGATGACTGGTATAAAACCCCTAAAGCACGACTCAGCTTGCAGACGCTAAAGAACCCAAAGGAGGCCAGAGAGGGCAGCCTGGGCTGAGTGGAAGGAAGATGGAAGATGTGAGGCAAGGACCATGTCACTCCAGGCTCCTTCATGCCCTGGGAGGGAGTTGAGGTATGTGCAGGTGGTATGTTAAAGCCAGACATCTGACGGGGTTTCCTTGTGTGTGTGTGTGGGGGGAGGGCACAAGGATACAGAAACAGGGCTCAGTACAGGTCTGGAGCCTTCAGCATTTACAGGCTGAGCAGAGAGGAGGAGAGGGAGGCAGAAGGCCAGGGAGAGGGGTGTCTGGGAAGCCAGTAGGAGAATGTTTCAATGAGGAGGGTGTGGCAGTGCCATGGGAGTGGCAGAGGTAGAGGAGTGGTAGGTAGAGGTGTGGCCCTGAATCTGGGCAGTGCACAGGTCCTTGCTGGTGCTATGGGACAGTCCATGAGGTGGATGAAGAGGACAGTGAGTGGAGAGAGGGCTGTCGTGACTGTCGACATGGAAATAAGGACTCAGGGTCAAAGTTCGTTTTGAGACAGTTTGCTCTCTTTAAACTGTACACATCATATTGGAAGAAGTTAATGAAAATGGGAGTGAAAGCCATATGCCCTTTCAGGTGAGATAAGGCAAGGTGGTCAGGCGAGGAAGCAGAGTCCCTGTCCATGGACACACCTCTGCCTGCAGGCCAGGAGACAAGGCCAGCTCAAACTGGAGAGATGCAGAAGTGTTTAGGGTTTTGGACTAATTGCTAGCATCAGGCACCATCCTCATCAGCATTAGGCACCATCCTCGTCCGCATCAAGGCCTTAGATCACCCCCCTTTAGTGAAAGAAAGGGAGACACCACAGGGGAGTAAATGACCTTGGCCCAGGATGCTGTCAAGATATGGCGCACGGGCCTCTCTGGTGGCGCATCCCCACTCTGTCTCTGGTGAATCCTCTCACCTCGCATGACTCTGGCCTATACCCCAGCTCTTGTAAGCATAAAATAAAATAAATCTTAAAAAAAAAGAATAAAAGATGTGGCTCACAATGAAAGGGGACATTGCCATGAAAACTGACTGTGAAACGGGGTGTTCCCCTACACCCTGGTGTTACTCCGCCCCCCTTTTCTTTTTCACCATGAGCACACTCATCAGTGAGGGAGTCCTGCTCCTCTGGCTGAGGTGTCCTTGATCTGTCCCTCCTCCCCCTCCTCACCTCTCCCCCACCTGGAGCTGTCAGAACAGCCTCCTCACTTCTTCTCTGAGCCCCTTTCATCCCCACCTCCCGCTGTCCACTTGTCAAAATGCAAGTCTGCTCGTGTGGCTGCTTTGCTGAAAAGGCTTTGATGGTCCCTCCCAGTTCTCACAACATCAGTGTCGATTACTTTGTTCCAGGCACACAGAGCGATGCTATTTCTGGAGCTGCAGACTAGTTAAGAAAGTTAAAATTTCCAAACTCTGAATGTAGTTTGGAATGCTAACTAGGTTAACAACACTAGGCTGTAATTTAACATTTGACTGCATGAATAACAAGTTTAGACATTGGCAGGAAATAGTTCGCTGTATTCTAGGTTTCCCTGAAATTTTCCAGATTTTTCTCGATTCTTCTGAATCTCTCTGTCAGCGTTCCTGCTTTGCTGGTGTGTTAAGGAGATGCTGCATCTGATCACGGGGTATTTGAGCCCTGCCCTCTATATCTGACTGCTTTTTCTTTCAGAAGTGCGTCTCTGACTAGAAAGTTTTCATTGTTACTTTTTTTTTTTTAAACAAAAAAAATTTTTAAAGATTTCATTTATGCATACAAGAGCTGGGATACAGGCCAGAGGCGGGGGTGGGTAGGTGGGTGGGTAGGTAGGGTTTGAGAAGATTCACCAGAGACAGAGTGGGGAGCAGAAGAGGCAGATCAACTGAAACTGCACTGCTAAGGGGAGCAGTGGGCCAGGCAGGAGAGGTCTGCTGTGCCATGTGGGTCCCCTCCCTGGCCAGGGACTGAAATCACACTGCAGTGGCTGTGGAAGCTCCACAATGTGGCACTCAACCCCTTGCACCACCAGGGAGGCCCTTCACCCGTTACTTAACTCGACTTGTCCTTCCAGGTTCTGCTCACTTGTAACTTCCCCCCTAAGGCTTCCCTGATTCCCCCAGAAGAATTGGGGTTCAGCTTTCAGTGTAAACCACTGTGACAGCATGTCCCACTGTGACAGCATGTCCCGCTGTGTCTGGCTGTGTGTCTGGCTTCCTTGCTCCCCTCCATGTTCCATCCTTAAGTGCTCATGGTATTATGTATTAGATCCCCACTTCACAAAGGACTAACTGGAGTGCCTATCGCCTTCCTCACTCATGCTATCATTAAGATCTCATCTAACAAATTAAGTAAAGGAAACTCCCCAAATAAAATAATAAAACATGGACATAACCCTGTGTCCATCAGAAGATGAATAGATCAGCCAAATGGGGTATAGGCACATGCAACAGAATATTATTCAGCCATGAAAAGGACATTCTGGCACCTGTTACCATGTGGATGAACTTAGAGAACATCATACTAGGTGAAATGAATGAGCCACAAAAACACAAATACTGGCTGATTCCACTTCTACAAAGTACCTGGAGCACTCAAATTCATTGAGACAGAAAATAGAATGGTGGGGAAAGGGGGAGGGACTGGACAGGGAGTTATTGTGTAATGGATATAGAATTTCACTTTCACAAGAAGGGATATTCTAAAGCGACACACTCGTGATTGGTGCCCGAGATCATGATGTATTTAATGACCACTGGAATGTATTAGGATGGTAAGTGTGATGTCGTCTCTTACCACAATTAAAAAGGGAGGGGAGTCTTATGTGACAACAAAATTAATTTAGAAGATTTGGAACTGTATAACTGAAGACATTACAGGTTTTTACACTTTACTCTTTGGTAATTAGTGTCTAAGTTTATGTTTTCTTCCTTCCTGCCCATAGCAAAGGGAATTGATTATTCCTACATGTGTAAATCCTTTCATAGTGATTGAAATCAAGCTCTAGAACGCTGCTCTCAGCTCCTCGCAGTACAAAAGGGGGCTCCCCAAATGGCTCAGGAAATCCTTCTCCCCTGAGCAGACGCTCTGGGCGCAGTAGCCTTCCCTCCTTGCTGTGCCACTTTCTCCTCTTTCATCTTTATTTTTCTTATTCTCACTGTTCTCCATGGAGCCTTAGTAGAGCTCACTCCATCTTATCTCAGGAAGAAAAAAATGGCAGGAAATGAGTGTGTGATGTTGATGCTGGTACAGATAACAGATAGCTTTTAAATTCATGATGGAAGAAAGAGCATTGTGTTTAACATGTAATCTTTGGCGGTTCAAACAGCAGGATTTGTCGCAAGTAAGACCAGTTTTCTCCCTCTGTGCCTTGTGTCTGCTTTGCTGTCAAGAATTTGTGTCTTTTCGAGGCTCCCAGCCCTGCTCTTCCTCTCCTTCCTGAGGACGGAGCTATGTGGGAGCTATTTGTTACTTGTTAGCAGTCATCCTAGCTTGGCTCTGCTCTTAACTGTGTGCTGACATTCATTGTCTGGCTGTAAGTTTTTGTGGTTAATTCTCAGGGCGAGGGAGCCAGGCTTGTGGCTACTGTATTGTGTACATTGTATATATTCACATTTTATACAGCCTCTTGTTTCTTAACATATTCCTCTGTAATTTTATATGAGTGGCTAGATCCAGTTTATCAGGCTTCCTTCTATCTCTAGCGATAGAAAAAGAAAAACTAAGTAAACTTTAATTCACTCATTCATTTCTGAGTGAAGTTCTTCCAAGATCTTCCAAGAAATAGAAAAATATTATAGTAAGAACTGTTCTTATAAATCATAGTGATCATGGTATTTTATAGTATATTAGGTATACAGTAATTGCAGCAATATAATTATCACAGCACATACAGTAATTAGTAGCAAGTGAAGTACAGCAATTGTAAGACTCATGTTTCTGCAAAATAAGGTAATTTAATAAAATGTTATTATTTGGCTTTGTAGCCAGACTCCTCTGCTGTCCATCCCGCAGTTACTGCTCAGTGTTTCTGGGAGCCTCTGAGCCCCTGGACAATATAGAGGAGGGAAACAAGTCTAGTTCTTTCAGATTCAGCTTTTATTCCACACATTTGCCTCCCCCCCAACCCCTAACCACACAAGACAAAAAGCCACCACCTTATAATAGTGTTCTTCAAGTTTTGCGCTTAACCACTCTTATTCCTGTTCTCTCTGTGGCTGTCGGGGCCCACAGGTGCCAGGTGTCGGGCCACGTGGTGGAGCAGTGCAGGATCCTGTGAGCAGCGTAGGGGTGAGGGCAGCGCCAGGAAGGCCCCAGTCCTGCAGCTGGGTCTGCGGTTTTGCTCTGTGCTGAATGTGGCCTGTCCTGCCAGTGGAGTGACAAGGACCAAGGACACTTGAGCCAGGACCTCAGCACAAGTCCAGGCTGTGAAGCTGCTAACCTGGGCCCTGGCTGTGGGTAGATTCCAAGGCATAGACGCGTGGACAGCACAAATAACGACATCTCTATTTTCATGAATTTCAAGGCTGCAGTTTTGCATTTTCTTTTCTTTATTTTCATTTATTTGTGTGTAACATCCCCTTGCAGCTCCCTTCCCCCTACCCAGCACTCAAGATTCATTTGTCTAATTGTTCACAGGCATCTAAAACTCAGAATTAGCATCTGTATCCTTTATACGTATATATATATATATTTACGTTACTTTTCATTTTTGTATTTCTCGTCCTTATAAAATTCCCATCACCAATTTACCTGTGCATCATCACCATAGTCCCTTGTGTTCTTCCCACCCATTTTGTTCTGCCTGGATCAAGGTGTGGTATACATACACAATGGAATATTACGCAGCAATCAAAAAAGATTAACTCATGCAATTTGCAGCAACATGGATGGAGCTAGCAGGGATTGTGCTCAGTGAAGTAAGCCAGAAAGAAAAGGAAAAATATTGGGTGGTTTCCTCTGTGTCCTTTCGCCCTATCTAGCACTACCCAAAATTGGGAACTTTCAGATGCCTCAGAATCACCCAGGAGGAGGGCTTTTCTCCTTCCCTCTTCTTGCAGTTTTCATGTAGAAAATTTTTGAATATGATACAAAAATAGAGAAGTTATATCAAAAAACTAAACTGTGCCCTCATCACTGATTTCAGCAGTGATCAATGTTTTGAAAATATTGCTTCCTCTCTCTCCTACCTTTTTACAGAGTACTTTTTTCAGTCAGCAACGTGCAGGAGTACTTCTACAAAGGAGCTGTCCCCTCCACTACCACCCCGTCCCTCTCTTCCCCGCCCAGCCTCAGAGTCCTCTGGGTGTTTGTTGTCTTCTAGTCTCTGGGAGTGTTTTGTGTCGCTGAATTATCTGCCTATAAATAGGCAGTATTTGTTTTTGTTGTTCAGACAGACTCGGCCCACGTCAGTGTCCTCAGCACCCTCCACTTTGTTTAGAAGCGCTGTGTGTCTTCCTTTCTGGGCGACCTCTCACTCCATGGTGTGGATGGACCCCACCTCCTGGGTCCGCTTACCTTGCAGGGACATTCGGGCGGCTTCCACGTCTCCCTGTGACCCCAGGAGCCTCCATGGAGTTGGAGGGAGCACACCTCAGCTGCACTGGCAGTTCTTGCTGCCTGTGACCGAGGTTTCCACTTCATGTCTGGCTCTTGCATGCATTTCACTATCTTTACCCTGAAACGGGGGTGTTACCTAGTCTGGCAGCCAGCGCTGGTTATGCTGTGATAGCACACGTCACACAGTGCCACCTGCAGTCTGTACTGTAGAAACCTGTCTACCTCACAGTTTTGGGGCCCAACAAGGTAGGGCTGGACTTTGGTGGGCAGGTCTCTCAGCCTTACCTGTGTTCACTGGAGGCTTACATGGCAGCTCACCTGGGCCCAGACTTATGGCTTGGGGCTCACCGTGTGCCATGCTGGCCAGTCTGCTCTCCCCTTTTGGCCTCTCTCCAGTGGCCGTGTAAGGCTCTGGGGCCTGAGGATCCAGAGTACAGGTTACTCCACCCACCCTTGGGGGCCAGAGGCCAGTTCAGAGTGGTTAAGGCAGGAGAGCCAAGGGGCACCAGGGAGGTGCAACCCACCGGAAGCCGTTTCCATCATAATCTACTGGACCCTCATTTCTAAAATACTGTATTTTAATTTTTAACACAATGTCCTTTGAAATCTCATCTTTCTTGCTGCAAGGGCAGAAAATTCTCTTCTAGTGTCTTAGGTTTTGTCATTGGGCCTAAGAATCAAAGGAGCACAAGAAGCCACGTGCTTATTAAATCTTCTCACACAGACATGCGCATCTTTGGAAAGGACATGAAGGCCTGGAGAAGCCAGGGCCCAAACTTACACCTTTTTGCATGAAGAACACACAATCTGATGGTGGGATGTGACCCGCCAGACAGAGGGGCCTGGGCTGGAGGGTGGGGTGTCTTTTGGGGGGAAGTTAAGTCCTGCTGTGGGGGGAGGGGAGGGCTTGGTGGAGTGACCCTGACCTGGAGAGGGTGCAAGAGATACAGGCAGACGAAGGGGCCATCCCAGCAGGCAGAGGAGCTCTCAGAAGGGAGTGATGGAGGCTTTGAGCTCAATGACAGGGCAGACCTGTGGCTTCTTGGGAAACCCCGAATTTAGCTGGATCCCGAGAGTCTGGCATGGGACATGGCATGCACACTGGTCTGTAATTTCCTTTTACTTTTCATCACAGACTGCGGTCACCTTTCCATTTTAGGGTGTAAAGCTCTTTTCCCCCCTTGTTTTTAATAATTTTATAATTTGTATATAATAATTTTCCTCCTTGTTTTTAGTAATTTTATAATTTGTATATAATAATTTTGTTTATAAAAATTTTTATAATTTCCTCGTTTTTATAGTATAATAATTTTAATAGTTTAATATAATTTTATAATAATTTTTATATGGATCAGCACTTGATAATTTATGTCATCAATCCCCCTGGGGCAAATATCTGGACTATTTCTAGATCTTTGTGTGACCCCACATAAATTTGTTTTTCTTTTTTATCTACCTTCATTAAAATATATTGGAGAATGACTTTTAGATGTAGAATTGCTACGTCACGTATACGCGCTTTTGACGTATACGCGCTTTTGAATGTTTCACTGATTCCGCCAAGTCAGGAGAGGGGGTGCTGATTTGCACTCAAGGAGGTGTCTCTGTACTTATTCTTAATCACCAAGACTTCCTCTCCCCTTCCTGAAACCTAGGAAGCCTGTGACGGTCTGTTCTCTGGTTTCAGAACAACGAGATGGGGGAGCTCCAGAGAATACGCATGAAGGATGAGATCCGAGAGTACAAGTTCCGGGAGGCCCGCCTGCTGCAGGACTACACGGAGCTGGAGGAGGAGAACATCACGTTGCAGAAGCTGGTGTCCACGTTAAAGCAGAACCAGGTGTGTTCACGTGGCTGGAGGGTGCGTCTTCCCGCCACGAGACTTAAAACATCTCTTTCCCTCCCAGAGGAAAACCGAAACTGGCCTTCACTTCCTGACAGTGGTCCTGTGCAGAGTTTCCCACCCCTGCATCCCAGCTAACATCCAGAAGGCAAACCTGGGCATAGTCTAATTGACAAGCTTTGTGGGATAAGAAGAATTTTAGTTTAGCTCTCTGTTCATTTTTCAGAAGTCCAAGGTATGACTTAGCTGGACAGCTCACTTAGCTGGACAGCTCACTAGCCTGCCCGTGCCCCTGAGCTTGCTTTGTACAAGATGAAGGCCTCGTGTAACCTCTTCCCACCCTTCCTGTTTCCCTCTTTTCCTCTCTCCTCAGTGCCTCTTATTTTCTCTCCCTCCTCCCCCCTTCCCCTTTTCTCTTTCTCTCCTTTACCTCCTCTCTTCCCTCCTCCCCTAGTAATTGCTTTCAAATCATTCAGGGAGAGGGATTATGACATATAAATCAATACGAACAAAATTAAAGCAGAAGAAAATGCCCAATTGATTTTTTTCAGCTGCAGCCTGCCTAAAGAGATTGCATGTGTACATTAAAAATTGTGTGTGTGTGTGTGTGTGGTGGGGGGGGGTGGGTTTAGATATTAGCTTAATTATTTAATTTTCCTGATTGGGTGGTTTGTTATAGTTATGAGTAACAGCATTCTTGAATCTGCCATTGTAGAAGAATTCACTTATGAATACATTCTGTCCAGTAGTCGAGCCAAGGCAAGCTCAGTGTTTGAGGCCTTTTCAAGTTGCATCCTCACCTGCAAGCTGGATCCTGGTGTAGACGCTTTACAGCCTCTCAGGCAGTGGACTAGCTCCCTGTGGGCCCTGAGGTGGGCTGGAGAGGCTCAGGGCTCCCCAGGGTCCCTGGATGCAGAGGCCGGCTCGGCTGCCTCCTCCTTCCATTCCCTTTCCCAGTACAGTCTGTACCCGGAGCCATCATCCCCTGTGGTAGACACAAGGGTTCAATGAGGGAAGACAGTCCAGCTATTGACAAATCACTGTTTGATTTCCGACCACTGTCCCTTCCTGTGGTTCGACCATGAAGCAAAGGCCACTGGCTGCTCACACCTCTCCACTGCCCTCTTGATCTAGCTCTGTACCTGCCAGGCATCCAGGTCTGCAGGTTCCAGGTCATTTTTCCCACAGTGCAGGAAATTAGATACAGAAGAGTTTTTTAGGTTATGTGCTGTGAAACTTCCTGAAATAAGAAGAGTGTCCAGTTGCTGATAGAGAATGCGGCAGACTCAGAGCAATATATGGAGTGCATATATGCAGCAGCCTTCCTCCTGAGGCCATCACCGGGGCCTCCACCCCTCCTTTCCCAGGAGGTCAGCCAAGGCTGGTGCTGTGGTCCCCAGAGCCGCCTGGGGCCCTTGGGGCAGTCACGAACTGGACACGGTTTCCGGAGTGGGGTTTGTGTTCTTGGGCTGTAACCCTGCCTGTTCTTCTCACTGAAACTCGGGAATCAAATGCCCAAGTAGAAGCTTGAAATAAAACCAAAGACGCCATTTGTATAGTTCTTTGACTTGCTAGGTGCACTGAGGTGGCTCTCCCAGTCACGTGTCTGCCTAGTTAACCTGAGGCTGTCTTCTGAAAGGCCAGTCCAGCTGTGCCCTGTACCTGGGCACCTTGTGGCCCCCCAGTCTAGGACACTCTGGCTTTCCTTTTCTCTGCTGTGGACCTCCATTTACGGGACTTCACGTCTATCGGAAGTTCTTCTAGTTACAGACGTGAAAGATAGTACTTCAAGTACAAATGCCTCGGGTTGGCTGGACAGGGCTGGCAGGAAGGCCCCAGATGGGCTGAATGCAGCTTTGACCTGCACTCTGCTGCGCCCCCAAGACTCAGCCAGGCAGGTGCTCGCTAAACAACCCTGCAAAATGCTCATTGCAGATAATTAGGAGAGTCTTCCTGAGGTTCCTTTTCACCATTTATCATTTTCTATGTTGTACAAATAACACTTCTTACTCCCTGTATCCTTTCTATAGGTTGTTTCCTTCATGTGGCACAAGATAGGGCCTGGGCCAGAGAAGACATTAACTAAACACTTGGAAGAATGGATATTTTTTTTCTTTTCCTTGCAGTCATATTTTCACTTAGTGAGGAAACTGAAATAAGAGACTATGGCAATTGACCCTCCCATTTTCGCTTGTTTGTTTGCTTTTGCATAGAACTCCGGTGCAGGCCAGAAGGGCGGGGGCGGGGTAAGAAGATTCACCAGAAACAGTGCGGAGCAGAACAGGAGGCTTTTCTGCAAACCACTACTAAGGGGAGGAGCGGGCAACACAGGAGAGGTCTGCTGTGCCCTATGTGGGTCACCTCTCTGACCGGGGATCGAACTCAGGACGTGGTGGTGATAACACTGAGACTGAAACCCTTAGGGCACCAGAAGGCCCCTAGTGCTTTTTTTTTAAACAACTAGGTCCACTGGAGTGTCCTGTGGCAGTTTTCTAAGACCCAAGTTTTAGTTTTTCGCGTCTTCTCTCTCCTGTCTGATGCAGGTGGAATACGAAGGCTTAAAGCACGAGATCAAGCGCTTCGAGGAGGAGATGGCGCTGCTCAACAGCCAGCTGGAAGACGCGCTGCGGCTGAAGGAGATTGCCGAGCACCAGCTGGAGGAGGCCCTGGACACGCTGAAGAACGAGCGCGAGCAGAAGAACAGCCTGCGCAAGGAGCTCTCGCAGTACATCACACTCAGCGACAACCACCTCGGCCTCTCCGTGGAGGGGCTCAAGTTCCCCGAGGACAGCGCCGAGCCCAACAATGACGACAAGATGAACGGGCACCTGCACGCGCCTCTGGTGAAGCTGGGTGGGGACTTCCGCGCGCCCCCGCTGCGGCGGGGCGAGGCCCTGCACCCCGCCTCGGACCTGTTCAGCGAGCTAAACATCTCTGAAATCCAGAAACTGAAACAGCAGCTCATGCAGGTGAGGACGGCGGGACGGCGAGGGTGGGATTTCTTACCCTGGTGGATAGGTTTCAGCGTGTCTTGCGAAGTATGTCTTCCACGAGCCTCGTGGAAAGGGCAGTGTTTCAGAAAGACCACACTGAGGAGAGATAGAGGAGCCGTCTCCCTGCGGGGCTGTGAGAAAGCGGTCTCCTGAGGGGCACAGGCAGGTGTGGCCCTCACAAGCTTTTTGTGCAAACATAGTAACAGAAAACGAAATCTTCCTTCCCTGGCAACTTCCAGAATATCGTTTTTTTCACAACAGTACTTTAAGCCTTCAAAGGTCTGAAAGTCTCTATCTACAAAGTAGCCAGGACACCCTATGACTCAAAACACACCACAGGTATGAGCCTGAGATCAGGGCTTCCTGTTCCTGCACGAGCTCTGGATGCTGCGTGCAAATCTCACACCTGATGTGGGGCAAAGTTGGGCCTTGAAGCTCAGCTCATCAGCAGATGCCTCTCTGACTTGAAGTCTTGCTTCTCACCAACCCTTAACCCAATTGCAAATGGCTCTTGAAGAAGGGGTGCCTCAGGCTCTCATCGCCCAGGGCACATTGGCCTCTGCTTGCCCAGCAGGCTGGCTCAGCTCAGTGGGGGGCCAGGATGCAGGTGGATGGGTTTTCAGAGGCCATGCACAGGGTACAGGTAGGCGGGTTCCTGGGGGGCTGTGCAGGTGGTACAGGTGGGCAGGTTCTCAGCAGGAGGAGCTTGGTGCTTGTGGACCATGCTCGCTCTCCTGGCTCCACGTACCTTTGCCTTACAAGGACTCTTTGCTTAGTTGGTGTTAACATTTTAAGTTACTGCTGGAGGATTAGCCCCTAGGTCAGCATCTCAGGAGGGAAATAGGGTCACTGGTGGGAATACAGGAAGGTCAGGGTGAGGCCTTGGGGCAAGAAGGTCGGAAATGGGATGTCATTCAGTCATGTGTTAGGGTGAGAAGATCCCCCTCCACTGCCTGCAGGAGAGCCGTGTGCCTCCCTGTCTTCCATCGGGTCTTACTGTGTTTAGTGTGGGGGCCAGGGGCAGGCCACAGGTCCCAGAGTTTGTTCCTGGTTCAACTGTGGGAAGCAGACTGAACATAGAAGGTGCTGGGAGGCCAGCTTCTAAGTTTGTCTTTGGCAAAGCAACTGTCTTCTGACAATCAGTGTTTTCAAAAAGCTTATCAACCTTTATCAAAGTGTACCTCATTCAAATGGTAGGTTATAGCATTATGTTTCTGCTTAACAATTTCTCAGTCTTTCCTTAGCTGGGTCTCCCTTTGGCTTTAATTTATATAAATAAACACATTGTAAAACCCTCACAGGACGTGCCCTAGAAATGACCACAATTGGCTTTGATTTGGTGAGGTCTGAATTTGCTATGGTAGCTCTGCTTCAAATAGGACTTGGGCCCATGGCAGTAGTAAAGTGCAGTAAGTGTGACTGTCTGCCATGCTTGGGCCAAGTGGTTTGCTGGGGCCACGCGCTTGCTGTGTGTCCCGTGCATGTGGATATAGCCACAGGGGCCTAGTGGCCCAAGGGTTCTGGTGTTTCTGCAGGGAAACATGTGAGTCTTCACCTTGGAGGTGTGGGGGAAAGAGACCAGGAAGGCCTCCTGGGAGTCAGGGCCTTCTGCTCAGGGAGTTCAGGGTAGCTGAATGCCACTGCTTGACGGAGTTTATACTCTGGGCCTGGGGAGCACAGTCATGACTGGGCTGTTGGGAAGCTTGCAGTTTTGGAGACCTCCACTTCTAACTCAAAGAACTTAAGAGTTGACTGTTTGTATTTTCGGTTAGTTGTTGCTTAGGATTTCTTTTGGGTGCTGGACTCTGCATCTGGGACAGAGCCACATGTGTTCAAATCACCCTTGCTCAGCCTAGGTGGACAGTCGGTGTTGAGAGCTGGGGCTAGGGCTGGGGGCCCAGTGCCATGATATGTTCACTTCAGTTTGCTGTGGGTTTGCAAAGCCCCCATTTAATTATCAGCCCCCACTGCCATAAGGGACACAGCAGCTAAACTGCCATTGGATTTGTATTCGGGTTACCATTTCCTAGGAGAGGGCTGTGTGGTAGCTTGAAGACGGGACCTGTAAAGCTGTAAAGCTTTTCCTCTTAGGAGTGAAAACAGCCTTTGAAAACAGGACATGGAGGCCGTTGTCTAACCTAACAAGGCTCCACCTGTGCACCTGAATTGTGTTTCCCTGTTCAGGGGTGTTTACTTACCCTGGTTCCAGAAGGAAAGGGGCAACAAGATGTCTTTGTTTCTGCCTGGGTTTTAAGAATGTTGCATAAGTGACTTTGCTTTGGTGAGGCTAATTCATAAAGGGATAATTTGGGGGACCAGTGAATTAGCTCCATGCCTAGTCTTTGCCATGCTATTGATGGAATTATGGAAGAAAGACAGGTCCCTTCTTCAAGCTACCACACAGCCCTCTCCTAGGAAATGGTAACCCGAATACAAATCCAATGGCAGTTTAGCTGCTGTGTTCCTTATGGGGGGGCTGATAATTAAATGGGGGCTTTGCAAACCCACAGTAAACTGAAGTGAACATATCATGGAATCATGTCACATGAACATGCCAGGGAGGTGACTCATTTGGTTTCTCCCTCAGGTGTGGACTAAATTACAGAAGTATGTTAAGTTCTATCATACTTGCTCACTTTCGCATAACAAGACAGGAGAGGTCTGCTGTGCCATATGAGTCACCTCTCTGACTGGGGATCAAACTCAAGCCGCAGAGGTGACAGCACTGGGACAAAATCTCTAGGCCACCAGGGAGGCCCCAATGTTTCCACTTTATAAAAACACATGAGTAAATACAGGTATTTGGAAATACATGTAAGAAAACACATTTTACTGATCTAAGAGTCCCCATAAACTTGTTAAGAACCCTTGAGGGTGAACAGCTCCATTAGTGGCATTATTTGTTCACGAAAAGAAAATCTCAGGATATTCTTGGGTAAATTATTTTGACTTTTTGGTGCCCTTAAGTCTCAGTTATTTCTAATAGATTATAATTACATTTCCCAGTGACAGCCAAGTTACCTTAATTAGTTTCCTTAGAATGAAAATGAGTAGATCCTGTCTGGGAAAACTAACTGAATTACTTAAAGGATTCTCTGTAGCCAGGCTGAAATTTCTACCTCTGATGAATGGCCTCTGTCAGACTCCATGTTACGGAGAGTCACACTGAGTAGCAGGAGACTTCTGTTTTAATGTCACACTGGATCTAGAATGTCACATGTAATATAAAAAAGCATGATTGCTTCTATAAAATGGAAACATTGGGGCCTCCCTGGTGGCCTAGGGATTTTGTCTCAGTGTTGTCATCTCTGCGGCCTGAGTTCAATTCCTGGCCAGAGAGATGACTCACATGGCATAGCAGACCTCTCCTGTCTCGCCTGCTGTTCCCCTTAGCAGTGTATTTCAATAGATCTGCCTGTTCTGCTCTCCACTCCGTCTCTGGTGAATCCTTTCACACACACCCCCACCTCTGGCCTACACTCCAGTTCTATGCAAAAAAAAATATATATATATATACATATATATTATATATATAAATAATAAAATGTAAACATTAAGAATTAGAAGTATAAAACATTAGTTCTACTTTCTGCCCTCAAAGATGAGGAAAGAATAAAGATCCATATTGTGTTCAGTTTACTCTGTTAAAGGGAAATTTAGCTTCCCTGTAACCATCATAAGCTGCCAGCTTGCTAAATGTCCTGTAAGAGTTCCAGTAAATATATATCTGCTTTAACACTTGACCTTTGTAACAGCTGTAGATATGATGATTACTCCCACTGTACAGCTAGAGAGACGGAAGCATGACTCGGTTTTACCTTCTGTTTAAAGAAAATGTTATCTCTGCTTAAAAGAGACCCACAGCATATCCAGGGGATGAATTAATTAAAACAAGATTGGCCAGTTCCTGGTTTGTTCCACTTAAAGTGGCAAAAACCTTTCCTCTGGCAGTTGAAAACTCAAGCAGTTACATGGTTACAGACTTCACAGGTACTGCCTTCCTAGGCAAGTACTTAATGCTTCCCAGAAGCCTGACTTTTTCTGCTCTGTATCAGTAAACATAAAAAAGAGTATCTATAATCACAAGGAGGGGAAGAGTCTATGTAGTTGTTTTTTTTGTTTTGTTTTTAGAAGCTTTTTATAGAGCTATAACAACATACAACTCACCCATTTAAAGAGGGTAATTCATTGCTTTCGTATATTTACAGCCTGGTACAAATATCAACATTATCAATTTCAGAACATCTTCATCCCACCCAAAATAAGCCCTGCATCCATTAATAATTACTCCTCAATCCCACTGGTCCCAAACAACTGATAATCTTTCTATCTCCATAAATTTGCCTGTTCTGGACCTCTCATATACTTGGCATCATGAGATGTGTAGCCTTTGGTTTCTTTAACTTAGCATGCTGTTTTCAGGCTCTAACCAGGTGAGCACATAAGATTTTGTTCCTTTTCATGACTGCCTAATATTCCATTACATGGGCATGCCATATTTTGTTTCTCCATTCATCAGTTGATAGCCATTTGGGGCACCCCCTTTTTGGCTGTTTCAGTGAATGTAAATTTATGCATGTTTACTTGTGAGCACATGTGTTTTAATTCTCTTGGATCTATACCTCAGAATGGAGTTACTGGGTCATACTGAAACTATCTTTCTCTTCTGAAGGACTGCCAGGCTGTTTTCCACATCATTCTCACCATTTTTCATTGCCCCAGTGTGTCAAGAATTATGATTTCTCCACATCCCCACCAACACTCTGGTCATAGCCTAGTTGCCTGGCTGGAACGTCCAGTGCAGCTTTGAATGATAGCAGCAGGAGCAGTCACCCTAGTCTTGCTCTGGTCTTAGGAAGAAGCCATCCTGCCTTTCCCCAGAAAGCTGTTACCTGTGGGTGTTTCATAGATGGACTGCATTGGGTTCAGAAAGTTCCTTCTCTTTTTAGATTGTTGACTACTTTCTTCATGAAGGGATATTGGATTTTGTCAGATGCCTTTTCTGCATCTATTGGGGTGATCATGTGGGTTTTGTCCTGTAGACTATTAATACAATATATTACATTGCTTGGGTTTGGGATCTTAAAGCAGCCCATATGCTGGGACAAATTCCACTTGGCCATGCTGTCTAATGTTTTTTGAGTGTACCAGATTCAATTTGCTAGTATTTTGTGGAGAATTTTTGTATCTGTAGTCATAAGACATAGTCAATATTTGTCGCTTTTATGTCTTGCGCTCTGGTTCTGGTATCTGGTATCTATACTGGCCTCATAGATTGCGTTGGAAAGGGTCATTCCCCTTCTAGTGTATGTGTAACTGACTGGCTTTTACATTTGTATGTATGTGTGTGCATGTCTGCAGAGAGAGAAAGGATTGATGGGGCGGGAAGAGAGATTAGGGTTTTGGTTTTTTTCCAACCATTCTTCAGAATATGCTCCCTTCTTTTCTGATTGCTGGATCCCCTCCCCTGGTGTATCTCTTCACTCTCTTGTTCTGCCTCCATAGTTCTCTTTGGTCCAGGAACAGATATGCACTCCCAGAGCTGCTTCACTCCAGGTGGTGAAGAATAATGATTCGCTCTTCTGCTTGTTGATCAGTAGGCCCGAGGACTATACCAGTCACTCAAGTATCAAGTTGAAGACCAGAATCGACTTTGTGGAAATGAGTGTCTTCTCAATCAGCTTTGGTTTCTTTCCCTGTAGAAATCCTAATATGACTGTAAAAAATTCTGATAATCTTTTGCTTCTTCACAAAAAAATCCACCCTCAATATATGTAAGTGTGTTTATTGGAAAAGTAAGATTTGGTGAAATCAAAACAAATTCTATGGGATGTAACAGCAGCAGTAATCAGACAGACTGCATGCTTGCCCTGGGCTAAATGGCTTTCATATTGTGCAAATTTGAAAGTTTTCTGGTCAAACAACCAGCCTGCTCATGAAAAATAAAATCCTACATTTTAGGTGAAAGATGAATATTGTAGGAAGAGAAATAAGGCAACTATTCTTAGCCACTGCTGAAGATAATAATTAACTCTGCAATTCTCTCTTGGATAAATTCTTTACAAATGGAGATTAAAATAGTCACCTTAAGACGTATAGTAATTTTCATTTTTGAAGTGCTTCGTATTTAACTCAGCACAGTGTATCTTACATAGTGTAACCACAAGTGCAGCTTAAGGTATGCTAAGCTTCAATAGTTGGGTGAAAATACAGTACTAGGGTATAACGTAAAGGATTCATGATTACAAGAAAGCTGTTCTATTTGATGCCTTCTGGAGATGCTATCATGAAGAACCTGATGGACTTGTCCTTTTAGGCCTAGCAAATGTTTGTATTAAGGGCCTCGCTGGTGGCACAGCTGGTTGAGCACCGCACCGTGAAGCATCCATGGCACAGCAGCGCGAGTTCAATGTCCAGCCAGGGAGGGGACCCACATGGCGCAGCAGACCTCTCCTGCCTCACCGGCTGCTCCCCTCAGCAGTGTATTTCAGTCCATCTGCCTGTTCTGCTCCCCACTCTGTCTCTGGTGAATCCTCTCATCTCCTGAGATTCTGGCCTGTACCCCATCTCTTATATGAATGAATGAATGAATCTTTAAAAAAAAGTTTATCTTAAATCTCAACTGATTGAGTACACGATGACAACTCACTCATCCTAACAGTTTTGCCTCTAAAACGAGCTTGAGACACATTCAGTATATTCTGTTCTAGTCTAATTTTTACTTTATCCAAAGCTTTTCCTATGACAAGATTTTTGGAGACAGGACTTTATGGAAATAGCATTATCTGTTTTAATTATGGATACTAATCAAATAATGTTCAGACCACTCAGAAAATTCACTCAATTTTTAAGAGGAAGTAAAAAAAAAAAATACCCAAACTCCTGAAATAATTGATTTTCATTAAGACTGTGTGTATTGCATGAGCATATATCCATCTCCTTTATCACAAATTCAGATGACTTGGCTTTTCATCGAATGCCGTATTACATAATTACCTGGGTGTTTCACTTAAAATGCTCTCCCTCTGTTCCGGATGAGTCCATTCATCTCCAGCTATGGAGATATGCTCTGGTCTACCAAATGAAACACAGCTAAGACCATTTGTATTTGGATATCTCCTGACTCTGCCATGAAAGAGTTGCTTGTGTTCATACAGATACAAACCTGTGCAAAGAGATGTACTTGCCACGTAGAAGCAAGCATTTGGGTCATGGACATGGACCACAGCTAAGCAGATATTAACAACAGCTAACATTGTGCTACCTTGAGCGTGGACACCACTATTTCCCTTAATGGTCATTGGGTGAGCAGGCATCGTTCTGCTCGTTTATTGATTATTATGCCTTGCCCAATATCACAGAGCAAGTACTCATGGGTGCCAAGATTTGGTACTGTGGCCCCCTTGTCTATATGCACCCACGGTAGTATTCTTTTGGAACATTTGGTCTCTTTAACCATTTATGTAAATTGTGACGTGTGTCCTTGTCTCAGAGATGGGCAAGCATGTTCATAAAATTAAGGCTGGAACTTAAAGGTCTCTAAATAAGTTCAAATAACAAAAGTATGCTAGAAGGCCTAATATACATGATCATATTATGCAGAGAACCTTTGATTTGCCTGGTTGTGCTGGACCAGAAAAAGGATTGTCTGAGCTGGAACCATGCAAAACAGCTTAGCAATTAATGGAGAAAATTACAATTGTTTTGTGATCTTTCAGTTTTTTTGTGAGAATACTGTAAATCCTCATCCTATTGGTTATAAATATATTGAGAAATGGAAAAAACAGCAATTCCACTGTACTTACTGCACTGTAATCTAAAAATTAGGAGCATAATTAAAGTTTTATGTCTTTGTAAAAGATTTGCAAGAATAGTTTGATCTTGCCTCTTCTCATTTGTAACTTGTGATATAATGCGTTTCCAGGGAAGTCCGGATGTTTGAATCAGTTCCTTCCTTTAGGTGTAAAGACACTCAACATCAATTTGGTATCTTTAAAGCAGGTCTGATGATGGCTTATTTTTAAAAAAGAAGAAAGAAGCACATACGCAGAGTGAGATGAACAGCCTGTTACCTTGGCTGAATGCTTTAAACAATATCATTTGTTTATTGAAAACTTTTGCATTACATACATATAAAAACTTTTGACTTAAAATAGTGGCGGGGAAATGGTTCCTTAAATTCTTTATTATAGTTTCTTATATATCTGTGTTTAATGAGAAGTACTTTCATGAGAGATCTGAGTATTTTTCAACATATCATAATGCTTATCACCTGTCATGCTAGTCAAATATATTTGTTAACTTTTAAAATTCCTCTTTTAGACTCAAGGAATTGAAGTGATCCGAAATTGTTGTTCTCTTATCTGTAAAATTCTGTATGCTCTGATCGTTGTATTTCTAGCTGTCACACTGGATGCATGTCTAATATTATATGTTATTTTTAAGGGGGTGGTTAAGTTTCCCAACATTATTTAGCAGTTAAAGTCTTAGGTTTTAAACCTGACTTTGAGTTGAACTTTACTGAGAAGGAAAGGATGATTTGTAGGAAACTTGCAACAGTCCCTTAACCTTGTGAACTAAAGAGCAGAGCTCACTCAGGGGCTCTCCTGAAATAAAGACAATGCTAAGTAGGATGCTTATCTTGAAGTCAAGATAAGCTTGTTTTATACAAGGTGTTAAAAGATAAAAATAAGCTTGAGTCTCTTCCTTGTTAATATCTTAAGAGACTGACAAGAAAATACCAGTAGCTATCAGAAACTGACCTTTCTGCCAATAAAGTTGCATGGTAAATATTTTGTTACAGAATTTATGTTAGGTCTTTCATATGAAAATGTTTTCTTACAAAATTCTTCCTCCTGAGGATCCGCTAATAAGCAGCTTATACCTTTGAGCTCCAAGTTAAAGCAAGACTGTTTTCTACTGAATTTTTCAACATTGGCAAGCCTTTTCTTTTATATGAAATAAGTTTATTGTGAATTGATTTTTAAAAAGTAAGATTGTTTGAATAACATTCAAGTTTCATGAGCCCATGTGTATAATGCATAAGAATCTGGATGGGTAAATACGCATAGCTTAATTCTCTTAGAATGATGTACTTTTAGATCGATTGACTTACTGGAACTGCTCAAGTAAGAAAACACACTCCAATTCAATTTAAAATAACAGGGACACTGACTCTGCTGCCATTTCTTTAAATGTATATGCTCCCTACTGTGCTGGGTTGCGCTCACTAGTGCCTTTGCATTGGAGTCTTTCAGCGCTTTCTTTGTCTTTGCAGGTAGAGCGGGAAAAGGCTATTCTCCTGGCCAATCTCCAGGAGTCACAGACGCAGCTGGAGCACACAAAGGGGGCGCTGACAGAGCAGCATGAGCGGGTACATCTGCTCACGGAGCACGTCAATGCCATGAGGAGCCTGCAGAACAGCAGGGAGCTCAAGGCAGAGCTGGATGGGGAGAAGGGCCGGGACTCTGGTGAGGAGGCCCATGACTACGAGGTGGACATCAATGGCTTAGAGATCCTGGAGTGCAAATACCGGGTGGCAGTGACGGAAGTGATTGACTTGAAAGCCGAGATTAAGGCCTTAAAGGAAAAATACAATAAGTCGGTAGAAAACTACACAGAAGAGAAGACCAAGTATGAGAGTAAGATCCAGATGTATGATGAACAGGTGACAAGCCTGGAGAAGACCACCAAGGAGAGTGGTGAAAAGATGGCCCACATGGAGAAGGAGTTGCAAAAGATGACCAGCATTGCCAATGAAAATCACAATACACTCAACACCGCCCAGGATGAGTTGGTGACGTTTAGTGAGGAGCTTGCTCAGCTTTACCACCATGTGTGTCTGTGTAACAACGAAACTCCCAACAGGGTCATGCTGGACTATTATAGGCAGAGCAGAGTTACTCGCAGTGGCAGCCTGAAAGGGCCTGATGACCCAAGGGGACTGTTGTCTCCACGGTTAGCCAGGCGGGGTGTGTCATCCCCTGTAGAAACAAGGACCTCATCCGAACCTGTGCCCAAAGAAAACACAGAGGCCAGCAAAGAGCCAAGTCCAACCAAGACCCCCACCATCTCTCCTGTTATTACTGCCCCGCCATCATCTCCAGTATTAGACACAAGTGACATCCGCAAAGAGCCAATGAATATCTACAACCTCAATGCCATAATTCGGGACCAAATCAAGCATCTGCAAAAAGCTGTGGACCGATCCTTGCAACTGTCTCGTCAGAGGGCAGCAGCACGGGAACTGGCTCCAATGATCGACAAGGACAAGGAAGCCTTAATGGAGGAGATCCTCAAGCTCAAGTCTCTGCTGAGCACCAAACGGGAGCAGATAGCCACGCTGAGGGCAGTGTTGAAAGCCAACAAACAGGTGATCTCATTCCCCTGGCAATCCCTCCCGCCGACGCTTTCTGAACTAGTTTATTCACAGTCCAGATTCCTGGTCAGTGGAGCAATAGACATGTCCCAGTGCAGATGATAATGGAGTCATTTTGGTTTCAAGTGAATGGATGATGTAGGAGAGTAGCTATGCCCTATTAGGTGGAGGCAAAGGTGAGGCAGTTTGAGCAGGAATAAAGGAGGAGATCTGAGCAGGTGCAAACAAGGTGGTTCGGGGGGACTGCTGGAGCCAATAGAGGAAGTGGAGGGATGGACATAGGCTGGCATGACAGCTAACCCCCGGGAGATGCTGCAGGAAAGACACCTTGACAGGCAGAGAGGAACCATCTAGAAAAAGACAGGAGTGGGAGAGGAAGAGATACACCAGCTCTGCCAGTGATCACCTATCTGAAATTTAGGTACCTTTGGGATGTTAGTTCACTTGGGTCAATGTTTAGGTGGCAGAGACATGTCTCTGACCACACAGCTTGTCTTTCTGGAGTAATCTGAGATACTAGGACCTGACTGCCCTGACCAGCTCCTAGATCTTCTTGATCCTGATTTTATTTTCCACCTGGAGCTTTACTTGGGTGGGAGTGCTCTGAAAGAGAGGCAGGAAATATTTTAACCTCTGTTGAGTTTTTCTGGAAAGTGAGCTTTGAAAGATGCATTTGAGAAGGCAGCTGAATAAAGGCTACTGATACAGAAAAACACCTAATACCTTCTGAAAATGCCCATGTGGGAGCTTGAGTGCAGGTTCTCATTCAGAGTTCCTTCTCCTTTTGCCTTTTTCTGGGGGATACCCCCATACCAAGGTCATCTACTGTGTTGTTTTCTAGCGTCTTTATTGTCAGCTTCCATAAATCCACTGATCTCTTGGTCTGCCCAAAAAGTCATGACACTTTTCTTCTACTTTTTCTATGTAACAGCATCATGTCTTTTTCAACAACCCAGTAATTTGGAGGACCACAGATAGCAATAATATTTGTGCTGTAAACATGCTTGATAGAAAACTAAGGGTAAATGGGACCTTATTTTGTGCCATTGACCTCAGGGTGAATGAAAAATTTCATAGAGATCTGACTCCAATTTGAGGTCAGAACTAATTATCATAAACTGTCATAAACTCTGACGATCCTAGGCTCTAGCATGTCTGTGAATGACCTTCAGCACAGCCAATGAGGCATACACGCCCCTGCTCAAGGACATGTGTCCAGGGCACTGTCAACCAGGACATCCAAATCAGTCCTCAGACTTTTTCCTGAAGGCTAACCATGGACATTTCGACCGTTCCTGGAACTCTGGGAGTGTCAAGACGCACAGTTGAAACAAGGGTGTAGATTCACTCCAGGCAAGAGAGGCAACAAGTGACAGGTCTCCTGGGGGAGTTCCACTCACTCTGACTTTTACAGGACAAGATGCACTTGAAAGCTATGAAAACATTGTCAGAGAAATTCAGGCCCAAGCAGAGCCCTGCTGGATCACTTTATTGTTGCAGTGGGTTGTGGTGCCATTTGCTTTATATTCTAGTCACAGTCCTGGTGGCTCAGCGAAGCATTGCATTTATTTGACATTTCTCTAGCACTGCATTCATTTTGCATTTTGACGATGACGACAGCAGGCCTCCAGCTTGCTTATGTGCCATAAATAGCTTCAAGTATATACCAATGACATCCACTATGTTTAAAGATGGTAGGACGTTAATTATTACAGCTAAGGTGAGAATTCTGTAGCATAGAAGAAAGGAGAAGCCTTCCTTTTTAAAAATAGACATTCTCCATTCTCCATGCACCTTTTAATCTTAGGAGGTTTTTGTAGGCATGAGATCTCCTGATGAAGTAAGCAAGTATTTATGAAGTGTCATCTGTGTACTAAGCTGCACTAGATGCTAAAGATTCATAAGAGAATAATGCATGTCCCCTGCCTTCCAGAAGAGGGCTCACAGACCAGGGGGGTGTCAGAATGGAAACAGATGACCCCAGTTCATGTCACACATGCTATCACCAAGCTTGGGAACACTGGAAGCAGGCAAGTAGCTTATGTTTCATAGAAACATTAGAAGATGCCACACAGAAGGAATTATATGTGAATTTGTCCTTAAAGGGTAAACAGTTGTTTTCCAGAAGAGGAGGCCATCCTTCCAGCCTGAAAGAGTGGTGGGTGGTGGGGCACAGAGGGGGGTGATGCATTCCAGGGATGGCTGTGAATGTATCTGACTAAAAAGATATTTGTATTTAGAAAGTCAGCTTTGGGGGGTTGTGGAGAACGTGGGACGGACGGCAGAGGCCCGGAGACCTGCTGGGTCATAGATGCTTCTGAGACGACTTCTGAGACGACTGTGTGCAGCTGTGGACAAACAAATCTGCCAACAAAGCTGCACCTCTGGGGAGCACTTCTCATGCATAGTCAATGACCTTGTGCTTTTGTTCCAGATCTTCTGCCAACCCTCCTGCTTCCCTCAGACAACTGAGCATGTGTCTGTGTGTAGCAAACATCACATGTTCACAACTGGAAGCTCACTCTTCTAAACAAATATGTGTCTAAACTTTTAACAGACAACTGCCATCCTCCCCTATCCCCAGGTCATTTCCTGCGTTCTGGATAATTTTCTGCATCTCTCATTTTCCTGAAGACCCCAAAGAGTCACAGCACCACATACACATCAAAGTATTTTAGGCTTTTCATTTTAACCTGGGTTTGAATTAAGTCAAAGCTAAGACTTTGGGATCAAGACACTAACTAAAGTCGCCCGCGCTACCCCAGCATTGTTGTGATGGAAAGGGGATGTTATCATTCTAGACGCTGGCACTTTGCACGAGAAAGTTGAAGCTGTCCTTTGCTGGCACAGAGAGAAATGTCAAAAAGCAGGGTCACCTTCTTGAGAAACCCACTAGTAACAGATCTTATTTTTCATCTGTAATGGACTATTTTGTTAGTGTCGTGTATTTTCACATGCTCTGAAAGGTGCAGTTGACATTTTGCAAAAACACTGTTTCCACCTGGCTTCCAGGCACATTCTAGGAGCTATGGTCCCAGCAGGCAGCCCCCACAAACGCACTGACCTCATGCCTTGATGCAGCCTTTATTTTTTTTTGCTCTCTACTATGTGTATAATGTAGCCTGCTATGTGTCAGACTAGTTATGTGTCAGACTAGTCCTCAATTTGAAACACCAGTCATTCCAAGAACTTCAGGCATGCAGACATTCCAAAGTCATAGAAATACTTTAACTTTCTTAGATGGTGAGAATAAAGTTTGACTATAATTTGTTGTTTTGAGGAAGTGTATACAGAGACCCAGGCAGAGACTGGCTCTTTGTTCACTGGCCTTTAGGTACACAGGTGTACAATCTGCTACCAGATCAATGGTCTGGCCACTGCAGGCCCCCAGAGCCAGCGCCCACAGGGTATTTGGGCTTTATCATATTTCAGTGGAATCTGCTTCTTAGCTCACTTCTTGCTGACATCCTTGGATCAGGCTTCCTCTTGGCTCCCTTCCCGTGTGAAAATCCTACTCACCGCCCTGCATTAAATATTCTCTGACCTGTTCTCATTCCCCGAGCTCCTGCTCCCCACTGGGGTCTCAGCTGTTCTGGGGCAATTTCATCCCGATGGAGAGTCACAGCGCAGTTAGACGCTGAAAAAAAAAAAAAGCCGCCAGGCGCCCAGAGTGCAGATGTGCGCCATCTGTAGCCAGACCAGCCTCGCCCTCTCGGTGAAGGGAGCTGGCGGAGCCGCGGTGGGGTCTCGGGGATGTCATTGTAAGCGCGGTGGTTTCTATGCCCTAGACGGCGGAGGTGGCACTGGCGAACCTCAAAAACAAATACGAAAATGAAAAGGCAATGGTGACAGAAACGATGACGAAGCTTAGGAACGAACTGAAAGCTCTGAAAGAAGACGCCGCAACCTTCTCGTCCCTGAGAGCCATGTTCGCAACCAGGTAACGGCCTCCTCCCTCCCCCTTCCTTCCCCTCCCCCTTCCCCTCTTCCCCACACTACCCCAGTTCTTCGGTGGCGCCTGCACATCTGCTTACTAGCTGAGGCCACTAGAAGGTGGGAGACGCTAAAAGATGCTGACAAACCTGAAGCCTTTGCCTTGTTTCCCGAGCCCCCTGCTGGACACGCCGGGTACAGCCGCTCTCTCAAGGAGCGGTCCTTCTGAGTTAGCATAATAGATGTTTTGTTGTAGAGCTGCTGCGCTCAAAAGAATGAGACAAATGGCCTCCAGTAAGGAAAAATAACCCACTTCCTAAAATAGCTAAGGGCGTTCCCACTGACATTTATTTCTGTGACTAAAATGCATAAAAATGCTTGTCATCTGCCTGGTGGGGGAAAGGTGCCTATACAATGAAGATGAATATTCATCAGCAGCTAATTACTTAGACTTTAATGCACTGTGACTTAAACTGTAATTTCTATAATGCAGTCTCACATGGCACCCAAATTCACAAATTTCACATTGCCCGCTAATTAATGAACTAATTAGTTGTTACAGCCTCCAGTTATGAAGCAACATTGTATTCCAGGTCTCCAAATCCTGACATTTTCAATAGAGTTTTGCAGCCCATTGATTTAGTTTCACAATGAAATGCCCAAAACATCCCCAACCCAGAACAGCTGTCTGTCTTGCGTGATGCACACTTGATGGAAAATTCAGGAAGCATCACTTAGCTTTGTTTGCACATCCAGTAAATATTTACATGGGGATGGTGCTATAAATGTGGGAAAACCAGCACTGAGTGCTAGGGGAGCCCTGCACCGGTCAGCTGTCAGAAGAGAAGAAGCTGAGCTCATGTTTAGTGGCTGAGTCCCTGGACATGCAGATGAGAGACCCAGGGTGCAGAGAAATTGGTGAGTAGAATTTGCATACCTCTGCCTGGCTGGGGGGGCCATGTGAGAGGGGAATGGTGCGTACCCCCTTCTTTGAGGAAGGAAAGCTGTCAGGTGTAGGGGAGAAAAACTTCCTTTCTAGGTTCTTTGACTGGTCTGATCGTTACATTGATAAAAGACAGATTAACAAGAGAGAACATTTTAACTCATGCTGGAGTCCTAGAAATAAGTGAACCAGCAGAATGATCATTGTGTGCATGTTACACATTTTGACAAGGAGATAAATGGGTCAAGAACTGACAAGATACCTGGGCTTGGGTGCTCATCCATGAGACAGCTGTGGGCTGAGTTCCCTGTCTGTCTGCCCGTCCAGGCAGGGTACCCTTCACGGGGCTGATTCATTTCCTGTTTGCAAGGACTCTGGATGGTCAAAGTAACTTTAATGCAGAACTGAGGCTATGGGGGGTGGCGTGGGGTTGGGGAGAGGCCCCAAGGTAGTTGGAGATTAATTTGGAGGCCTTCATTGTGTGTGTGATGTGAGGACACGCATAGGAACAGTTAGGTCATATATGGTATTATAAGTCAGTATTACCTCCATGAAACTAATACAACCAAAGATAAATAATATTCTCCATGCCAGAGTGGCATCCTGTGGGGAATCAGCCCCAAAGTCTATCACAGGACGTCACGTAGAATTAAGGAAATGTAAAGAAATCAGATCAAGCCACATGAAAAAGAACTGGACGTATGTTTAAAAGGAACACTGAAATCACTGATCTGGTTTTCTATGCAAATTAATCACCTCAAATAGTGTATTTTCACATGTTTCCTCGGGTCTGGTATCTACCCTACTCCATAGATTTTTGTTTAAAGATACTGTTATCCGACCAGTTGAAAGAAATCCAGGTCCTGAAACCCACATTGCATATTAGTAAGCCCTGAGTTTTCTGTTTCCTCGACGTCTTCTGGACTTCTTGACCTTCGGGGTTGCAGAAGACAGGGGCGCCCCTGGATCTCAGCTTCCTTTACCACCTTTTTACATTTACATTCTGGCAATGTTTGTGCTCATTTCAGTTCCTACAGTCCATCTGGGGTGAAGCTATAAAGTAGGTAATTGTCTGCTGGTGTGTGAAGCAAATTTGTCATTATCGTCGTAGTAGCTAAGTACTCTGAGTAATCCAGTGAATGATTCTTCCTTCCAAATATGAACGTGCTCGGGTCAGGCTGTTGTTGGGGAAGCAGATGCCAGGACCTCATCCTCTGCAGCTGTGGCAGCCCAAGCAGGGCTTCCTGCAGGCTCCTTTCTGTAGCAACCGCGGGGGTCTTGCTTTGCCCCAACTCCCCACTGCTTTCTCATCTGCTAGAGACACCATGGACCATGCTCAGCTTCCTCCTCCAGGCAAATGTGCGCCAGGGGAGGCAGTGGCAGCTGAACCTGGACTGAAATGAAACTCATAAATACAGAGAAGGGGCTGTTTTCTTGATAAAGATTGTTATTGTTTCACCCCCTCCAGGCAGACTGGAAGGGAAGCCAGTGTGTACTCTGTATACAAGAATACAGTGTTACACAATAGAAAAAGCTATGGTAACTGACAACCATGAGCCTTACCCAGAACTTTCTGCTGTTCCTCTGACATCATGGAGCAGACCCCCTCTGCCCAGTGACTCTGTCCCTGGGGTTTAGTGTCACTTATTAAGGGTGTCCCCAGATGTCCCATGACTTCCATTTTGCTCCAGGAAGACAGTGTTCTGAACACCTGAATCCCCACCCCACTCGTCTCTGGTCAGCTCCAGCTCCACTTTCCGCTCCACCAGGCTCTGCTCCTGATCCCTTTTGCATTCTGGTTCCAGATGCGACGAGTATGTCACACAGCTGGATGAGATGCAGAGGCAGTTAGCGGCCGCAGAGGACGAGAAGAAGACTCTAAACACTTTGTTGCGCATGGCGATCCAGCAAAAGCTTGCCCTGACCCAGCGGCTGGAGGACTTAGAGTTTGACCACGAGCAGTCCCGGCGCAGCAAAGGCAAACTGGGAAAGAGCAAGATCGGCAGCCCTAAAGTAAGTGGGGAGGCGTCCGTCACCGTGCCTACCGTAGCCGCGTGCCTCCTGCATAGACAGGGCCCACAGACACCCAGCATGCGGGTCGGCAGTGGCGCTCAGAGGAAAAGGTACGCCCGCAGCGATCTCCGCGGCCGGGGCAGGGGCCGGCTGGCCACGTCCTGCAAAGATGAATGTGCTCTCGCGGAGGATGGGGGTGAAAGCGGGAGCGGGTGGGCACGGGGCTGTGACGGGGATGGTTTTACTTTCTGATCCCTGTGCTTATCAGTTCCTTTCTGTCCCCCGCACTCCAACTCTGCCCCATCACATTGCCATTTGCAAGTGTTGGTCAGCATCTGGGCTGCTCCCTGTGTGCCTAATATAATGTGCCTGTCCCAGCCCCCAGCCTGCAAGGCGGGCCCTAAGAATGAAGCTGTGTTTAAGGGGGGAGCATCTTAAACGCCCTCGTAGCTCTGCTGATGGTGCTGCTCCCAGCTTCCCTCTAACGGGGCAGGATACGAACACGTTCTCTTAGGGGAACTGTTGTCCTTGTTACCAAAACCAGCGGCTTCTGTCGCCTTAGGTCACGTGGGGTGGAGCCGAGGGCATCTTTCTCCAAAACAGGGTCTGTGCCTTTTCACTTGGTATGTGGCTACTGCTCCAAGACACCACCTCTGAGTTTTTTAATGACTTGATTTTGTAGTCTTTTTTTCTGAGTCCTGGGTGTAGCATTACTTGCCTTGTATTTTCAGTTCATGGTAGCATTTTCATTCTTAGGAACTTTCAGTAAAGAACCAAGTAATGTAAATATGTTCCATTTGCCACTCTCTCTTCCGGTGGACAATGTAGTCCCCGAGTAGGGCCGTGTCCTGGTGTGGAAACGAAACTGCCCAAAGCTTGATTGACGTGTTAAAAAAATGCAATGCCAATATAAATAATGTTGTCACTGGTGAGGCTTTGAAAGGTAATTAAAGTAAAACTTTTTTGTTTCCTATATGTATTTTCTTGGATCT
This sequence comes from Galemys pyrenaicus, assembly GCA_019455555.1. Taxonomy (NCBI): domain Eukaryota; kingdom Metazoa; phylum Chordata; class Mammalia; order Eulipotyphla; family Talpidae; genus Galemys; species Galemys pyrenaicus. Next base: position 852,640 of record JAGFMF010011800.1, on the reverse strand, counting down.
CCTGCAAGACAATTTTCACCTTCCCTTTGTGATCAGAGCGGTCCCAGGACGCCAGGGGCTTCCTACCTACAGAGTTTATTAAGCGTTGCCCCTGGTCCCACCTCCACAGAGTCATTTCTTCTGAAGGGCCCCCCTTCCATGAATGAATTCATCCAGGGGCACCGGCTCAGCAAGGAAAAAAGGTTAACCGTGGCTCCACCAGGTAAACATTTTTTCCTTGGGTGCATGTGATGCAAATGACTAATTGAGTAGACAGCTCCCCCTCTTCCCATCCCTGTGCCTCCCCATCCCCGAACTTCCATGACCCCCCACAGCAAAACACAAAGGCCTCTCCCTCAAACTTCTGCCCCTCTGTTCTCAGTCAGAGGGGTACCTCCTGCTGCACCCTCAGGGCCCCCCCCCTCGAGTAGCCAGGATGGAGGGGGAGCTGGTGGGAACGGGCAGGTGAAGGGAACCAGATACATGTGTGACCAGGACAGTCTCCTGGGACCTGTTTGCAGCTTGGCAGCTGACGGCAGCTCATCCTGCTCAAAGTTCATCATTCTGTTCCAATCACGTGTAACGCAACTTCTGTAAACGGAGCCATCTTCATAAAAAGCCTCTTGGGCTGATTTCCTTTTGTAGTGACTCAGAATGTCCCCTCAGTCATTACACAGAAAGCGCCAGTGACGTGCTCTCAGGTCCTCCCCAGGAGCACTAGATCCGAGTCCACTGTGCTCGTGGTGTGCACGCCCGCTGACCGCTGCTGACCCACACACGCACCATTGAGTCCAGCTTCCCTACTTTCCTTTCTTCTTTTTCTTTTCTTTTCCAATTTTACTCTTGAAGAGGCCTCCATTGGAAATGTGACTTGGGCAACCAAGGAGCATCTTTTCTGACAAATCCCCGCATGCTAAGGAGAGCTCAGAGGTGGCACAGGGGAAGTCCATGAAACAGCTCTGCCCAAGGGAAGCTACTAGATGGCTACCACAAGAGCAAAAAAAAAAAAAAAATTAAGATTAATTAAAAATCAGCTGCTAGAAACTCAGAGATTTCACATGAACATCTAGATTTCTGGCCTCCTTGGAGTGACTCTGAGTGTCTGGCAGCTCTAGGGAGAAGCGTTCATACTGCTGCTGGAGCTGTGGGAATAGGTGCTGCCATTCATCAGCAAACTTTGAGTTTGCCCCAGGCCCCCTCCCTCCTTAGTGTAGCTTAGCCCGCTGTGCTCATTTCTACCATCATCTGAGCTTTGCTGCAGCATTTGAGTTTGCCACGTTGGCCAAAGGCTTGTTGTTTTTTTTTAATTCACTTCAATTTATCTTCTACTTACTTTCCTTCGATTTTTACCTTAATTCCTTTTTGGAAACCTCAGCCTTTGGCTCTCTAATACTTTCCTTATTTGACTTGTGGATCAGCCTGCTAACTGGGATCAAAAGATGTTATATGGAAATCCATGTGCATATTCAACACCCTACCAATAGTTGGGGAAATAGGTAGCAATAATGAGTTGGAGGAGCCAAAATGGGGCCTCCCTGGTGGCCTACGAGGTGAAGCGCTATCACTGCAGTAGCCTGAGTTCAATCCCCAGCCAGGGAGCTGACCCACATAGCAGACCTCTTCTGTCTCGCCTGCTGCTCCCCTGTGGATTTCAGTAGATCTGGATGGTCTACTCTCCACTCTGTCTCTGATGTATCACACCCTCACCTCTGGTCTACACCTCCAGTTTTTCAATGCAAATATAAATGAAATCTTTTTTTAAAATAGCCAGAATGTATACCAAAAAAGCAACACCTCTGTTAGATGTTCCTACTCTCGTCACTCTCTTGTTCTTGTTTGGACCCTTTCAAGGGTGCTCTGAAGGATCTATGAGTCCACAAAGGGTAATGATTTGTCCGGGCACCTTGCCCCTAAGTGCACTAACCCTTTATTCCAACCAGATTTACAGCACGTAGAACAGAAATGGTGTGATGAAGACAAAAACCCAACTGTTTAATAAGGTGACATATCAGTGTGATTGGAAGTCAATAATAAACAGAAATCACCACTATCTTCATGTTGGCTGTCTTCGTGACTCCTTGTTTCCATGGACACGCCATCATCGCATTGTGGAAACCATTCGCATTGCTTCACAGACCGTCCTGTGTCCCTCCTGTTGTCATTTTCATTGTTAAAGGTGGCTGCAGCCTAAGTTTTGTTTCAGGTGTTGTCCTGACACCAGGCTCGGCTTCTCAACCACTAACACCGATTTCCATCATTTGCTATGTTCTCAGATGCTGCCAGGACACCCTCACGCCCTCAGCATCTCATTTGGTCACCTTTCCCAGGAGTGAGATCCTGGGTTAAAGTGTGGACATCTTTATGGCTTTTAATCCCTTTTGATGTTCTCTAAAAGGGTGTGTCAGTGTACGTGAACGCCATTTCCACATTCCGGATCTTTCTATGGTTTTGTGCTCACTGTGTCTTGCAACTCAGCCTAGTTAGTAGGCATGAGTGACATGTTGTTTTAAATTCTTTCACTGTAAATAAGGAAAATGCCATTGACTTTAGAAATGGTGACTGTACGTAAATTAGAAATATAAATAGTGGACCCAGATTCACCACTAGGCTAGAGGTTCACTTTAATGATGACTTCTTATATTGATGGTTTCATAGTTTTAATCATTTGAGGTTGATAAGAGGGGGTTAAGCAAAGCTGTCATTGCAGTCTGAGGGATTTTTCAGTTGTATGTCATGGAATTGCCTAGTTTAGCCCTTCATAAATTCTTCAATCCATCCTACATTTTCTAGAATGTTCTGGTTAAATGAGTTACTATAGAAGCCACCACCTACCCCTGCCAGACAGACTGTGGCTTGTAGAAATACTTGCACCACTGACTATAGACCATTTTTCATAGGTCTGAACTACATTGGATAAGATATATTAAACATTACCTGTGATAGTTTTACTATATATAATGCTTTCTTTAAGCTGAGAAAGAGAAAAATTGCATATCCTGGACCGTGTTTGACGCAAGAGATACCTTAACTATAGAGATTTTATGAACGTGTTTTTAATCTGTGAGTTTTATATAAATAATTGATTAATCTGATGTTTACTGACTAATATTGTTTCATCAGTTTAAAATGATAATGAATTCCTTATTAATTTTTCCATGTTTTATGATAAGCATTTTTAATCTATATTTTTAGGTGATCTAGGTAATTTTTTTTAAATCAGGAAACACTGGTTCACATCCTTGTTTGTGTGGAAGTACAGGGTCTCCCCCTGGGGGTGTTACCACTGCGCACTCATGGGTTTTGATTGTTTTTCTGAGAACCACCAGAGGGATTAACTCACTAAAAATGAGATTTCTTTCAGTGGGTTTGGATTATTTGGTTGAGGAATTGAGAGAGTGATAAATCTCATTTAAAATTGTGAAACACAGAACAGAAACTATCTTTTACCATGTGTAATTGTTATTTTCAAATACATTTCATTTTTGTTACAGTCAAGAAAACCCTATCTTCTTCAAGGCACATCTTTATTTCAGGAGAACCAACTGTTGGGTGGGCAATGGTTTTTAAATTAATAGGAGGGATCGCACATTGTACTGATGTTCCTCCACTTTATGGAGGAAAATTCTGGCATGTGCCCTTTGACTTTGGCTCGGTCCCTGCCCCTCAGGCCCTGAAGGTCCAGTTTCTAGCCTGTTGTGTCCTCCCCTGGCTCCCACTGCAGCTGTCCCAGCTGTGTTGACCAGATAGGGGGGTCATGCTCCCAGCTATGATGACCAGACAGATGCCACTTTGCAGTGACACTTTACCTTGAAGCCTTAACCGCACTGACCTATATAATAATAATAAAACATGACCATGTAACCAATAATTAAAACCAGCCTACCAGATTATATAAGAGGCATATGTAATTCATAGCATGAAATATTATTTATAGACCAAAGACCTGCCTGAGTTTTCTGTATGAAACAAATGAGAAAATTTCGAATTGGAGAGAGCCAGTGGATTGCTCTTCTGGAAGTAACGGTCTGAGCTCTTTGCTAGACACACTGGGCTCACTTTCCCTGGGCGGCTGCCTCCAGCCCTCCCTAATCACTTTTCCTGGCTCTCCTTTCCTTTCACTGCCGCTCTTACTGAGGATGGTATTGTCATGACATCAGGACATTTCCTGTGACAGTTTAGAGCTGCCCATAGAAACTCTTACCCCAGGGGGTGTCATTGCCCACCAGATGCCTCGTCAGCCGTGGACCTTCCTGTGCCCAAAGAGTATGCCTTCATGTATGTGGCCAACATCTTTTTCTGTTAGTCAAGATGCCCTTTACATGAAAATATACCCGCAAGTTTCTTTCCATTTCTTTCAGGATATCCCCAAGTAGCAATTCATTGTTTCTGGAGATGAGTGTAGGATGATCTTGAGTTGGAACACACAGAGGTTGCAGTGCAGCTGGGAGCTATGTCTCCTTGAGCTTCCATCTGTCCACCCCTGTAACGACAGATACCTGACTGAAAACTGAAAAGCACAAGAATTGATCTATAGCCCTATATTTGCTTTGTTTAGATGGCTACCAACATCCTCCCATTCAGTAGGCAGTTTTGATTTGCATCTAGATGTCTCATTTCATATACAGATATCTTGGGGTTTTAGGGTGTTTCCCCTCTGTGGAAGGGCTCAGTGTCAGGTGTGTATGCCTTGAGCTTGTGCACAGAAACCCAAGCAATCTCGGGGCTTCTGTGCCCCTGTCTCCCAGGCGGCCTCCTCTCTACCCATGCACACAGCTCTCAGTTTCTCCTCATTTGATTTCCTCTGTGAGTCTGGATGTTCCTCTGGGACAGGAGCCTTCCTTCCTTGGTCTTTTCATTCCCAGAAACCTGCTCTGAGCCTGTACACAGCGGCCTGACATGCTAGGTAATCGCATCAGTCCGAGCGTCACAGCATCTCATGCCACGTGGCGGTGGGGGTGGCGTCACCTGTACACGTGGGCTCCTGGTGTGTGGAATCATCAAGGGCATGTTTCAGGCGTGGCTTAATGTCAGTGATGGATGACGTCCACGTGGCAGTTGCGTTTGGAGTTTTTCCAAGTCACTCATCCTCTTCTTTTATTATTTATCCCAGGCAGTGTATATGTCATCTTGGTTGTTTTAATACACACCAACCCCAAATCAAGCAATTATAAGAAAACATGCATTTTAGAGGGGATGCTTTATGAGTCCCTGTAGTGCAGAGGAAAAAGTTGCATGAGAGATAGACTCTCCTTCCTTTAAACTTTCTTTTCTCTTTCTAATATTTTTATGATTTTTAAGTATGTTTTTTAACAGATAATGGTGAGTCAGCATTCAAAAGCTATTAAACGGTATTCAAGAAGAAAGTGTGCCCCGCCAGAAACACTCTGTGTGCACATCCAAGCAAGTGGACATACATATGTACAGTATAGTCCATGAATGTTTTATATGTGTATTAGCAATGACGTGAGCACAACCATGCTGCTTTTTTCCCACTTGTGCTTTTTTTTCCTTATCACTATTCATCTTTTGTTCATTTTTAACTGGAAGTAACGGAGCAAAAGAAATATAAGCTTGAACCCTTCAAGAAAGCTTGAAATGTGCCCGTGTAAGGACTAGAAATATTTCTTGCCAAACAAGCTGCAGATTGTCTCACCCTCTAGCCCAGAGCTACCCGGTAGAAATACGTAACAGATGTCATCTTAAATAACCTGGTAGCCAGGTGAGAACCAGTAAAAAGAAACAGGTACACTTAGTTTTAACAATATATTTTACCTTGAGCACAATATGGCCTTAATAGTGTCGTCTCAACACGCAGTCCACAGAAGCAGCATTAATGAGATGTTTTGCATTCTGGGCTTTTTCTTGTCCTTGCAGTTCAGGGTGCACTTTGCACTTATGGTGACTCTCATTTTGTGCCAGCCCCTGCCTGGCCCCACTCCATGGTTGAGAGTCCTGGCCGGCACAGTGCTGGACCGTTCTACTCAACCCTGGTTTTCACTAGATGTAGTTTCTGCACAGAAATCTAAATTTTAATAGCTAACATTAACTTTTAAAATAAGGTTTAAGATGGAGGACCATTAGGTTTTCTTCTTAAGTGAAATGTTTGGGTCAGCGTTGGGTTACAAATGGACTCTGCTTCATCTACCCTTGATTGTTGCAAGGTCTGGATGATGCCAGTTACTGGGTCTGGAAAGTGTAGCATTGTCACTCCTGGGATTTAGGTATATCCAAGGGAACGCTGTTTCTTGATGTTCTGAAAATAATAGAGAACAACGGAATGCTTTTCAATTGGTAGTTGAGCTTCTAAATCGTCGGTGTCGTTTATTTGAAGCAAGGGGTGCCTTGAGAAGGTTTAAAGCTCATCCTGCTCGTTTTGAATGGCAGAACCTAGTGACACCACATAGAACACATCATCCTTGTGCAAAGCGGGCCCCACTGCTTCTGTCTTTTTCCAGAACGAGAGGAAAGATAAAGGGAATCCTGAGTGGACCATTCTGTGTCCCAGGAAGCTGGATGGTGACCAATGCAGCATAAAGACCACCCCGAGATCCTGGGCCTGTTGGGATTTCCACTTAATTTTACTTGCTTTCTGGTCCCCCGATTGTCAACTCCATGGCTCAGAAGTTGCATTCCCCACTAGGATTCTGGACCCGCATCCTGGTTATCAGTGAGGTGACATACACGCGTGGGAGCTCCATCAGGTCAAGGTTTCCACCTCTGCTGACTCTCTTAGTATCATGATGTAGTTTTTAAAGTCTTCTAAGTCTTAGTTAAAATTTTATTAAGTCCATGGAAATTGAAATTTCCTTATAAAAATTCTTAAGGGGAAAATTGTTTTTTTTCTCTAAGGTACCAGTAAGTGAAAGAAAACGTCTTGGTTTAGTGCCTGAACTCACCTTCTGGCCCCCCGTGTTTGCATCCACTGACCCACCTGCCACTGCAGGTGGGGACCCCGAGAGGAGCTGTTCCCAAGGTGTCACCGCTGCTGCCCTGACCCTCCCTAAGATGCTTTCTGGGTCCCTGGAAAATAACCAGCAGGCAGAGAGAAACCCCAAGTGGCAGGCCCCTCTTGGCTGGGTGTCCGGGGAGCACCTGCTGCTGACTCACTGCAGGGACTGGCCTTTGCCCCCAGAGGACACACTGGTCCACATCGTCACCACACCCCTCGCCTGTGTGTGCTCCCCACCCTCACATCAAAGGGCAACCTCCATGCCCACATTGTGATAGTCTCTTCCTCCAGCACCTGCCCATGCTCTCTGACTGCACCCTCTGCCCTCCACGGGGCTGGCCTGAGGCTGCCAGAGTGTACACAGCCTACGCACACACCACAGACCCACACATGCACCACACACCATGCACGCAACATACACCCATACCACACACGCACACGTGTGCAGACAAGAGCATGAGTGTGACCTCTCCTGGGCTAGCCCAGGAGAGAGGGCAGCAGTGCTGTCCAGGCCATTCAGAGGAGCCTGCCTGGCCGGTCTGTCTGTCCTGCCCTCACTGCAGCCGCCCGACAACTCACACTATAAAACCCTCTGATGAGGAGGCTTTTTCTGGAATGTTCTTCCCAAAGGATAGTTTTCAAAAGGACTGTTTCTGTCTACCAAGAGTACTAAGAAAAAACAGTAAGAAAAAGTCACAATAGACCTGTCCAGCCTCGGCACTGTCCAGGCCAGTGACTGGGCTCCAGGACATCTGGCTGGTCAGAAGCATGGACAGGCCAGAGACACTCTTGACAGTCAACACAGACCACCCTCCATGCCTTCAGCTCGTGCCACCCGAGTCCCTAACAAGACTTGTAGGCAAACCCATTGAAATGTCTCCACCCCATCAAGTGTGGTCCCCACCCAGGACTGGTCCGATGCACAGAGCAGATGCTGCAGCCTGTCCACAGCCGCGTGCCAGAGCTCAGCCTCCAGGCCGGCAGGTGTGTTCTAAGCCCACGTGAGGATCCCCTCCTCAAAACTCTGGGGCCTGCAAGCACGGTGGTCTTGCTGCCCTTGATGTGGAGGGCGCTGACCTGCCCAGAAGCTCCCCTCTGGGGCCATCAACTTGGCAGACAACCAGCCCCTCCCAAGGGACCCAGAAATGGGAAACCTGGATCCAGGCTCCTGGGCTAGGTCTGCTGAGCACCAGGCGGGGGCGAGCAGGTGACACACCAGGCTGCACCGATGTGCCGGCTGCGGTTTTCACTGATGTTGCAGCTTCGTGGCTCCCTGGCACTGGGACTGTGTAACGTGATCTGGTCATTAAATGTGCACAGCTAGTGCACAGGCGAGACTCACAGGAGCCCCCTGCAACCCGACCCATACACATGGCTGAAGGGGAAGGGAAAACAGCACTCAGACAGTTGAGTTTTGTCTCCTGTTCACTGGAAGGTCATAGAGATGTCATGGGACTGCTGACCTTACTGTCCTTGGCTGCCTCTCAGCCAGCAGAGAGGCTCCCCGGCACATGGCGTCCCACACTCATGGCTTGTGCGAAGTGGGTGTGCGATCAGCAGGTCTGCTTTGCTGTATTCCTGATGGGCTCTCAGGATTGCTTTTGGGGGAGCAGGTATTTGGGGTGCTGCTGCCACTGGACAGACACACTCAATCCACGTAGCAAATCGCCCTCCTGCTGGGGCTGCTCTCGTGAGGTTGTACTGGCCAGTGCATGTTCCAAAGACTGGACCAGATACATCATTACTCTCAGAATATGGATTTCTTTTAAGGAAACAGCTGCTGTCATTTCAAGTATTTGCATTTAACGATTTACATGAAAAGATGTGCATTCATTTTATAGGATAAGTAGAACAGGATTGTCCCTTCAACCCAGCCTCCTCCTAGCAGATACAGTCTCACGTTTTTAGTTGAAGCAGGCACGTGCAGGATGTTTCTGTTGCGTGGCTGCTCTTGTCTAGTTTGGTTTATGCTCCAAACTGAGCCTCATCCCCTGCTTCTTAATTGAGATTCACATTGTCTTAAAATAGAAAATCAGTCTTCCGTCAGCGCAGATCATGAGAACTTCGTGGGCCTCCCTGGTGGCACAGGGGTTAGATCTCAGAGCTAGGAAGCTGTCACCAGCCACCGTGACAGGAGTCTGATCCCTGGCCAGGGAGGGGACCCACAGGGCACAGCAGACCTCTCCTGTCTTGCCCGCTGCTCCCCTCAGTAGTTTATTTCACTACTGCCTATCTGTATTTCAATCTGCCTGTTCTGCTCCCACCCTGTCTCTGGGGAATCCTCACCTCCTGCATCTCTGGCTTGCACCCCAGCTCTTGTGTGCATAAATAAATAAATATTTTTAAAAACCCAGAATTTCATGAACTCAGGAATTTGGAGCAAGAAGGAGCCACTCTGGCTCCAGTGAATGAGCCCCAGTCCCAGCACAGACACCCCAAGGGGAGGCTGCCTCGTCATCTTCAGCCCTGGGCGTCCTAGATTACTCAGCCCACACTGCCCAGCATTCTTTGCAAAGCACAGGAGAGTCTAGTTGTTCACTGCAAGCAGGTATTTATGGAATAAACCATCTGCAATGACAGTAGAATCAGTTAAACTTCCGTTTTTTTCCTCTTTTTATGCCCTACTTGACAGCAAAAACAAAAAGAGGTAAGTTGGCTATCAACCTGTAGGTCAACCTTATTTTCTTGAATAGATTTATTCCTGAATAGATTTGTTTCAGTTGCTTTTCTATGAGTCATTACATAACTTTTATATTAGGAAGCTTGTCATTGTAAATCCTTATTCTTTTCTTTGAAAAGAAATAAGCGCCTTCTGCAAAATGGGATTTTAAAACTATTTCCTATTTAAAATGTGCTGCTTTTCCTTTAGCCGAGCTACACATACAACTTAATGTGCTTGTAAGGACCTTCAGTGCATTTCAAAACACTCGGCCTAGTTTTGGGGTTTTCCCCCAAGATGTGGCTTATGTGTTGTATTTCTTCTTTACTTCAAAAAGGAAAAAAGCCAAGAAACATCCAAGCTTCTGATTTTCAGAGGCCTCATTATAAACAAGAGGAGCCCTGAGCCCCTCAGAATAGCATCTTTGATTTTTTAAATAGCAGGGAAAAAAAAGTAATGAAAAAATACTGAATAAGAAAATCAAACACAAGACCTTGCTGAGTGGTGCCTCATACTTTTCTTGTGAGGTCTATCCTTACCGGATCTTTTTGGGGGGGGTTTGGTTATAGCTTGTTTATCATGTTTCTCTTTTGTTTCTTTTCGGTTACCAGTGAATTGTTTTCAAAGAAAAACCCACTTATCAGTGTGTTATTACTGGCTTAAAGACGACCAGCCCCTCCTGCCCGAGTGTTCTCTATCCTCCCTGTCCTTGTTCTTGGAAGGTTCTTCTGGAACAAGAGGCTGTTTTCTAGAAGGTGTTTAACTGCTATGAGTCTCTGTCTTAAAATTACTTTGACCTGTTGGTGCCATGCATGGAACCCATGGGGTGCCCCCACCCGGACTGCCCACTGCAGCTGTCCCTTGGTTGAACGGTCAGTTGCTTAGACGCTGAGGGTTCAGTGATCTGTGGGGCTTGTTCCTGTTGCCCTCCTGCAAGGTTTGAAATAAAAAGACTGTGAACACTGCTTTGTTTTGTCAGCTGCTCGTAAACTATCCACCAGGATAGCACAGGAAGGCTGCATAAAGTTCTGGTCTGGTCTACAGCCTATGAAATTCTGAAGCTGCCCCTCTGCTCCTTAGAGGGCCACCCTCTGGCTCTATGGAGTTGAGGGGCATCCTCCTACTGGTCCCCCAAACACTGTAAATGTGGACTGTCATGTATGCGAAGTGGAATCAGAAGTTTTTTAAGACTTTTGAATGGGTTAACATTTTTTCATTGTCCCTATCACAATGTTTCATGTGTTTGAACAGTTCTGTCTTTATTCTCTGGAATGCTGGTGACTCCTCACTCTTTCTGTCAAGGGTACAGACGCGCATTGGAACTTGCTGTGTTACATATTGATGGGAAGATAAGGCCCAAATGTCTGGGGACGCTAATTAGCCGGTTACACCCCTGAGCTGCCAGAAATTATCTCATGGTCTTATCTGTGGGTGCTTTTGTAGAAGAAGCTCATGTCTTAGCAGGGCATGTGACACATTTGGGAAAATGTGTCATCAAGTCTGTGTTTGATTATAAAATGCTCACATGGTTCACATTTCTGATTCCTATCTGTGCGCCATTAAATCCATCATTCGATTTTTAAAAATATTTTAACCTTTCCTAATTTACTGTTAATGTTTATGTAAATGTGTCTGCCTCATGCTCCTATTTTTCTTTATATGACGAGTCTGTCTTAAATGTTTCTCACTGTTTTCCTCAATCTTTTCTCCATGCCTGCTTTTCCGTTTATGTGTGCAGTAGACCATAGTAGCTGTTACTACCGGAATGTATTTGGATGCTTCTTCCCATTAACCGTTAATTTACTAACACACTTTCCATCACTTTGTAGATTTAGTGAGGAATAATTTAGTGTGGGTGTGACTGAGCATGCCTGCAATAATGATGAAAAATATCTTCAAGATTTTACATGAAAATCTTAACAGATATCAAAGAGAAATCATCTCTCACCCGTGATCAGGAACCCAGCTTTAAAGTCCTCCACAGGGCGGGGCGCTGGTCCTCCTCTTCATACTCCTTCTGTGGAAGGGGCTGTGGCGTTAACAGATGATAATAAGGAAATGCCCAGAATCCCTTAGGGTAGGAGGAGTCAAACATTAGCAGGTATTTTGCAATTCCCAGGGGGGAGTTGTAGGGGGAGGAAAGGAGTTGGGGGCATTAGAAGAGGGGTGCTGTCCTCTCCACCTCATGAACAGGGCAGAGGAGATGAGCCACAGTGGAGAAAGCCGGCAGGAGCTGGTGCTGGGAGGGAGGGGAGGTGTGGAGGAAGCTGACCGCCCTCTGGAGAAGTAGGGGTGACTTAGGCCCAGAGAAGAGGAGCAATGGAAGGGGCACAAGGCTGGAGAGACAGGTCCCCTTGTCTGTCCAGGTCTCTGGAACTTCTGCGGTGCTGGCACGGGCTCTGCTGGAAGCTGGAAGCCTGTGGCCACCTGCCTGCCCCCTGCTTCGTCCTCCCACCCCCATCGCCAGTGGACTCTGGCTGCATGTGTCCCCACCCATGTCTTCTCAAGCAGGACGGGCTGTAACAGCCTCACTGAACTAAAAGTGGGACAGAGACGGAGCTTGAGCTACTGCTTCAGGGTCCCAGCTATGGGATGGGAGTGGGGCAACCCCAGGTCTCTCTGGTGGCCCTGAAGCTCTGCTGGACAGAAGGATGGTGAGGAGCACGGAGAATGACTAGGGAGGCCGGGGCATCGCGGGCAAATAGCAGGGGTCCTCCCCGTGAGAAATCCCTTCTCCCTCCCAGGGGCTGTCGTGGGACCCTGATTCCCAGCCTTGTGTCTGCAGAGACGTGCCCGGCTGCAGTCACCCACCAGCACTCAGGACGCCCGTGCCTGGGAGCCGGGTCTGCGCAGCCACAGTTTTCCTGTCTGCGCCTCAGCCCACGGTGCCTGGAGTGTTCTAGCACCACTTTGATTCCCCGGCACCCCTCATTTGTCCATTTCACGTCTCCCTAAAATGCCTTTGCAGAGTCTCTCCCAGAACTGGCGCTTCTGGCTGTCAGCATTTTCCTTCCCCCTGTGTGCTCACCCTCTGCAGCCCACAGTTTGGAAGGATATAACAGAACCTTAGCGAGTCTCGGCTTGTGTGGACCATGGAGGTCCTGTGGGGCTCTGCATGCTGGAGCAGAGACCTCGCCTGCGGTCCCACGCAGACCCTCATTCCCAGTCTGGAGTGGGTGTTCAGGAGCAAGGCCGGGCCGGCGGCCTTTCGGGCCACACTGTGTCCACCCCTGGCCTTCCTGCTCTGTGAGCCCCCTCTCCAGCTCTCCCCAGAGGCCCCGACTCTGCCGACCTCTGTCCACGAGGACGTGGGCACGTGGCTTGGGCCCACCCTGCAGCCGTCCTTTTAGCTTCCTCTCAAAGATCCTCCCGGGCAAGCCTGTTCCCAGGGGCAGGGCCAGGCTTCCCGAAGGACCGTGGGGAGGGCCTGGTCAGCGGGGCAGACCTCACCTCTGTCCTTCTTCCTGAAAGGACATGGGGTGAGTCCTTGGAACCCGGGCTCCGGCCCCTGTTCCTCTCCACATGCACCCGCCATTGCTGGGATTCCCATCCCAACACTCACTCCTGCCCACCCAGTGCGGCTGGGTTTTCCGAGCAGCACTGAGGTTTTGTCCACTAACGGCCCTGCAGAAAGGGCCTGACTGCACGCTCACTGCCCGGTGAGAACAAAGCCATGCCCCCTGGGGTGTCAGAAGCCTGCAGAGCTGTCCGCCGTGTCTGCACATACACCTAGTGCCCCTTTACAATGACTCCTCCTTCTTCCCCTCCCTCTCCTGTGCCTGTCCCCCTCTCTCCCTCTCCCATCCCTGCCCTCTCCCGCCCTCACTCACAGTCCCCATTAGCAGGTAGACGGGGAAAGTTTCATCTATCTTTAGGAGAGGCTTTAGGAAACAAGAAAGAGGTGTGCTTTCTGCCTGGCAGGCATGGACAGCCACCTCTGGGGCCGTCCTCAGGGCCACCTGGCAACTGTTCCCACTAATCCCCCACTGGGCACCATCGCCCTGAGGACAGGACCTCGCTGAGTAGGGGCTGCTTCCCTGCACTGAGAGTTTGGCTCCCACGCCTCACGCTCTACGACAGCCGTGCCTCTGTCCTTTCATATCCTGGGAACAGGCGCCTCCAGGCCCACCGGCCACTGTCACCGAGGGTTCACTCCCCGTCGTGAGCTGCTGCTTCTCCCCCACATGGTGCACCGCTCACTGCCCCCAAAACAGGAGAGGATGCAGGGCACCGGCTCCCCTCTCTGCAGTCCAGACCAGCCCACTTGAGGCCCATTGCAGGTGGGCTTCTGGAAATGGGGGACCCACCTCCTGCCTGTCACGGGACTCCCCAGTGCCGTCCCGATGCCGTGGTGGGCCAAGCCTCATTCCCAGCCTCACAGCACCAGGGAGCGTGGCAGCCATGTATCGACTGAGACACAGCTCACAGGTTGCTCACACTTTCTTTTAAAACACAGAGCAGTTCAGATGATGCTGTCGTCTGGATTCATGCCCGGGGTGCAGCTTCATGAGCCTGTGTTCATGACGCAGGGTCTCAGCCCAGCCTGGCCCTGTTCTGAGCTGCTCCCCTTACAGAGGTGAAGGCGGCGCAGTCGGATGGGCACGTTTTCTGATGTGGGGCAGTGAACCTGGTCACTGACACACAGGACCAAGGAGGTGCCCAGAGAAGAGGGGGCCTCAGCGACAAACCGAGGAGTGGACAGAGGGTCGCCTTGGCCCCTCCATGCCGTGGGCAGAGCGGGAGGAAGCCTTGGTGGGGCCCCAAGAAGAAAGGAAGCTGGGGGACCTGCCCCAGAAAGCTGTGCAGTCACAGGGAACAGGGGCGAGCGAGGGAAGGTCAGGGTCAGATGGGTACTCTGGGTTATCTGAAGGCCCTTGTGGGTCAGGGGGCTTGTGTGGGAGGGTGTGGTCCTGAGGGGAGGGGCATGGTGTGGAAAATCAGGTCCCACAAAACAGGAGGAACCAGCAGCTTTCGAGTCAGAAAAACCGGGGCCGCTGGGGTGTAGCTGCTCTGAAGGGGACGGCAGAGGCTTTGGGGACCCCTCCCTGTGTGTGGGCCTGTGCAGAGCCACCCAGGAGGGTGTCTGGCCCCCCAGCAGCTGCTCCCGCTGTCCCAAATGCCCATCAGGGTCTCAGCCAGCCCTAGGGTTTGACTTTTGGGAAATGGGTTAATTTTCTAACCATATTGAAAAGTTAAAAAGCAGTTGTGAAAGCCTTGCTCTCCCTGCAGAAGAGGGGTGTCCACTTGGCATCTTTATAGTTGCTGGAACCCTGCTCCTGCCCCAGCCCTGCCTTGTGTTTTTGAGGGAACCCGTTGCCTTTAACCAATCGGGTTAAGTCCCATGTTCCTCTGACTGTGACCCTGGATTTTCTTGAGTAGCTGACTTCTATCTGCTTAGCATCAGCAAACCCATGCTGCCCCTCATTCTGCCCCCCAAGCCAGGAACTTGCACAGGATCCCACAGAAGTTAATCCTGGTCAAGTTCAGCTCCCAAACTTTGCACCCCACCGGCTCTGAGGCCAAGCTCGGTTTTCCTTTCTGCTGGAGAGAGTTGAAAAATAATTAATAAATTTGTTTCAGGATATTGAAACTTCTGGTCTACTCCCATGTGTCCAGAATATTTGTTTTCCTTATGGCAGGAGTAATGAGAATAGCGACGTCATGGTGTTGCTGTTAAGACTTAAATCAGAGACTAATATAAAGTTCCCAGGAGACATTGCAGCTTGCTGACTTGGCAAATAATTTCTCCTTTCCTCTGCTCCACTAGCCTTTCCTGCGAGGCGGAGGCCCCTGGAGAGGTGCTTCCCTGTGAGCTTGAGACACGAGAGCTTTCTGCGCTCCTCACCTGTCTGGAGCTCTGCCCACCAGTTCTGCAGTCTCTCCAGCGAGCTGTGACATTTCTACGGCTGTCACCTTGTAACAGTGCACAGCGTTATCCGTCAATAATTCGGGTCTGAGCTTTTTATGTGCATCGCTGTGCACAGAGGTCAGGCTCCTTGGCTCACGCACTTCTCAGCTGTCACCAGAGTCCTGTGCCCAGGGAATGCCCCCTGGACTCTTAGATCTGGTTTGTCCTCTGCCAGGGGCTCCCCATCCTCCCTCCCTGACATGGGAAGCAGTGAGCCATATGTCTCCCGTTCAGTTCAGCCCACGGGAGCAGCCCCGACTCATAGTTACTTACCCCGACTCCCTCTTTCTTCCTTCTGGACTGGGTTTAACAAGATAGGGCCCAAGGAGGCATGCGCAGTACGTGCGCAGCACGTGGGAGGCAGGTAGCAGGTGCTGGATGCCATTGTGGTGAGTGTCACCTCTGTCATCACTGTCACCATTGTCACCATCATCACCTCCATCGTCACCACCACACTTCATCACCATTGTTTCTTGAATATGTCTGTCTTTGGAGTCCACGAGGGACCACGTCTCTGTTTTCCCATCAGCCCCTTTGCCTCACCCACGAGAGTTTAGCAGCTCCAGTGCGGGATAGTTGAGACCAGTTCTGTCGCCCTCCAGCTAAATGACCTCATCGTCACCTCATTGCCCCAGAAGGCACCGGGTCCACACTGGCAGAGCAGTCCAGACGGAGCAGTGGGCGTTTCCAGGAACTGGGGTCCTCTTCCCTCCACCGACTCCCTCCGGGGCAGAGCAGGGCGATCTGCTAGACCCCACTGCTCCCCACTGCTCTGCAGGGGAGACTGGAGGCTGCACACCCAAGTTGGAGCAGCACGGCTGATTTCCACTGTTTGTTTGTTTGTTTTTTTAAATCTATTACCATTTTATCTGTGGTGTTTGCTTTTTATCCTTAAGGATAAGAGTATCCTTTTATCCTTAGCTAAGTACATACAACAAATGCAAAAAATAACAATCAGCCAGAGGTGGTGTTTTCTTTAATGGAGGAAAAGCTGGTAGCCGGCACACAGGCCAAAAATCCACTGCAGGTACACCACCCACTAAGGGAGTATGGGCCCCCCCCGCTGGCCTGCTTCCGAAAGTTCATTTGGAATCACAGCTTAGAGGAATAAGATATATGGCCTTCTTATTGTAAGTGAGAGATGGAGAAAATGGACCTTTTTAAATTCTCTATTCATAAGGCTTGCGTCTCAGGCCAACGCTTCGCTTTAGAAGAGCTTCATCACACCTGCCTGGCCTGGGTGTCATATTCATTTACATCCATTGCATTTACCCAAACACACCACAGGAGGGCAGCACACCCGGCTCACCTGAAAAACTCAGGGTCCTGTCAGAGTTAAGCGGCCCCTCAGCCCTGGGTTATCACTGGAGATAGGAAAGCTGTCAGACAGATAAAAGAAGCACAAAACAATTCACCCCGGAAGACTCTGAGTTTCTACAAAAGGAAATGATTGGGCTAATCAAGCTGCAAAATCGGGGGTAGGGGGGAGCAATGGTCAGGAAAAAAAAATCCTGCGAAGCTGAGAAAGCGGAGATATTACCACGTGACAGCCTCTTACTGTAGTCCCATAACCTGAATCCCAGCTACTCAGAAGCATCAGACCTCCTCGCTTCTGTTCATAAGCAGCGACCAATAGGTTCGTCTGCAAGAAAGCTCTGCCCAAGCGCGCCCCTCCAGTAGCCACGCCTACCTACCTGCATTCCCCTGGGCACGGACAGCTCAGCGCTCCGCCTCCTTCAGGGCCATCCTGAAGGCTGCAGGTCTGGAGTCCACAGGTGGTGCTGCTGTACCAGAGGACGTGCTTCAGAAGGGAGGTGTGGGGCAGAGTCCCAGTGCAAATTTCAGTAAGCCTCGTTAATTCAAGGCTGAAATCCAGACTTGATGGATTTCTGGTTGAACCAGACATAAACCAGGGGGTGTGCTAAGCAAACACAAACTAGGAGCAGTCAGCAAGAGGAAATGCAATTATCCGAGAATAGTTGGATTTTGAGTCTGATTTTAACTTTGTGCAAAGCCTTTTTTTGCAGAAATAGATGCATCTGTAACCCACTTTCATAGGTGAGCCTAGTACATTAGCCTGGTACCAGAAATCAGACTGCTCCCTGGTTATTTAGAACATGCAACACCTGGTCTCTGGGCATTGCTGACCGTGAACTCCTCCTGCCAGCACTCAGTTAAGCCAGAGTGAGGTCAGGATGGGTAAAATGAAGGTGCATTTCCCCCAATTCAGGTTAGCCCTCTCCATCATTCTAAGTCACTAATAATTTACTATATAAGAAACAATCTGAGATTTCTGCTCACAGTTCTTGGTTTTGACAAATCCATTTTCGGGCAACTGTACAGATGATTTCCGTCTCTGATACTCTGTTAACTGTGGACCACTGGCCCCTTGTGCTTCTCTGGGAGCCTCAGGACTGACGCTCTCCCCGTCTATCCCTGGGAGAATGTCATTGAGGGATCAGAGTCCGTTTGGAACAGCAAGTGTCAGGCACCAGCATCACGTCCCAGTCCAGATCCCAATGCTCCCTCGTTATGTCATGGGCCCCATGGCTTGAAGCTTAGCCCAGCACCGGGCGTGGGCAGCCCCCTTGGTCCTAAGGGGCCTGAGGACACTTGCTGCTAACTTCGTGTCACTTATTTCTTAAGACTGTATTCTAAGATGAGGGCAGAAAGAGCACAAGGAACTGAGGTGATGGTGCACTGCTGAAATGGTGGTGGGAAATGGGGCCCACAATTGATGTCAAATACATATAAAGAAAGGGAAAAAAAGGACTGTATTCTAGGGGGCGAGTCCTGCCTTTTCTGTTGGCATCATGGGGGTGGGTGCTTAACCTAGACGTTTCTTTGTGAAGGCGCATTCCTCACTAAATCTCACCCAGCTGCCTCCGTGACCGTGACTAACACGCTGCTCTGTCATCTCGTTGTACACGTGTCTAATTTATCAGTTTCTCGTAGATTGTCAGCAGCCTGCTGCCTCCGTACCGACACAGTGCTCACAACTAGCGAGGAGGCCAGACAGCCCGACTGGCAGGTAAACCTTGCCCGGCCTGCGCCCGTGGCTGCATGCGTGTCTCCCTTGCCCCTGTCCACCTGCTCACTCCCTGCCGTTGTACCCACTTCCCATCCGGGCTCCCCCAGCACCTGTGGGGACAGTGCTCTATGGGCTCCCGGCTCTGGGCCGTGTGCGGCCTCTGCTCTGCCAGGGCCCGGCTGCCGCCTTCCACAGTGCTCACCTGCCAGGCCAGGTGTGTCCTCCTCACTCGCTCTCTGCTCCTTAGAACCTGTCTCTTGGGCCAGCGAACAGGCCAGGTGTGCAGTGTTGAGATCTCAAGTTCACTCTACATGTCGTTTACTTCTCTTTCCTGTCCACTCTGTACCCTTCTTACACCTGAACTTGAAAGATGGAGGAAAAACCCTGGCAATTGGTGTTCACAGGGGTATTTGCAGCGGGGTGGCCCAGATGTGAGATAGACGCAGCTCTGTACAGGCAGCGCTTGCTCCTATGAGAGCTCTGTGGGTCCATGGCGGGGCTCCCAAGCCCCTGGAAGCAGGCAGCACCCCAACGTCACCCCTGTGAGTGATGAGCGGGACTGTAGGCAACCCACTCCAGCCCAAGGGTGGCAGGCTGCCTAGTGGGAGCCGGGGGGGGGGGCACAGAAGCACCTCCAAGCGTCACCTGGCCTGGTGCGGCCCGCCGTGGCATCAGTGGGAGAGGCACTTGAGTCCCGGGACCTACCTTCGCCCCTCATGTCTCAGCTGTCCTGCCCCCCGCCCGGGTCCTAGGTTCTCTGTTATGAGCGAATGCCAAACGGCAGGTCACTGTACAGCCACCGTAATTATAAAGGTTCAAGTCTGTTCCAAGGGGCCTCACTACGCATCCTGGTCAAGAATGGGGTGCTTAACTTCAGCCTCCCACCCCTAGACTTGGACAGAGCAGCACTGACAGCCTGGGCAGATGATTCCAGAGTGAAGGGACCGGCTCAGGAGTCAGATGACTGCATTTGAACCCCACTTCCACCCCTATAGTATGTGCTCTTGGGGAGTTGCTCCTGCTGCCCAAGCCTTCCCTCCGCCAGGAACACTAGGGTGTGAACACTAGGGTGGAGGCGGGAGGCAGCAGCTGGGCTACCCCTTCCTCATAGAGCCTGTGACCCTCTCATGAGCTCCCCGGTGGGCCTGGGCGCAGGGAGTGGCGAAATCTGGGGACATCTCTGAAGCTTGACTTTATTTCACCTGGCTTGGTTTTGAGAACCAGGTGGGCTGGGCGGCTCCCCACTGTGTGGGGTTCCCAAACTGAGGTCCTCCCAGCCACGAGCACACCTGCACACCAGCCAGAGTTTTGCTTTAGAGAAAAGTACTTTTAAAAAATCTCATTTCCAGCCTCCTAAGTGCAGCAGGGTCCAGAAAAGGCACCAGCCCTGCTTTTATGCCCAGCCCCCAACCGGCGGGGAAGAACTTAGTGTCCCGACGGTGACCATGCAGGCAGCCTCAGGTCCCCTGTGCCAGTGTTGCCCGTGCCCTCTTAGTGATGGCGGCGGCAGCAGACCAGTGCAGCTGTCGCCCCCACTTCAGATGGGAGCCCGCAGTCCTGGAGGGCAGAGACGCCCCAGGGTCAGCAGCTGAAGGCCCCGCAGCAGTCAGGAGGACTGGGTGCCCACCGGGACCCCACGCCTGGACTGGGTAGGCGAACGCACTGCAGGAGACAGGAGCAGCAGGCTTCACCTCCAGTTTGCACAAGCGCTCAGAGATGTGTGCTGTCAAGGGAAAGAGCATTTCCTCACATCTGAACATGTAGGGCTTTTCACAGCACACACCCCCCCCCCCCCCGGGTGGAGTGCAAGCGCGTGTCCTGTGTGCTAACAGGTTTCCAGGCGTGGAGGGTCCGCCAACAATGGCTGGGAGGGGCAGGTGAACCCCCTGGCGATGGTGGCCAGCTCGTCTCCCCTGTGATCATGCAGTTCTTACTTGGAAAGGGAAAAAGGAAATCTGAAAATAGGCCAGTTGGGACAGGTTAGCAATGGTTTCCACACTCTGCTGTCGTCCCATGGTCTTCCCACATATGCCAGCTCTCCGCGCCCAGGCCCAGGAGCGGGGCTCCTGGAGAAGCGTAGCTGTCGGCACCGAAGCTGGGTTCACCCTGTACTCTGAGCTTAGCAATGTTTACATGCAAGAAGCTGTCTTGCTTCCCCTCCCACCCACCCCCCCACGGTGGGCCTGCCCTCCTGACACTGCGCCTGCGCAGCCCACCAGGCCCACCCCCTTGCCCGGCCGGGAGCTAGTCGGAGGAGTCCATCCTGTTTTGTTTCATCCTTCGCGTTGTCTCTGTGTTCCCAGAGTGAGCGAGACCCTCGGTGCCTGTCTCGTTCTTCCTGACCCCGTCACTCAGCGTCACCCCCTCCGGCGCCATCCGTGTTGTAAATAGCAGGATTCCATCTTTTTTTTTTTTTTTTCTTAATGACTAAGTAGTAAGGAAATAATGTATTTTTTTTCATCTGTCACATACAGTGTGGTTGCGTTCCAGGCAAATCTGAAATCAATAGAGTGTAGTGCAGATAGTCACCCTCTCGCACTCTGGTGAGGAATCTGAAATAACCAAGATAATATGAGGTCACAGTGAGCACCCCGGTGCCCAGGTCCTGCTGAGGCCGCCCCCTTCAAGCTGCTCACACCACAGCTGCTTTTGCGTCATGTGCTGGGTCCCCAAGAGAAACGTGTTCTAGATCTTGCGGTGTAGCAGGAAGAATCCGCCTTCGGGGCGGGGACGGTCTGTCCTGGCTCTTCCAACTGTCTGTCTGGGGATGGAGGAGACTCTTGACGTGACAGCAGGGCCTGGTCCTCGTCAGAGCCTCTCTCTCCACGTCCTGCCAACTTTGTAAAATAGGGAAAGTCATGTTCTCCGGGCTAGCCTGACTAGTGCAGACAATCAGATCTCCCTTTAATGACATTTATGCTGCGAAGCGTGAACTTTATAAACAAGAGAGTGAGTGCAAACTTAAGCAGATCAATATTATACATAATCATAATTTTGTATTAAAATTCAAGAGATGTGAGAGGATACTTTCAGTACCAAAAATCAAAATTATATTTTCTAAAAAAAGACATTTTTGAGATGTAAAAAAAATATTTTTCTAATGCCAACTTTTAGTGACTTCAATGATAATATCTCTGAGAAGCTATGTTTATGTTACTAAATAATACTAATGACAAAGCTTGAGTTGTTTTCTTCAACATTCATCCCTGCAAAAAGGACATCTGTGGTACGAATGCCATATTAGATGGGAAGGAGAGTTTTAGGAAAAATGCTGTTCTTTTTCCTTGAAGAGGTGACTTCCTCAGTCAGAGTTCCATTTTTAAAAGTCTGGACCCAAATATGTTTTGTAGGTTTAACTTGGGAAACTCGGTGAATTTGCTTCCTTACCCACCACACAGTTGACTTGACTGTGTCCTTAGCTCCGAGGGCCCTCAGAGGTCACCTGGAGCCCACAGTATGTAATTCAGAAACCCGAAGTGCTTCGAACCCCTCAGTCTCATTACAAAGCAGGTGGGGCTCCCTAGCGCCTCCGGGCAGATCGCTGTCCCCTCTCAGGCTCTGCCACTGAACCCCCACCCCACGCCTGGGTCCAGCTCCTTAGAGGCGCAGCTTCTCAGCTGCTGCCTCCAACCCACTGTGGACTCTGCGTCGTGGACTCTGTGACTGGGTTGTGCATGTTAAGGTGGGGCCCATGTGGGCCACTCACCCAGAGCCCCCAATGCCTCCGCGGGGCGGGGCCCCTAGGCCCCTGCCTGGACCCTCGCTCTCCTTCCGGTGTATCGTGCAGAGCTGCGCTGGTCTAGGCATGCTTCGGACCGGGACCATTTCCTGTGCCGACTTTCCGTCTGTCTGGACCGTTCCTGTGAAGTGCTGTGTCTGTGTCAGGCCCCTGTCGGGCCCTGGTCCTCTCGCTGCTCACTTGCTTGTTTCTCCCTTGCAGTCCTGACCCAGAGGCCCCGGAGGGGCAGCCACAGGACAGCTCCCCGTGCGCCCCGCTCCACTGTCTCTCCAAGCCGCCTCTCCCCTAGTGCCACCTCCCCGGAAGCGCGTCGGGCGCACCCACAAGATACTGCCCAGGAGCCGCCTTGTCCCTTTTTGGTTCTTCAGTGCAGGGCGGATCGGTGTTCATCGTTTTGGAAGACGGGCGAAAACTGAGAAGAGTGACACCAAGCACAGACTCCGGTGTAATCCAACCCTTGTGGTTTCTCTAAATCACTGACAGTCTTCTGTGATCAAGTGAGTTCAGGCTAAAGAACAGAGCAGGAAACATATCTCAAATGGCTGGTGGCCGAGTGGCATGGGAGAGGCGGAAGACCTTGTAAAAAACATATATCGTGAACTCATCTCTCCACATGCTTCCAGTTCGGCTTTAGAAGTCGATTCCAACACTCGGTGTCACAGATATTTATTTTGTACTTTATTTGCCACATGATCCACATCTGTAACAATCAGGAACTCTGTTTCTTTTTAAATTAAGCATCATTTGCTCAGTGGCTTAGAGTTTTCATTTGGTTGGAAATCTGGGATGGCCAGACTCTGGCCATTTTTTCTTGCACAACATGATGGGTGAGGTGCTTTGGAATGTTCCAAGTAACTGGGTCTTGCTGAGATGCTGAGGTTTTTCATGCACTTACTTTCTAATCACTGGCACATTAACTGCTGGGTTGTTGTTTTTTTTCTTTCTTTCTTTCTTAACTAGAATTCTTCACTGGACATTATTAAGTAAATTTAAGAAAGGACTGTGTGATGATTCGTTGACTTATTCAACTTTTGATGGAATCTTTCATTTATTTTTTAACTGCAGACAAGCAGACACACTGGTGCTGTTATGCGTGTGTGGATGTGGGCGTGAGAGAAGTCTCAGAGGGGGACATGCTGTGTGTGTCTCCCCCATGGTTTTTACACTCCCCCACTTCCGCCCTGAGTCCTGCCCTGGGTCTTTACTGCTGAAAGGTCTCAAGTCCAAGAGGAAGCTGTCTACATAGATGTCAGTCAGTCTTTGGTTAGTTCACCCAGAAAGCATTCAAGTGTGATTAAAAGTCTATGTTTTGTTGTTGTTAGGTTTTTTTTCATGATGAATCTTCCTTGCCAAAAAAAGAAAAAAAACAAAAAACCAAGAGGTAATATACCTTAGCTCATTGTCTACTTTTAACAAACACTCAGGTGCCTACAATCGTTCTAGTCTATTGAGATGCTCCATGTTTCTCTTTCATTTACAGACCCCGCTGGGTAACTTTTATGACTTGATTTAGGCAGTGGATTTTCATAGTAATGTTTCTTTTGCACATCCTCTGACAAACAAGGAAAACAGCGAATCGAGCCAAAAGGTCTGGCCCTCCTGGCTCCCCACTAATGCAGGGGCCCCCACGTTGCTCCTTAGTCCTGCTTCCTTGTCTGGTCAGATCGCCTTAACTGATGTAAAACCACGATGCTCTGGCCTTTCCATGTACCTTCTCTTCCAAACAAGAACAGTCCTCACTGTTCACACAAAAGATGGTTAACAATCAGGGACTAAAACTGGGGTGCAGTGGGAGCCCCCAGCTCACTGCGTGACGTGGGGGGGGGACGGGCACCTTGGTGGGCAATTCATAGAGCACATGGCAGGGCTTTCAACCGCCACACACAGGTGGGCAGCGGGCTCCATGACCAAAGCAGCTGAGAGGCTTCGAATCTCTTAGGTGAGTGCTGTTTGTAGCCATGTTGTTTATTATGCAAGTTGGTGCAGCTGGCATTCCCCACCCAAACAGGATGTGGGTGCAAGCACAGGAAGGTCAGCAGCAAACTTCATCTAGAAGGCTGCTCCTTCCCTCCCTGGCACTGGTTGCAGACCCCCAGCCCCCACTGCAGTACATGCAGTACAGGGGAGTGGGCTTGGGTAAGGTGCAGCAGGGGAGGTGCCCCTGCCCACCTGCCAGCTCCTCCTGTATTTCTGTTTCAAGCTTAAGCACGTGGGAGGGGTAGGTGCTCAGCTGACCTGACATGAAACTGTTTGTGCCTGAGGGATGTTGATGCCTTTCTAAAAAGTACCTCAGACACCACCTCAGGCTGCCGTGCCCCTGCCTCTGGTGGTGTGGGGTCAGCAGGGGGAAGGACACTCAAACCCTCCTCGGGGTTTACCACCCACAGACAAGACACCTGCTTCCCACACTGCAAAGTCGATGTCTGTCTGTTATAAATGGGTTTTATTTCAGTTCTTTCTGTCAATAAGGCGGGGGAAAGGCTGGTTTTGAAATATTCTACAAAAGGTCCATTTGAGCAAAACTTGGCCAAGAAGGTGTAGAACTTAGACAACAAAAATCCTCATTTTCAGCGCAAAGTCAGGCAGCCACCCCCGAGCAGAGAGAGCCATGAGTCCACGCCACGGTGTGTGTGGGGTGGAGCAGAGCCATAGCTCTAGTTACTTCAGATGAGCAAGTGTATGTGTCACCAGGTGTCTCCAGCTGCTGTGAGCAGCATAAAGGATTCCAAAGGACGTGGTACGTATGAAGAACAAGCAAAGATCAAAAAGAATGAACCTCAGTAAAAACAATCGAAGACAGACCTGGAAAAGAAAAACCAGCTTCAGAAACACAAAGATGAAGCTGATTCTCACAAAGACAGTGGACAAACTAAAAAGTGACTAGGAAAAGCACTTCACAAAGGAACCAGGTGACTTTTTTAAAAGTAAGCACAATTGCTGTACTGATAAGAATCGTCCACATATGAAATGCCTTCCTGTTCTTATTGAAAATAAAACCAGGAGGAGTAATATGGCCTCTGGCCCGGGGTGAGGGAGCAAGGGACCCTCAGTCCACCAGCTTGGGACTTCTCGTGCTCCGCCCATTTCTGTTCAATAATCGGAATTTGGAGAACTTTGAGAAAAGTGAAATTTATTAAATAATTGAGAACTTCAAAAGATAATAAGCATCAGGAATAGGAGGTATGTGAGTGATCTTCAAGAAAATAACAGTCTATAGTAGCTGATACAGATGTTTTTGCTAAGACTAGAATAAGGAAAAAAAACTAGCTTCAGCATGAAGGATTTACATTAACTCTAGAAAAGAGGTTACAGCTCAGAATTGATAACCATAAGGAAGATTTTTAAGTAAGTGTTGGTTTGTCTAGTAAATGAAGTGGCAGGGTATCTTGTGATAATGTATTCTAATTCTGGGATTCAAAGACCTATGATTCTCTTACATTTCAAGTTAGACTGGTTAGTCAGAAAATATTTTATCCCTTGAAAATAGGTTTGCAACCTTCATTTTTCCATGTATTTCATAAGAGCAAACTAAAGCAAGATGGTTAGTATTAGCTCCCTCCCAACTCTGTTCCACAGTATCTCGAAAGTCCTCCAGAATGCAAAAATTTAACAATTGCCAGATTCTAAAAAGCCAGCGTCCCCAGAAACACTCCAGAAATAGAGGGCATACAGTCCCTTCTCGGGGGGAATAAATGCCTCTCAAATTTTATATTTTCCTAAAAAGATCTTCCGTGAACAATATTTGCTTACCATGCTTGGGAGACTGAGCCTGTACAGAGATGGTCCTTCTACTTCAACCAAGCATGGGGTGCTGGAGTTGCCAATGATGAGTGCGGCTATTTCTTTATCTGCTGTATTAATTATGATCCATGACAGATCTCAAGGGAAAATAGTGTGAGAAGGAAGAAATGGAACCTGTTTTCTGCTGGGGAAACAACGGCACATCTAACATACGATAGTTACAATCCTTCAGCCAAAAGAGGCAACTGACTCTCAGGACATGTGAGGCTGCTGGTCCCAGAGGGGTGTCCTCTAGGCAGCGTTGGGGGGTTCAGCCTAGGGTGCTGCAGCGCGGGGTGCTGCAACGGGGAGTAGGGTTGGATGAGAGAGGCCCTCTGAGCACACAGATCGCAGATTTTAAAATGTGTCCTCCAGTTTGTGTTTGCTGAACCAGAGTGATTTAAAGTAATCCTTATACAGGCAGATTGCAAAAAAAAACTTTCCAAGAATATGTTTTCCACCAGAGGAAACAGTTCTTCCCAAAGCTGTAGGCCTGGAGTGTGACAACCTGCCAGTGGGATGGAGACTGACTTTCACCTCCT
The DNA here is from genome assembly GCA_019455555.1 of Galemys pyrenaicus. Lineage (NCBI taxonomy): Eukaryota > Metazoa > Chordata > Mammalia > Eulipotyphla > Talpidae > Galemys > Galemys pyrenaicus. The sequence goes on along the minus strand of JAGFMF010011800.1, from coordinate 826,053 downwards.
CAATGATTTGGTGGAATCCCAGGACCACGTGATTCCCCATGCGGCTCTTTCTATATCCCCCAGGTGAGCTGTGACAGTGGACGTGCTGATGCCCGCTGGCTGAGAACATGTTTTTATCTGAACACCGTTTTCATTCACAATCTGTTCCTTACAGCTCCCCACTTGAAAACACTGCGAAGGGGAAGCGGGAGCTTTCCAGGTTTTTCTCTTTCAGAAGTCATTTTGAAGCAGAGATCAGAGAATTCTAAAAAGAGACATATCCTCATGTTGTTGACAGATATTCAATGCTGACGGAGACACAAAGTGAGTCATTTTGTTGTTTGGTTTATAGATAGGATTGGGCTCTAAACCTTAGAGGAAATAAATTATTTTAACTTGATTGCCACCGAATTTTTAATGCAATGGTTTGACTGTTAGAGTCAATTCAACGATTTTTTGAAAAATCTCGGATGACTTTTTAAATAATCTCCCTGTTTCATTTGCATGATTCTGCATCCACAGTGGCCCACACAGGATTGGGATACTGTGTTTCTCTGCAGTATGAAAATGTGTGTCACGTGCTAGCCTGGTTTGTACACTGTATGATTATTGTTGCAACGACCTTGCTCTTCCCACATGGAATGCCATCTTGTTATTATGCCTTTTGGGGTTCAATGATGTAAACTGTTTCCACCTGACCATAATAATACCCTATGACACCATGACCCAAAAAAACGGCCTAAGAAAACTTTGTTGCTAGTTTTCAAAATCTAAATTTCAAAGGACACTTGTTTTCAAAGACATATGTGTTTATTTTACCTTCCAAAACTTCCTGAATGTATTATTGCTTGTCCTTTTACATTTTCTTATTGTAGACAATCTAAGGGAACGGCTCTGGGAGAGTCCCTATCGTACGTGCTTGTATTTGTGTGATCTGGTCCTGTACACCTCCATGTTTGCAAAAGTCACTTCAGTACTAAGAAAATAACTGGAAGCCACCATATCCACCCCTGTACCTCGGTTCATGTTACAGCTGAATCTTGTGTCATGCATAACTCTTTCCAGTAAATAAACGGGTTATTTTTTGTTTATTTCATCTCTGCAACCTTTTTATCCCTTGGAGGGATGTTTCCATATCTCATTTTGATTTGGTTTATAATACATGAGAAAAGTGTGCATTTTTCTATGATTCATGTATCCAAAGAGAGCACTTAATTGGACCAATAGATTGATGCTTTGTCACTTGTACCCATTTCCATTAAGTAATGGACGTAGGCTTTCCTTGTTTTCTCTTCTGTCTCTCCTACTCAGTCTCTTCCCAAAGGGTATTTTCAGCAGGAGGAGACACGTCACTGAATTAGATTAGAAATGTACCAACATGAAGAAAACGCCTGATCCTAAAAGGAGAGAAGCATCTCAATGAAAGAAACATCTTAATAATTGAAGAATGAAGTTTGATGTTTGGAGGTGGGAGGGGGGCACAATTCTTTGTCCTGTCTCCTATGAAAGAACATCAGAGTCCCCAAACTTTGAGGAAGGTTCAAACTTTACCGGCTACTTCAACTCTGTTAGCTGCTTGGGAGTCGCAGTCTTGAACTCGATTTGACTTCAGGGGTTCAGAAGACAGAGCCTGATGGGCTCGAGTGAGATTCTAGTGAGCGGAAATCTGTTGGGGTCTTCATTATAACGCATCCAGCCAGCCCAGCATGAACGCTGCCACAGCCTGGCTGGAGCTGCCACCGGCCTGTTCTGTAAATGCAGCACTAGGAGGAACAATAGCCTGAGCTCGCCTCTTCTGAAGCTGTCATGGTCTCTGAAGTTGGATCTCTGAGTCTCCTTGAACTTCTCTTATGCACTAAAGCTCATAGGTCGTTACATTCAAAGCTGGGCCCCGCTCCTCCAGCTGCTTTGTGTGGCAGGGACCGGGGTGCACTAGACAGTGGGGAGAGCAATGGTAAGGGTAAGAGAGAGGCTAGAGTGATGGGCACTCATGGAAGCGGTCTTCTGAACTTTGGGGTTGTAGACACATTAATGTACACGCAGGAACTTCATATGTTTTGAATTGGAGCAGTGAGCGGAATCTCTGGCTCTTAGCCAGCTACCTTTCATAGGCCACATGTCCTCATGGTTTGTAGGATCTGATGGGCCTGCTCTGCTAACAGCCAGCACTTCGTACCAAGTAGCTGTTGGCCCCTGTCTTTCTGTGTTGCTCAGCCGGAAAACCTGATCTGTAAGGTTGTGTTAGATGGAAGGAGGCTTCATGTGTACAATGAAGTCACCTGGGAGAACGGCTTCTTGCACTGCTGTCAATCAGCTGTTTTAAGAGGAACTCAGGATAACTTATCCACCATGTAACTGTCAAGGAAGAGAAATCTCGCTGGGAAAAATATCGCCAATGTCAAAGTAAACGTCATGTGTAATATAATTTAAATCTGGAAAGCAATATAAAAGCAAATATATCTGAGGTGACCAGAGGGCAAGGGGCTGGAGTAAGAGGGACGGGGCTTGGTGGAATTTTTTAAATTATTCAATAAAGAAAAATGAATAAATAATAACTTTGGAGGCATCTTGTTAAGTAGTAAAAAAAAAAAAAAAATCACAACTATCTCCGTGGTCTGAGACCCACCACTAAGTGAAAATATGGACCTCCCTGTTCAAAAGCAGTTTAGAAGCTTCCAGACTGTGACTGCAGCTGTGAGCTAAGCAAAGTGTTCTGGTCATGGCCTGAGGGAGTAGAGAGGCCCGCCAGCCCCCATAGCACCCTGGCCCGGAACCTGTGCAAGTTACAGTCAGGATCTGAGCACCGGGCGTAGCTGTCAGAACTGCTTGTTTGAACAGACTGGATTTCACAATTTCTGTGCTTGGAGAAAAATGAGAATACTTAAATTTGGGGGAAGGAATTTAATGGTATGACTTCAAAGAGTCACTATGCTAACTCTTGCAGCTCTTTCTGAACCTCCAAACTCTGAACTGGTTGCCAGACTGCACAGAGAGAGTAAACATGGCCAAAAGGATCTGCAAGATAGCAGATGCAGACATTTTAATTAGCGTATATGAAAGACAGACCCAAGAGCACCACCAATAGCGATGTGACTTGGTTTCCTCTGAAGTTATAAATGATTCATGTCAGCCAAATGTCACAGGAAGAGATGCCTCCCTTAAAAGAGCTCTTTACCCAAGATTAATAAGTAATTCATATAGATTTCTTCCAAATCAAAGGGGAAGGAAATTATTTACTTTCTTGAAAGTGACAAGGTGGAGTCTCCAAAATTACTCAAAACCTATTTGAAAATAGTAAAGTGCCCTATATGTGAGCAAGGAATAAATATAAAATTATAGCTTCATCTTTTCTTGCTTTTGGAAAATACCAGGGAGACCCTATAGCGGTGGTAGTAAAAGAGCAGAGGCTCTGATGGAAGGGGCCCTGGAAGGGCCAGTCCCAGAGGTGAGTGCCTTTTTATCTTGTTTCTTATTTTCTTCTTTTTTTTAAGATTTATTAATTTATGCATACAAGCACTGGGGTACAGACCAGAGGTGGGGGGCTGGTGAGAAGATTCACCACAGAGAGTGGGGAGCAGAACAGGCAGATCAACAGAAGTACACTGCTGAGGGGAGCAGCGGGCACAGCAGGAGAGGTCTGCCACACCATGTGGGTCCCCCACCTGGCCGGCAGCAGGGATCGAACTCGGGCTGCAGTGGCTGCAGTCTGCTTCATAGTGCATTGCTTAACCCACCACGCCACCAGGGAGGCCCTATCTTGTTTCCTACTTCAGCCATGGAAAGATTATTTATTTAAGACCAAATAAAGAAAAAGGACTTTGAAAATTTTAAGTGAGAAACAATTGTTCCAAAGTGGGCTACGTCAGCAGAAATTTTAAAGCATGGGGTTTTGTTCAAATTTTAGTCCTGGCACTTAGAGCTCCTGTCACAAAGGTACTTAAATGCCAAGCCTCAGTTGTTTCATGTTAAAATTGAGGATAGGGCCTTCCTGGTGGCGCAAGGGGTTAAGCACCGCACTGTGAAGCATCTGCAGCCACTGCAGCTCGAGTTCGATGTCCGGCCAGGGAGGGGACCCACATGGCACAGCAGCCCTCTCCTGCCTTGCCCACTGCTCCCTGTATTTCAGTCAGTCTGCCTGTTCTGTTCTTCTATGCATAAATAAATAAATCTTAAAAAACAAAAAAGAGGATTAAAAATGCCCACCTGGCCAGGTTCCTGCACATGTAGCATCTTTTAAAAGTGTTCAGGGAAGGAGAGAGACTAGGATTAAGGCAGAAAGAGCACAAGGGACTGAGGTAACGGTGTACTGGTGAAATGATGGTGGGAATTCTATGGGGACTACAATTGATGTAAAATATATATAAATAAAAAAAGTGTTCAGCCTTCGGTGGTTAATATAATTTCCAGTAGCACAGTGTCCAGATCAGAGTAAGCCCTGTGTGGGTGAAATCCACCCATGCCCTCTTGTCTGCCCCATTCAGCAGGTGTCATCAGAAGCCACTTGGTGTCAGACATAAGAGAACAAAGCCAGTGGCACTGAGGAGGGAGACACAGAATACAGCCAGTAGGAAGCAGGTAAACTCCAAGTCCAAGCAGGCAGTGAGACTGTGAGGGGCAAGTGAATGAAGAAATAGCGTAGGGGCAGAGAGTGTGCTCGGTGAAGGGGAAATCGAGATGGGTGGTCAGGAGCAGCCCGATCCAAAGAAAAACATAAGATGAAAGTCCTGTGTATATCACAGCTGCTTCCATTTTTTAACTGATTGTGGATATTCTGTATATACACAGAGGATAGCAGACAGCAGTGCACATTAAACATCAGCATTTCCAAACACTAAGTGTTCTAGTATCGGGGTGAACAATACAAAATACACATGTATCTTGTGGTGATGTTGCTTTAAAATCCCAATATTTAGCTTCCAGATATTATGCATTCTTGAAGTTTCAGAAGGAAACTGCTTCTCCAGTGAAAATTTGAGTCAACACAGACATCTCCTGTATTTCAGTAAATCTGCCTTTTCTGCTCAAAAAAAAAAGTAAATTTGAGTCAAATAATCATTCAGTCATTGGATTGGTAACTGTCAATTCTAATGAACCTGTCATGGACCTCATACCCTTCACGTGGTCCTGCTGTTGCTCTTCAGTGCGTGTCGAGGCGGAGTGGCTCTTTCCTCTAGGTTTTAATTCCAATTCTCCCCTTTTATGACCATTTTGTGCAAATTTCCTAAAAATTAAGGGCATCTTTTAGAACATAGCCTTCTGAACAGCTTCCAGTCCAAAGGTAAGAAAGGTCAAGTGGCTAAGCCTCACCTCCTGGCCACAGAGACTCCGACTTCCAGAGTGGCTGCTTCAGTAAGACAGACACGATGATGTGTACCCGACAGTCGTCACCCTCATTCGGGGCTACTTTACTAGAAGATAAGGGGCATGGCCCTGAATTTACTTACCTCATCAGGCCCTCATCAGATCCCACGGTCAGTTAAAGGTGCAGACAATAACTGGCCAAGAATGATGAAAACAATAAAATTATTTCCTGTGAAGAGTGCTTTAAAGATGGCTAGGATTGAGGCATCGTTTTGTAACGTGATTTTAATGACACATGCCAAGCCAAAGGCTTTCACAAAAGTGAGCCTTTTCCAGCTTTTCTTTGGCCTGGATGGTGACAGAGTCCCATATCTAATGACTGATGGGAAAATAAGAGTTTCAGAAGTACTCTCCCAAAACAAGATTTTCAGAAGTACCTCCCCTAAACACATCTCATTGGATGTTGACTATTCAAAGTCGACACTGCGTATATTGTGTTCATCACTGCACAGTTTTATATATTTTTCAGGACACACTCCTGTGTGAGGATGTTTTCTTGCTCAGTACACTTCCTTAGGACTTGGAAAGTGCCATCAGGTCAGGGAAACAGTACTTTGCGTTCCTTCTGCTGACGAGCTGCAAACTGGAAGAGTCTCAGTGAATGGACATGGAAGTGTCTGTCTGTCCTCTGGCCCTCTTGAGGATGCCCTGCACATGAGTGGCCCTTTCACGTAGAATGCTTAGTCAACGCTACAATGCCTGGCAGTCAATGTGCTTGTAGTAACCTGTAATGACCACTCAGTACGGCCATTGGTGGAATCACAAACATTCCTTCAAGATCAAACAAAGGAGGGGTCTCCCTGGTGGTGCAGGGATTAAAGTCTCAGCACTATCAAACTATCACCAGTCACTGCAACCTGAGTTTGATCCCTGGCCCAGGAGTTGACCCCCATGGCGCAACAGACCTCTCCTGTCTCACCTGCTGCTCCTCTCAGCAGTAAATTTCAGTGGAGCTCCCTACTCTGTCTCTGGGGAAGCTCTCACCACCAGCCCCACCTCTGGCCTGCACCCCAGTTCTTGCATGCTTAAATAAAAATAAATCTAAAAAATGATGAACCAAAGGACTAAAATGCAAAGGTAGAAACTGGACCACCTGGGAAGTCATGGTTTCCAGAGCCACCTTGTTAGGACCTGTGAGTATACGATAGCGTGGGTAACACGTCCAAAAGACAGCTGATAACACTGGAAAACAAGCTCAGAGAACCCATGACCGTGTCTATTCCAGTTGGAAAAAAGCTGTGCCCTAGGGGACAAATATGAGATCTGACGGTATTCTTAAAGGTCCCCTGGCTTGGCAAGCACACAGGTGCTAACTGGAGAAACACTGGCCATGCCAGCCAGGCAGTGGGCAGTGTCAGCACTTTAAGCTGAGGAGCCTTGTAGGGTCAGAGAACTATCAGGTCTTTCCACCCTCCCGCCACTGGTATAATGATGGTATAATGATGCGCATTCCTAGGTGGGCATGCACAAGTGGGTGCACCTGAGTTTGGACACGGGCTTATAAGGGTAGCATCATGATGATGCCAGCAGCACCGAGAGCAGCGGAATATAGAGCAGTAGCAGTAGCAAAGCAGCAGAGGGTGAGATCTGCCGGGGGCTGGGAGGCCTGCCAGCCTTCTGGCCCCCCGGCACCCATGCCTGCCATGTACCAGGTGCCACCTCTGTATATAAAAGCATAAAAGCCACTGAGGGCGCCAAGACTTCTTCCTTTACTCCCATCTGCTAGAACCATCCAGAACTTGCTGTGTCTCCCTTCCTGGCGCTTCAGCCTGTTCATAGCCCAGACTCCCCATCAGATGAGTCTGGGCACAGCTCCACAGGGAGTAGGGTCCCATCTGTCACTCACAGTCAGAAGCTTGAGACCCGCTCCGCTCATGATAAAAATGTTCATTTCATCTGGAGTAAGTCAGAATGACTTCTTCGGTCACAGATGGAGTTGTTCCTGCCCCTCTCATTTATTTCCCAGATGTTTGATTCTTTGATACAATCAAAGCCAGGGTTTATAATCTCATAGTTTCAAGGGTTTTCCTTAAAAATGTTGGACAAACTCTTTTCCCTGGTAACAAACTCACCCACATGGATTGTAGTAAATTGGGAAGATGTGGAAAACAGAAAGGAAACCATAAAACCCACCCCCAGTCTTACCTCTTAGTGAAAACTGATGTTAATATTTTGGTGCCTTTTCTTTGAATCACACTGGGTATACAATGTTGAAGCCTTTTTTCTCAACATATTTTGGTGAATATTTTTTTCTGTAGGTGATTCAGTGTCTTCAACTACATTGTTTTTATGGGACACATAGACTATACATTTAACAAAATGCTTGCCTGTTATGGGACATTGAAACTGTTTTACTGTTATAAATAAAAATGCCATTAAAATCTTTAGGCAGAAAAAAAATCCAAATTTCTAACTAATAAAATTCATTCCTTTGAGAAGAATCCCTGTCCACGATCATGAATATTTATCTTTTTGATTTTTTTTTTTTGGTAAATTTCCTTAAGTATCTTACTCTATAGAAGCCACTATTGGTGTCTCCCTGGTGGCACAGTGGGTTAAGCAACACACTATGAAGCAAACCACAGCCACTGCAGTATGAGTTTGAATCCCTGCCCCCGTCTGGGGAGATGACCCCCATGGCGCAGCAGACCTCTCCTGCCTCATCCGCTGCTCAGGCCCGTACCCGAGTTCTTGTATGCATAAATAAATCTTTCAAAAAAAGAGAAGCCACTATTCACAATGATACAGAGGATACAACTATGAAATAGGCAGCCTCTTCTATCAGTATAGCAGGTTTCCAACTGCAACAGAAAAATCAAGCAAAGGTATGGGTCGGGGTCGCATAATAGCTGGTGGAAAGGGATTCCTTCCACACGTGATTTGATCTGCACTCTGAAGACTCAAAAATTAGGAGTCTGTTTCCTGACAGCAAGTCGAAAACTGTCCACATGGAAATGTTCCCACCCTGTTTTAGTTTTGTCTCTGCTTGCCAGTGTTTTCATTAAAATGCTTATCGTATACCTATTTGTGTCTACTTTGAATAAACTCAGTGGGAGGTATTATATAAATATCAGTGACTTCCGGATAATAAATTCGTTCTCCGCAGACATCAGGTGTTTCAAATGTGGTTATTTTGTATTTCGTGAAATGAGCTCCTGCTCTGCAAATGTCTATGGATGGGAGCCTCGTGCAGAAGCTTGGAATTGTATTACTGGAGAAAGATGTGCATTCCCAGGTGTAAGAGCCACAGCCTTAGCGCCATCACGCATCACCTGCATTGACATTGCCGCAGAAGGTACAAGGGGCTAGGATAGCAGAGGCTAAGTTAAACTTGTTACTGACACTTTAACCTCTTTTTAAAATTAAATCAACCTTTATGGAAATTTCCATTTCCTCCATACTGGGGGTTAACCAACCTTAGAAAAGGACCAGATGGTAAATACTTTCAGATTAGCAGTGCACCTGGTTTCTGTGGCAAGTCCTGATTGGCAGTGAGTTCAAGAGCAGCCGTCAACACCTGGCCACGTTCTGTAACATTTTATCCATAAACACAAAAATGTGTATTTTACATAATGTGTGTGTCACAGATTAGCCTCCTCTTGATCCCCCTCCCCCAGCCATTTAAATAATTAAGAACCACAGTTAGTTTGTGGACCATACAGAATAACAGGTGATGGGCTGAAGTTGCCCCACAGGTTCTAATTTGCTGTCTAGAAGAGCCCATTCCAGAACAACAAAGGGATGAGTGTAATTCTTACTAAGCAATCATCATGATCCATTCAAAGGCAGGCTTTATAACCTCACAGCTTCAAGGGCTTTTCTTAAAATTTGGACAAACTCTCTTCCCTCTATCAGCCTGCTTTTGGCTGCAGGTAACAAAAAAGCCCAACAGTGACTGAACACTAAGGACAGCTTAGCTTGCTGCTCATCGAGATTCAAGATTAGGAAGTTTCCCGTAGGTTCAGAGTGATTAACTCAGTCAGCCATGGCCCTGGGCCCATGCATTTCTCTGTTCTGCCACCTCACTGACAAGAGGCAACCTTCCCCCTTGTAGGGTCAGAGAAAGGTTATCAGGCTTTTCCGCCCTCCTGCCATTGATGTAATGATGGACACCTGCGGGTTTGCATGCGTGCCTAAGTGGGCATGCGCAAGCGGGTGCACCTGGGCTTAGACACAGGCATGTAAGGGCTGCGTTATGAGGGTGCCAGCAGAGGAGAACAAGAGCAGAAGAGCAGGGCGGGGACAGAGGCAGAGAGAAGCAACAGCAGCAGCAGCCTAAAGAGCGAAGATACACTGGGGGTTAGGAGGCCTGCCAGCCAGCCTCCTGCTCCCCCTCCCCTGCACCCCTGCCTGCCTTGTACCTGGTCCTTCCTTTACCCCGTCTGCTGGAATCATCGAGAACATGCTCCATGCCCCTTCCTGCTGCCACACCCCTCCTATCACAACATGGCTGAGCGGCTGAGCACCTAAATCTGTCTCTTTACAAAAGAACTTCGGGCCTCCCTGGTGGTACTGCACTGTAAAGCATCCATGGCACAGCAATGCGAGTTGGATCCCCAGCCAGGGAGGGGACCCACATGGCACAGCAGACCTCTCCTGTCTCGCCTGCTGCTCCCCTCCGCAGTGTATTTCAGTCCATCTGCCTGTTCTGCTCCCGCGCTGTCTCTGGTGAATCTTCTCGCCTCCTGCGACTCTGGCCTATACCCCAGCTCTTGTATGCATAAATAAATAAACCTAAAAAAAAAGAAAGAACCTCGAAGAAGAAAGGGTGAGCAGCCGGCAAGGAATGAGTTTCTGTTAATAGGTTCCTTATTACGGAGAAGGAAAATCCTCTTGAATCCACAGCCCACTGCACCTCTAGACCCGCCCACTAGCCCTAGGTGAGTTGCTCCCCACCATCAACACCTGATGAGACCGGATTTCTACTTCTGCAAGCACTAGCAGCCCTGTCCCCACACAGGAGCGTGGCTGGTGCGATCACATTGCTGCCAGCACTTGAATGAATCCAGGCTTGTTAGCAAGGACTGTGGGCACAGTCTTTCCATTTCTAATTAATTATGAAGCAATTTGTTTAAGGAACATAAAGTGAAGTTAGCAGGAAAATACCTTTCTCTGTGTCTCTGTCTCTTGCTGACATCCCTACTCCTTCCACTAGACTAACCTTTTATCCCTCTAAATGCAAGCTCCTTATCTCTCCTCTTCCTTCAGTCCTGACTTCCTGTGTCAAGCCGGGTGCCATTTCCCTGACCCATGGCACCTGCGCTATGTTGTGTGATGCCAGGGTCTGTGTGCTTTAGGGGGGTCACTGCTTTCTTCCAAATTCTCAAACGACTGCTAAGGGAAACTGACCAGTCACTTCCTAGTAGAGACCAATAAGGATTCATTTATGTGAAAAGTAAACTTGAACAGTGACGGCTTCAGGGGCATCTCAAATTTGTGCAAATTTTCCAGCAGATGTGTGTGTGTGTATTTTTACAAACACCTATATAAATACCTTTTTACAAAGACCATTAATATATGCAGTATGTGGTCAAATAATAGACATAGAAATTAATTCAACATTAGAAGTTATACAGCCATATATCAAATTAAACATATATGTGATACTTTATTAAAATTTGAACTTAGTCACATCAAAATATCATACCACTTTTAAGTTCCTGTTAAAGGTATCCTTTCCAGCTAGATCCTCAGGAGTTTATTGTCTATTGTCAAGCCCCTAATGTTAATATATAAGTCAGGAAGATTCACACCTTTTAGTCACCTTTATTGCTTTAATGACATTTATATAAATCCCTGCCTCTTGATAGCTTCAAAGTAAATGACAATACATTTATAATTCATGTTACTGAGGAAATAATTTATTATTAAAGTGAGAATTTTTTTCATGTTACTGAGGAAATAATTTATTATTAAAGCGAGGTTTTTTAAATCTTTCTCTAATAAGGTTATAGTAAGAGAATGCACTGCAATGTTCAATTTCTCTAAATGTTAGTTTTGGAAGGGATGTTCGATTAGTAGTTGAATCATTTGCTTGAATCATAATGTTTCTAGTGAATATTCTTTTTTGGTATTATCTAGGTTCTTGGGTCCTAGATGGATCCAATTTAATATTGCATTAATAGATGGATTACTTTAATATTAAAGTTAAATGGAAGCTTTGTTTAAAACATGTTGGTTAGAATTAAAAGACAGGGACTCCCTGGTGGCGCAATGGGTTAATCAACGCACTATGAAGCAAACTGCAGCCATTGCAGCATGAGTTCGATCCCTGCTGCTGGCTGGGGAGCTGACCCACATGGCGCAGCAGACTTCTCCTGCCTCGCCCGCTGCTCCCCTCAACAGTGTACTTCAGTCCATCTGCCTGCTCTGCTCCCCACTCTGTCTCTGGTGAATCTTCTCACCCCCCCACAATCTGGCCTGTACCCCAGTGCTTGTATACATAAATAAATAAATCTTAAAAAAGAATGAAAAGACATATCACTGGATGTATTTTTGTTACCTGGCAAAATATGTAGATAAAATTTAAGGGATGTGAATTCGTCCTCAGTCCTCCTATCCATTTTTCTAATCTGATCTGATATGCTCATTCCTGTTCTCAGTTCCTCTCCACCCTGGTCCAGAGCTCCAGGTTCCTACTCCCATCCCCCATCTCCAAAGGACAGGATGTGAAGAGTAGAGAGTTTCATGAAGAGGGAGCTTAGCCAAGTCAGCAGCAGACCCATGTCACTTCTGTCCACAACATCTTGGAGGCTGCAGTTGCACAAGACCACCTTCCTGCAAGCCCAGGGAGGCGGGCCCAGGATGTGGTCAGTGTTCAGCATCTACTCAGCCACCAGGGGTGGGGTGTGGGCCCCTGTGTACTGTACACCTCAGTATATTGCAGGATCCTGTGCAGTTCTACTCAGAGAACTGAATTGGCAGCCAACTTCCTATTAGCTATGCAAGCAATATAGTGTGTTAAGACTGGATAGAGGTGATCTTCACTATTTTGTTCTACTCCAGCCTCAGATAAGATCAAATAAAGTTCTGTTCGTGCATTCATTGAATGTTGCAAAACATAGTCATCCAAAGCAAAGCCCCTTAGAAGTGGTTTCTGTTAGAAAATATGTGGAAGCAACATGGAGAGAAATGTTAGAGGATATATGTGTTATAAAACATTCCATGTGAATTCTCAGATGTTTACGGATGTGAACTTATCAGGAAAATGTGAAACAACTTGAACCAAGAAAGAAATAGACATGTGTGGAATACAAACACAAGCTGAGATATTCACAGAGAAGTATACCACTGCTGCCCACACCCCCTACCCCCTGGCCCCCGACATTGTGGTAAGATACCTGCACAGAGTGAGCATCTAGTGAGAAGATATTTCTGTGTGTGGGAGTGTAAGTTCCTGTAAGTTTAATCAGTAACTAGTAGGTTTTATCAGTAATCTTAGAAAGTTGCTGGCATCTTTTCAATTAAAAATAGATTAGAGTGGGGCCTCCCTGGTGGTGCAGTGGTTAAGCAATGCACTATGAAGCAAACCACAGCATGAGTTCGATCCCTGCTGCTGGCCAGGGTGTAGCGGACCTCTCCTGCCTGGCCTGCTGCTCCCCTCAGCATTGTGTTTTCAGTCAGTCTACCTGTTCTGCTCTCCACTCTGTCTCTAGTGAATCCTCTCACCGCCCTGGGCTCTGGACTGTACCCCAGCTTTTGTATGTATAAATAAATAAATCTTAAAAAAAAAAGGTCATAGTAAGCTGGGTTGCTGGTATAGGACAGTGTCAACCAAATAGAAGTGGGGAATCTAAATTATAGGTAATATGTACATGGAGATGAACACGCTTTATTTACATCTGAAAATACCTGTTTAAATTAGTTCAGACACTCTATGGTACAGTGGATAACTCTACAGAAGAGGCAGTAGGTAAGTGCCATACAGTGTCACAGGGGCGATAAATCCCACGGAGCGAAAGCTCTTTCTTACTAGATCTGAATGGCTTCATCAGAAATTAGAGGCTATTAGTTCCTTCTTGGGAGGGACATTTCATGGAGTAGCAGCCCAGGAGACTGAGACTCTGTATAGCAGATGGGAAAGTGGTTCTTGAGAACTGGGTGTGGGCTACACTCCAGGCAGCTGGAGATGTGGGCTGGCGGGAGCATTTGGAGAAGCCTGGGGTGGCTTCCAAGGTGTGAGTCGCGGCTGGGGACCCTGACTGAGCTACTTGGGACGCTGTCCTTTCCTCTCATAACGCCATGGTTTAGGGACAGGGCCTCTTAATTAAAGAGGGTAGTGATTTTTAAAATTTTTATTATTTTAAAAAAGATTTTATTTGTTATTTATGCATAGAAGAGCTGGGGTATAGGCCTGAGGTGCAGGGTGTGAGAGGATTCACCAGACAGTGGGGAGCAGAACAGGCAGATGGACTGAAGTACACTGTCGAGGGGAGCAGAGGGCGGGCGAGGCAGGAGAGGTCTGCTGCGCCATGTGGGTCCCCTCCCTGGCCGGGGATCGAACTCACACTGCAGTGGCTCCGGAGGCCCCACCGTGTGGTGCTCCACCACTTGCACCACCAGGGAGGCCCAGTAGTGATTTTTTAAATGCAGGTGAGTAAACCAGCATTTTGCTTATCTGGCTTAAACTAAAAGCGCACTGCTAATAAAGTCCTGGAAACCTTCCTGAGGACGCGGGACCTGCGGGTCCTTGGAACACCTTGCCGCCCTATGTGACTCCTTGTCTCTCCCTTTGGTACACACAGTCTGTCTCTCTGGCCCATGCTCCTGGCCAGACGGTTGGGAGCCGGACAGACTTTGGTGCAGAGACTGGGGTAGGGGTTCTAGCTCCACAGTGGGGTCGCACCTTGACAACCTTATCTGAAATGCTTGAGTCCAAAAACATAAATAAGATCTCGAAATGTCCAGAACGCAGCTGGAGGCACCCTAGGCACTGCCCCAGGGAGGTCCAGAGCGGTTGTAATAGTCTTTTCCTGGAGCCAGGGCGGGGCCGCAGGTGAGCGCGGCGGAGCAGCCAAGAAGCCAGGTGTGGGGCGTAGGTTCGCGCGCGCTCTGCCCTCGCGGGTGCACGCGAAGCCGGACAGGACTGGGGGTGAGCGGGACGAGAGGGCGGGCCGCGGGCGGAGCGGAACACATGGGGGGGGCGGCGGGAGGGGCAGAGCACAAGNGGGGAGATGGGCTGGGTGAGGCGAGGCGGGGGCGGGGAGGCGCGCACCGGGCTGGATGTGGGCGGGGCGCGCGGGCGGGGCAGGCATGCGGTGTTAATGTGGGCGGGGCCGACTGGCGCTATCAGGAGGCGGTGCCCAGACGCGGCGCTCGGCACCGCCAGTCCCTGGCTGTTTCCCCAGCCGAGGCTTGGCTGCGCCCACAGCCTGAACCGTGTGCGCTTCGCGTCCCGCCCTCGGGGCCTGCGCGCGATTGGCTGCAGGCAGGGGTGGGGGCGGCCCGGGCGCCGCTGCAGGAGCGGCCTCAGGTGAGCGCGAAGCCGCGGGAGCAAAGCGCGGGGCGGCCTCGGAGGAGTCGGAGCCCGGGTATCCGCGCGGCCTGGGCGTCTCGGCGTCCCAGAGCCGCTGGCGCGATGAGCGACGAGGGCGGCCACAACTTCAGGCGGGTGGCGATCCGACGGAAGACCGACTTCGCCTACCTGCCGCCCGGCGTCCCCCGCCCCTGGAGCCGGCCGCCGTCGCACCCGAGACGGGTGGACATGGCCGCCTTTAGGCGCCTGCCGCCCGCCGCCCCCTCAGGTGAGTGTCTCCGCCGACAGGGGCGCGGGGAGGGGCGGCTGCAGGTGAGCGGCGCGGGCTCCCGGCAGGTGCGCCCCTGCGCCGGACGGCTGTTCCGGGGGCTGGGCGCCGCCACTCCCCACCCCTTACCCATTACGTCTGTTCCCAGGGACCGGGAGCATGAGCCTGACCTTTGCCGAGCTTGTCACTGAGGGAATTCCGGAAGTAAAGTATCACTCCAAAGAAAAGTTTGGTGAGGAGTGAATAGGCCAGTGTCTACATCCTGAAGTTTGAGTTTCTTGGCTAAATTCCTGGGTTCCGCTGACCCGGGAACGATGGGCTCCCGGCCGGCCGCAGCCTCGCTGCGCGTGACCTTGGACCGGCGGTCGCGAGCGCCCTGCGTTTCTTTGTGCAAAGGCAACTCCCACCCTGCGTGAAAACTCCTCGGAAACGGGGCCGCATAGCAAGAAACGGTTTTCTGGGAGCCGCTTTAGTGTTAGCAAACCCAGAGGGCAGCGTGTCGTGTTGTGAGTTCTGGATTCTCATCGAATCTTAGCGTGGGAAGAAGTCCTCAAGATAATTAGACAAGCTCATGCTTTCTCCTTCCTTCGTTAAACGCATTCCATTCTCCCTGGGACCCTGCAACTGTGTAAAACACTAGGATGTTTTTCATGACTTGCAAAACTTTCCTTTAAAATCCCGCCCCCACCTCCATTCCCACCCCCACCCCTGTGTTTTTGCTCCAGTTCTGTCTTAACCAAAGATAGCTTGTGAATAAGCAGTTAGGAGCAAAACCCTTATTTAACCAATAGAAATACAAAGACTTTTATTATTATTACCACCTATTTTGCGATGGTTAAGCAAAGTCTCTGTGGTGATGGTCTGGGTTTGAGATATTCAGGAATCTGGCATTCTGTCCTGTAGCTGGAATGCACCTAAGACAGAAGAATGTGACCGACCCATGATGAATTACAGGTGGAATAGGTGAATTACAGGGCAGAAATAGCCTTAGGAGGAAATAGTTAAATCGCTGAACTTCTGTGTCGTAGGTCTCCATTTTCATCTGGGCAATGAGGACAGTGGTGAAAGAGTGAAATCTCCAGACTTGCTCGTGATTTGCTCTAAGATGACTAGAAGTGCTTTCTTCCTTTTTAAATGAAAGGCACTGCTTTGTTTTGAACTCACTAATTTATGAATTAGTTTTCAAGATGTCTGAGCATCCGCCTCAATTTGTGATCATTAGCTGTTTTTGATTTGAAGGCAGTGGAATTCAAATTCTTTTCTTTACTGTTTTACTTAAAATTATCTTAGTTTCCAACTCTAAGTAGGTGAGCAAAAGATGAAAAACCCTCCTAGAATTAGCAGCAAGTGGGCAATTATCTGTAGATAATTTCCACAAGGTGCTGGGCTTATTGGAGAAAGACCCTTTTATTTCTTTTCCCTTTTTTTGTTCAGGGGAAATCCAGAACACATTTTTTTTTTTCCCCTACTGAGATGGAGAACTTAGCATAACCTTTGCAGGTCTGTTAGCTAGTCTCAGAGATCTTTGTGATATTTTCAGGCTTGCAAGTACTCTTTCTCCATAAATACTGTTTTTCCTCTTTATAATCTAGAGTATCTGTTGACCTGTGACCTCATGTTTTGACAGACTGCCTTCAACTGTTGAGTGGCTACACCCTCTTCAGTTTGGTGCGGGTGAGCAGAGTGTTTTCTACTTCAAATCAAATATTCCTCCCTATTAAGTCTCATCCAACTAATTTCTCCGTATATTAGTAGGATTCCTCCATTATCAAAAGCTAAACCAGGTTTAGATTTCCAAGAAGGGCTGATGTACTCTCTGGCACCTAAAAACAATATTCGTATATAAAAAACACTAAATTGACATCCTTAACACACAGTGGACATTACCCACGCACAATGTTACCGTCCCTCTTGAAGAAGGAACAAAAACTAAGAGATTAAGAACTTAGCAGAGAATTCTGTTTGGTACTGATGTGCTAGATAATTGTGAAACTCACTATTTTTAGAATTCTCTGCTTTTCAAAAATAATGAAGAAAAAACCTACCAATTGTTTCCTCCTATACCTGAGGTCAAAACTTGATGAATGAATGAGTGGATGAAAGCTGTCCCCCCCCATATTAGCTACTATTTATTCATAATAGCCACTAATTAGTGGGTACATTATCTACACACACACACGCCTGTGTATGAGTTTATTCCCCACAATCCTAGATGCTAGGTAGCATAAATCCCTTTTACAACAGAAGAAATTGGGCACAAAGGGTCTTGGTTAGCGAGGGCTCCTTTTAGACTTGCAGAGGTGTGCAGATTTTATGGCCACTTTGCTTCGGTAGAAGGAAGGCAGCTTCTCCTAGGTAATAACTTGTTCTGTGTGGAACTTCGGTGCGGGGCCTGGGATTCAACTGATTGCCATTTCGCAAGCTCAGGGCCACTGATGGGACTGGGCGCCCTGCATCTGGGGCCAGTTACAGAAGGACAGATCATTAAACTTGACCCTCAGGGAACTCCTGTCTCTGGTGCTGCCTGCTCCATCTTTCTCTGCACAGCCCCGTCCTCGGTGTGGACCTTGAGGATGTTCCAGCTCCATGTGGCACTTTGTGTTTGTAAAAATAGCTGGGCTGTTTGAACCCACAGAATTAAACTGCACTCTGAAACCTAAAAACAAAAGCATATATGTTGTACTTTACCCAGCATCCCTGCTTGGGGCTTCTTCACGTTGCATGCGGTGTGCGCTTGCTGTCCGCAGAGCCCCCTTCTCGGGTTCTCACCGTGGCTGGAACATCTGGTTTCCGGTGATGCTTCAGTATCCTGACACTCCCCAGGACCAACTGCACCTTCCCTGGGGAAGGAAGAACAAGTAATTACTGGTCATTTTGTGCTTCTTCTGAACCAGGGCCAGCTGTTGCTTTACTTCAAATTCTTATTCATCTGACTACCCTGCAACACAGGCGGTGGCATTCCCCTTAGGGAAGAAGAGCAGGTTTCAGGACATCTTGTCCATAATGCCATGCAAGCCAGAGGCAAGGCTTGAACCACCTCTGGCCTCATCGGCCCATGCAGGGTCTGGCTTCAGGGCTCTCCTGGGTTTCAGGAGGCAGCCAGTTCAGTGAGTTCTGTGCGGGGACCAGGGCTCACGTTACCCGCTACACCTCTGAACGGATGTTGTATTTAAAACCATGATGGAAACAGGTAATGAATCTAGAGGCTCGGGATAAAGTGATGAGGTGCTTCCAGGTGCCTCCTGTTCTTAGAGATGACTTAGTCATGGACTTTGACATTAGAAAGCCCTTCCTGAGGACAGGAACCGGAAGAGTCTTCCTACCTGCATCTCCTGGCAGGAGCAGTCACTCCCTTTTAATGGATAGCTGTGTAGACTTGTGACCTGAGAGCACTGAGACTCTTTCATGCCTGCTCCCCCACTTCTTGCATCTCTTTACTGAGGAGACAGCTTTGTGGAGCCACCAGAGGGAGAGAGAAGAGGACCTGGGCCTGGCTGGCACAGGGGTGTGGGCTCTCGCCAAGGCCACTGCCCTGCCCTGGGACCCGTCCTGGTGTGCTCAGGCTTCCACTGAAATTCTTTTCTGCCTGCACTTGACAGTTGATTGGAAAAGGTTTCAAACATGATCCATTTAGCTGTATGGGTGTGAGTGTATCATGAGATTCAGTAGGTTTGGACAGGAGTTCTGAATCTGAAATTTAACAATATTAGATAATTCTGGTGATATGCGTGGTTGCCAAATGCCATCCTCCTGGCACCATCAGATTACTTGCAGCGCTAATTAGCAATTCCCAGAGCTGAGTCAGTATCCCGGGTGGGGCTCGACAGGTGCCCAGATGGCTGATGTGCAGCTGGGTCTGCCTGTACTGGTGCCTCCCCCATGGTCAGCCTGTGCCAGGGTGTTCTGCAGGGAGGCAAGGGATGCAGCAGACCCTCCCTCAGATGGCACACCACTGGGCCTGGTGCCAAATGTTTTGTCCATTTGTGGTTGATTCCTAGTTGTGTTTTCACATGTTGTAGGTCTTTGCTGTTCTGCCCACTCTGTTCCCCTGAAAGAGGCTTTGATTGGGGCTGATACACGCTCCATTTCCCTGCACCCACATGCCCTGCTTTCACGGAGGCCTGGTGCCAGACCCCTGTGCTGCCCACCCTTTCCCAGGCTGGAGTGCAAATCCATCCTCAGCTGCTGTTCTCTGTTCCCGCGAGCTTCCCAGGAGCCTATGGTCCCCCCAGATAAGACTCTTCTCTCTTCCTAGACTTTAAACTGTGACATCTCTGGCCCTCCCCTTCTTGCAGGCGGGACCATAGCCTAGCAGAGTCCCAAGCATCATCCAAGGCCTGTATTTGACCTTTACTCTTAACTTCTCAGTAGCATTTGTTTCTTTTTTAAGCTCTGTTTCTGGTCTTGATTACCCGGGAGCTCCTGGTCTTCCTGTGCACGGCATCTCCAAGGCCCTTCCTCTAGCTGACCCTGCTCCTCCTTCCTCCCACCATCTCCCCAACTCCTTGGTCCCTCCCCATTGTTTCCTGCCTCTTCTTGTGGTCTCCTCCATACTCAGGCTTCTTTCTTTAGGAGGTCCTTGTGCTCGGCTTTGTCGAGGGCCTGCTTTGTAGATCTGAGTGTCCAAGGCACCAAACCCAGCTCCTTTCTTGGCTGCCTCCCTGCCTCTCCTCCCAACCTTCCTGGTGGCTGAAAATCTTGTTTTTGTGAGGTGTCCACATTTATTTCTAGTTGCTCCTCTCTGATGTCTTTGTGCCCCAGATCCTACCAGCTCCCTTCCCCTTGACCATGGCCAAATACAGTTTCAGGCCCCTCTACAGACCTGGTCTCCCCCACTCATGTTCCAACCCTGCCTGGGGTTACTGGCCTCCTGCAGCGCCCCAGAAGCCTGCTCCTAACACCTGTCCTGGGACACCATCTCAGAATGACCACCAGGGTGCCCAGTGGGCCAGCCTTTACCCAAGATGCAGCCAGAGGGGCCTTCCACGTGTCACCCAAACACTCACCCTGGCCGGAGGATTCCAGCCCTGTCCTGTGCCGGACCGTGCCACAGGGAGTGTGTAGCCATGACAGCTGCCCTCCGTCCGGGCAGCACCTGGCCACTCACTGCGCAGCTGCTTGGTATGCGTTGCAGGAGCTTGTATCTCCAGTGGGAACCTCTGGTACCTCGCGCAGGTGAGGACAGGAGCCTGGGAGGTGTGCTTACCCGTCCAAGTTCCCCAGCCAGCTGGGATGGGGGTCAGAGATTCTGGCTGATGCTTGTAAAGCCCTGCACTTTCCTGTCTCCCCAAAGTCTTCAGACTGCCACTTCTGGGCATAAGAATGTGGGTTCCTGATCTTTAGGGATCGAGTCTCAAGGGGATTGAATATTGCAAGTCTCAAAATGAAACTAACTCTCAAGTCCACTGCAGCTAACGAGGAGGGGAAAAGCAGCCCGACAAAGGATTCTGGATGTGGAAAAAGGAGGGGGTCCTTGCCTCTGCCTACCCCCCAGCCTAATTCCTCCCCTCCCCCAGCTCTTCCACAGGGGGTCTCACAATCATTGCCATGAATCCTGTTAATTTTAGATGTTCTCCAAAAAGCAGACACAACTGCATTTCTCCTCCTTTTCCCTGTTAAACTGTGGCAGGCGGCTGTGTCACAGGTGCATATACAGATACGCACACACGTGCTGACACATCGGTGACACTCCAGTCTTGAGCCGCTTAGTCTTTGACATTAAGAGGTGCGTGCAGCCTCCCCCACTGCGGGCCCTGGGGCAGCCCTGTCAGGCTGGTCCTCCCAAGGGACTGGCTCTGACCAGGCTGCTAATAAGAGCCCGTCTGAGGGCCTTTTGTAGAAGGAGGCTCAGGGGCTTCTGGTTTTGAAAACAGTGAAAAGAAGGGGGGAAGTGAGGGCTGGGAGGAAGTGGCCACATTGTCCTCAGCCAGCAGGGGCCCAGGAAAAGCCCTTCTTACCCAGTGCTTTGCCCTGTCCAAGTTTTGGAGCTGAATCACTGCTTGTGTGCTTTTGTTGACCTGGGGGAGTTACTCTGACCACACTGTGGGTGTCGGAGGTAGAAGAAGGAAGAGAAAGTATGAGGACACCCACATAAGCCGTGTTTTGTGCACTCTGCTCTTTCGGGCAAAGAGCCTGGGCTGCTGCTTGGTCCTCAGCCCTGAGGCAGCGGCCTTCTTCTGGGGGCCTTGGGGAGTTATATTGACAATCACACATCTTGCTGCTTCACTAAAAGCCCTTATTTCAGGGCATTCATTCCTGCACGCCTTCTGTTCATTGCCCTTCCCTGGCACAGACTCCCAGGCTACTCTGCAGTGTATACTTTTTCACCAGAAAGGATTTTTCTCCCCATTAATACTAGTTTCAAGACCAGTTTCTTATAATGAGTTCCTGCAGATGCCGTAGTAGCTCACTGAGAAAATGAGCTTTCTTGAGGGCTTTTGAAAAGCTTTAATTAATAGTTTATAGCTGCTTATTTTCCCTTACCCAAAAATACCCCAATGCATAGAATAAGAAAATGATTTATCTTTTTTAATACTTCTAATATTTTTTTTCTTGCTCATGCATTTAGGGACACAGGGTTTTTTAAATATTTATTTATTGTGTAGAAAAACTGGGGTGTAGGTCAAAGGTGTGGGGAGGAGAGGATTCACCAGAGTAGGGAGCAGAACAGGCAGATCTACTGAAACACACTGCTGAGGGAAGGAGCAGGCAAGACAGGAGAGGTCTGCTGCGCCATGTGGGTCCCTTCCCTGACTGGAGATTGAGCTCAGGCTGTAGTGGTGATAGCCTGAGACTAACCCCTAGACCACCTGGGAGGTCCAGCTTTTGTGACAGACCTGAAAAGCATCAATCACATAATACAACTTAACTTGGAACCTCACTTTCAGTGTTTAAAAACTATTGACTTCTTGGTGGGTCACTACCACTACTACAAACCTGAGTTCGATCCCCGGCCAGCAAGCTGACCCACATGGCGCAGCAGATCGCTCCTGTCTTGCCTGCTGCTCCCCTCAGTAGTGGATTTTAGTACATCTACCTATTCCGCTCCCCACTCTGTCTCTTGTGAGTCCTCTCACACCCAGCACCTCTGGCCTATACCCCAGTTCTTCTATGCAAAAAAAAGAAAAAGAAAAAAAGGATTGACTGCCTCTGCTTCAGGCTTAAATCACACCTTCCCACCTGCTCTCCCATTTCCCTTCTGAAGCCCTGCTCCCACCCACCCGCCCCTTGTTTTGTTTTTCTGTCCACCACTCATGCTGAACCAATGTATGTCCTATTCTCTGTCCCCACCCCCAGAGGTATGAGAGCAGGGCATGAGAGTGTAGGTGTCGGGGCCCATGGAGGCTGCCTGCTAAAGGTCATGTTCTCAGAGGCAGCTTGAGGGACCACTGGGGAGGACGAGGTGGGAGGGCGTTTTGGGGGCTTGTGGTGATGCCCAACACTGGACAGACCTTGGGGGCCTGGCCCTTCACCAGCGACCACAGTCTATGAGACACTGGGGGCTGGTTTGAGTGGAACAGGTGGAGGTGGCGCACGTGGGCTCACCTGTTCTAAGAATAGGACAGGAGAAGGCGTGAGCGCGAGGCACAGGGATGCTCACTTCGTCATCCGCATCCTCCCGAACCATTTAACACGAGATTACCCATGCGTTCTCATCCGATTTGAGGGACTGTCATGTTCACTGACATTTCCCAAACTCTCAAGGGGACCCTGGCTCCTCCTGGGCACTGTGAGCTGTGAGTGACTTGGCAGGTGAAGGGAGTCTCGTGCGGAGTGCTCCCTGTTCAAAGTGTGTGTTTTTTGGCCAGCCTGACATATGCAAATCTCGCGAATACACAAGCTTTATCACCATCTTGCTTCCTTAATTTTTTTCTCCAAAATAGGATTCTTTTAAATAACTTTCTTTGGTACTTTTGAGAGATGATTCAATTTAATGTGTATTAACTCCAGCTTTCAAAACTGTCTGTTCTGTGTAATAGCTTAGTGCCGGCAGGCACAGGGCAAGCTCACTGTCGATTTGGGTGGACGGATAAAGAGAGTCTGGGAACCAGGTACACAGGCGTGCCAGGCAGGGAGGCTGGCACGCAAGGAGGCAGGTGCCGGCTGGGCGGGCAAACCATTGCTCTTTCTCTGCCGTCTCTCAGGCCTTCTCAGTCCGGTGTTGTCTTGTGGTCTCACCTCAGAGTGGTCCTCTGGGAGTGGGCTCCCGTGTCAGGGTGATGCTACCCTTTCATCCTTGGCCTCTCAGCCAGGTCCCCACGCTCACACATGCACCCACTGTGTTCCCTCACCCCAGAGCTCCCCCACTCCTCTTGGCCTTGGGCATCCACGAGGGGAGGACAGAAAAAAAGCCTGATTCTTACCTTCATTTACCCAACAAATAGCATCCTTTGACTATCGCTGTTACACGGTATCCACACTGTTTCCTTGAGACAAAGCTGCATCTTTGAAAATATCATGGTGGGCGTGGGATGCAATGAAGAAAATCCAGGGGTAAAATGAGGGAGTTAGTGTGTGAAAGCATATTCAACCCTAACTACAGAACAAGCTGAGTCCCTTCCCTCCCACACTCCATCACTCTCTGGGGCTGTTAATTAATTCTCTGTCCTGAAACTTTCTGTCTATGTGTCTCTGATGAGAAGAGCCTGAAACAGGCAGTTAACTATGTAGCTTGCGTGAGATCTTCCTGAACTGCAGAGAAAAGGGTTATCCGAATCCAATTACTAAAGAAACGGTGTTCAGGTGTGCAGTTAAGAGTTTGAATTCAAATCACTCTTACAGGGCCTCCCTGGTGGCGCAGTGGGTTAAGCAACACACTGTGAAGCAAACAGCAGCCGCTGCAGCACGAGTTCGATCCCTGCTGCCGGCCAGGGAGGGGACCCACATGGCGCGGCAGACCTCTCCTGCTGTGCCCGCTG